>CM068370.1:367829754-368429754 GCA_034769895.1 Magicicada septendecula
GTATGCTGCACTGGGTGATCAAGTACAACCAGCCGTTATGTTTGCTCAGAGCAAAATCGTCTACTTGGATACGACTACGACCACGAAGCAGTTCCTCTTAATTGTCTGTGTTATTTTTCAATGAACGTGCATGGGACCTTTAGTTTATTGTTCTCTTTAATATTTCATTAAAAGTATTTCTTTGGGATTTACTATCCCGTAGAATAGTACTTAGTAGCTTAACCGCTTTCCTTAACATTAATTGAAAATTAATTAATGTTTGTAACTGCCGTTTAATAACATTGTGTCTGTGATTGTTATTGTTTGTTGTGAATAGTTTTGAAATAAGTTTACTGAATATTGTTGGAAAACTTGTAACTGTTTCATTGACTGTTACGTCAAAGAAACAGCAACACATTAAAGATATACTCGTAGGCTACAATTTTTTCGCATAGTCATCTTGTTGTCTACTCATTGTCGAATAACATAATATGTAGACCGAAAGATAGTGAGGCCTATATATTTTATACTGTACACCAACGTGTCGCGTTAGCAGTGTGAGGCGATCGAGTATACATAAAGTTATGAGTTATTGTAAGTGACAAAACTCGTATAACAAAACTATTCAAGTTGTGAGAGACGAGGAGGCACTGCAGCTCGTAAATTGACAATTCATGAGCAGCAGGCCGAAACCGCACGTGTTGTAGACGACGACGATCTAGTGCGGGCGATCACGGAACTGCGCGATATCGTATAACTCTGTGTGCTATATACAGACAGCCATGACGTCCTCGCACCGCGACGCGGTCACGAAACCCAATCACGACACGAAAGTGTAGTGTGTTAATGCACTCCAAACTAGTTATTGTAGACTCAGCGAAGTGAATCCATTATATCTGTAGGCCTATAAACGTATATGCGCACATACAAAAGAGTTGTTTAATAAGTAATGAGACTAATTCTTTACAGTTAACTATCGACACATTAACTATAAAAGCATTTTATTCTCTTCAAGTTAGTTCCGTTACGAAGTCATAGTCTTAAGGAGACGTTGGCCTTGGAGCAGTACTGGAACCTTCACTATCTTTTGATGCTCTCCAACTTTCAAAATAGCGGGCCCAGAGTTGGCTTTGATTGTTTAAAAAAGATAAATTGTTTCATAAAGATTGAAGTCAGGGGATAAAGAATTCCACAGAATCCCAGTTTTAGCCAAACACTTATTTAAAAAGTGTGATGTAGCATTGGGTGCCGTCGTGATGAAGCACTCGGGAGTTATCAATAGCTGACTGGAGTCAAATCAAATATCACTGTTTTATGAACACTCTGGTGATTTACATTTAATTCACGAGTCATCAGATTATGTTCAGACTTGATGACATTTCTCACTGTCGACGCAGTCGCGTGAATGCTGCTGTGCTTGGTCGTCTAGAACAGGGTTCATATTCCACAGTTTCATGACCACCCAAAAATGCTTTGTCCCAACTGAAGCCCGAGTCCAAAACGTGGCTTCACCTCCACACGCACTATCTTGAATTTTGATATTACATTTGTTTACACAAACCAGGTCAATATTATTGCGTTTCTTCTTCTTCACCTCAGCCCAAAGGTTGGTGTGATTGCGATTTCTTCCCATCCGTAGACTATCTCTTAATCACCAGGCACCTTCCTTCTTTTATCTCGTCCATGCACTTCTGGCCGGGCCTTCACTTCCATTACGCCCCTCGATCAGGGTGGTGAACCAGTTTGAATGGCGTACCCGGTGATCAACCATACTGCTTCTTTCCGCAGTTAGCGATGGTATTTCATCCACTCTCTTCAAAACCTCATCATTAGATACTCTGTCCCTCAACAATATTCTTAAGGCCCTCCTCCAGCACTTTCTTTATTGTTTCCAGGGACACATTTCTGAACGCCACAAGTTACCTTTTCTTGAAAAATGCTTCTTTTGCTTGTACAGTTCTTTTTTTTTTTACAACCGTTTTTGTGACGTGAGCCAAAACAGATGCTTACAGAAACTATGACATAGGCCTAAGTCAATTCACCTTATGCCTCGTTGCGTCAGAACGTTTGGGTTCATTACCGTACAACAGAACTGAGACTCTTATAACATTGTAACATTTTATATGAGAACGTTTTGTTGCCTCTCTTTAAGAGCTGTCTTAATTCTACCACACGTGAAGTGATCTTAGCGCAGTTATCATTATTATTATTATTATTATTATTATTATTATAGTTGCTAAATATTATTATTATTAAAAATATTATTACTTTTACTATTCATTTTTTTAATTTCTGTGAGCTTTTTCATTTCTATTTAAAAAATTTTTTTCATATCTGTGGACTCCTATCGTACAATTCTCTTTATTTTCTGAAGTTCTTTCCTGTTTCGCCAGTATTCCTTCATTTCCTATCTCACTTGATAGTTGTGTCGGATTGGGTTTCTGGATTAGACCTAGGAATCACCCAAGAATAAAACAAAGGTGATAAGACTTGCAGTTGTAAAAGAACAGCCGTTCCTAACAGAGAAGCACACGCTGACCAGGAAGTCGCCCGATACGGGAACAGACGCGCCTTGTACAGCTTTATTCGGGTTTGCTCCCCTAGCTCTCTTAGCCTCTTCCGCTCTCTAAGCCGTTGGGATATACTTCCTCTTCCGCCTTCGAAACCGTTAACCATCTTCGTCTACTATCCGAGGTAGAGTCCTATAACTGGGTGCTATCATCTGGTCCTGTTTTTTATTTCTTTTAACGTGGTTCATATTACTCCTCCGCTCCTTCTTTTTTGTCAGTTGTACGATAATGCTCTGAGCTTGTGACCGGCGATGGCAGAGTTACTTTATTATTATTATTATTATTGTTATTATTACTTGATCTTAGATTCTTAAAATTTTTATGAGACTTTAGGCTCTGTGAGGTTTAAAATCACTTGGATTTATAAGGTGCTAACCCTCTCTTGGATACTTTACTTCTACTATCCAAATCTTACGCTAATCAGCACTCTTGACTGACACACATACATAATAAAGCTTAATATATTGCCATATATGTTTTAATTTTTATTTGCCTTTTTGACATTATTTATTTTTTTACTGTTTACAGGATAAACGGCTATTAGTAATTAATATTTCCATTTCAGATCAACTTGATAGAAGACATAGATCGATTGATCCTAGTCATCAATGACAAACCGGCGGGCGAAGTGCAGGCCGACGAGCAGAAGATAGTGGCCACCCTGGAAGCGCAAATGCCGTATATTGTGGGCGTGGAGAAGATATCGGCCCGCCATTACACCAAGGACAACGCCAGCATTTCTATAGACCAGTCCGGCACAGACTTATGGTTCTACGCTATAGATCCAGAAACTGAACTCATCGTTGGCAGAAACGACTCTAGGATACAACAGTAAGTTTCAAGTAACTTCGTGTTCCTCGTGATTTGTAATGCATATTCTGTTACATTCCTCCTCTGTGTTTCTAACTTGGCAGACACTTCCGTGTACTATATGTTTTAGCATCTGTTCATCCTTTCCGGTAGTGTCTTTCTTGGTCTAACTGTATTGCTTCATACAGGAAACGTTCTCTTTCTTCCCTAAGCTCTATTGAAGATCCGTTTCTAATTCAATTGTCTTCTATTTTACATTCTGCTACAAGATTGTTCATTCCTCTTAGTCTTTTAACTATGTATCCAATGAAGCTTAGTTATTAATTGGCAAGCCGTTTATTACTACCTCCTTTTATTGACCAGGTTTAGTAGCTATTTGTTATCTACAGCTAAAAAATTTGACATGAAACGGATGTCTGGTGGCGCTGTGTCAAAATCTCATTGCGCATGCGTAGCTTAAAGGCGTTGTTTTCGGACCAATTATTTTGTGTTCATAATAGCTGCATGGTTGATGTGTCACATGGTTCTGTGTCATGGATGGTCATCTCACACCCTACATCCTGCACTGCCTTCCCTGCCTCCACTATGATTTGGGGGAATTGTTTCAAGCCTTACTATTTAATCTGTACATTGCACATTATATGGACGCGTTCGATCTGCTTTGTTTTACTTCCTAAACGGAAAGCTAAACAGTCGGAAAATTTTGATGCAAAAATGTGTTCTTAGAAATGTGCCGCTGCCTCTCTGCACCAATTGTCCCGTTAGTAGAATGGCGTCGTCACTTTCAGTCTACATAACGCAGCGTTGCCACATTGCTACAATTAACATTCATCGACTACAACTTACCCTCGTGTCGATGTGATTCTGCTGTCTGTGTTGTTTTTGTGGAAAGTGATGTACAAAAAACTTGTCAACAAGGCAACTACAAGGTGGATTTAAAAAATTAATTACGACTAACAACAATTGCTTTGATTGCCCAGTTGGAGGTTAAAGGGAGACAGTTATAGCCACGACACTGGACATATGTTAGTAGATCCATAACTTGAAGACTTCGATAATTTTACGGTCTGAATGTTTCAACGTTCAAGGTTTAGACGCATACGTCGTTACTGGGAACATCAAAATGTTAACCGTAAACAGTTTTGTATTTCAGTCACGTCAGTGTTTATGTGTATTAAGTAAATGTACATTCTGCAATCATAGTCCCGCAAACTGAAGTCCCCCAAGTTTCCTTTATAAATACTTAATACATATACGTTAGGACAGTTCTCGGAATGACCAGCAAAGAGTCCGCCGTATCTTTATTTACTCTTACAAATACGTAAAAAACAAATAGTTCTCGGAAGTTTTCACTTGTGCTACATTTGAGAAACCTTCGACGTATGTTGCGTTCTTTGTAATTCTACGTCGGCTGTTGAGACTTAAACGCAGTTAAGTATGCATTGCAGCGTTCTCCTGCAGTCTATAAATGCCATTTGTGTGTGTGTGTGTGTGATTTGTATAGGTCTAAACGAGTCGTGGGTCACGTTCGTGAATATGTAGGCAATTCGTATGCAGAAAAGTGGTGAATGACAATAAAAATTGAAATCACTGTGATTTCATCATTTTTAAATAATATTCATTTATAAAGTAGTAGTTTGATGTCTATACAGTATTCGCTGCGGTATTTAACTTTCCTTGGTTGCAATCTCACCTTCATCATCATTTCCAGAGAATTCAAATCTCGATCACGAATCACTGGCAAGTCATAATGCCGAAAGATTGGCAAGCACGTCACATGTCTTACCCATACACAGGCTGGTATTCTGTGATAAAGAATTTACTCTTAATTTAGATTCTCCAAAGTAATCAACCGCATGGATGCAATGTATAATTTGCTCAAACGGCCCATGTCAAATAGCTTCTTGAGGAGAAATGTAGAATGTAATATGTCAGTCTTTTACTGGGTTATATTACTTTAAATCCTGATTTCCTTTTGACACTTCACGCATTCAAAGCTTAAATTTTGTAAACATAAACAATACGTTCGTGTTCAAGTCGAAACACATTGTAGTATGATTCCTTACATAACATTTTTGGACTTCAAAAAAAAAATTTTTTTTAGAAATTTCGTTACTTTAAGGATTCAGTTGATACAACTCTGGGGAAGATTTTTTAAATCTTTTCTTTCCGAGTAGCTAGGCTTGAGAGGCACTTCTGTGCAACGTTGTATCTTCTTACTTCGTTGATATGTGGAGAGTACAGTAACCAGTAAATGAATGAGTTAATATGTTTTTACATATATATCATGTACGTACATACACAGATTGATTATGTAGGTATGTATCTGTAGATTATGTAAGTTGAACCCCAACTTCGGTAGATTAAAATTTCACCATAAGTATATTGTTTTCACTGCTTTACCTTTGCTCCAGCTTCCAAAATTTTGTCCCATCACTGTCTTCCGAACCGTATGTATTCATTTTTTATATATTTTCCTCTGTCTCACATTCTGTATCCTTCCATAATTTTTAATCTGGTAGTTCAGGCATCGTAACCTTAGGTAATCACTACCAGATCGTCTACAAAACGTAACGTGTATTAGACGGTGTCAAGGAGATGTGTCCCAGTAGTTTTACAATTCGACTTCCAGTTTCTCAGACCCTGTTTAATATTTATTTTAAATAATGCCAGTAGTATACAACACCCTTGACGTAATTCCTTTGATACTATAATTCCTATTATTTCTTTGATAATTTGATCTTCTTTGTGGGTAATTTCAGAGGCTTTTGAAGCTTTTACTCAGTCGATATTAATGCTTGTCTTTACTAGTCTACCAAAATTTCAGAATAGGACCACTATTATATGCTTCTTTAATTCCACAAAAAAAAAAAAAAAAACAAGTGAATTTTTTTATTTGTTCACTCTGTATGCCCCACAATGCTCCACAACTACAGTGTAAATTTCTAAATCAAACCAGTATGCATCTCAGCAAACGTACAAAATATTAGAAACAATTTATTATACGGTCAAATATTTCATCACCGTTGAAGTGTTTCAATATTTATTAATTTCCTCTATGCTTCTCCTTTTATAAGTTTTCCTAATTCGTCTATTAGTTTTCTGCCTCTAACTTATTTCCCATATTTAGTATTTCTTATGTTTACAATGGATCTACAGCAGGCCATATGCTAACACACTATCAAATAAAACGAATAATATTCGGAAGCCAGACTTTACAAGCACCCATTCCTTCTCATATACACTACACTTTCGCATCAAAGTGGGACAGAGAAATAGCGGGCAGACTAGCTACGTTTGATAACAGTTTCTTAATTCATTACCATAGGCAACAGCACGTAACAGTAAACCGTTTATGTTACAGTTTCATTCAGAAGGCGGAAGGACTGTCTGAAGCGCTACAGGCGTCGGTGAGCTCGGTCCACGGTCCCATCTCGGTGATCCTGGTTAGGACGGCCGTTGCTCATTACGAGTGGGAAGTGTTCCCGTACGCTATGATCGTCATTGCGGCGCTCATCTTCGTACTGGGCATCGCTGGCATTGCCTACATCTGCATATCCTGGTCCAGGTAAGTTGTCTACACTGTCAGAAAAATATATTATTTGTTTTTTACATTCTTTTTTATGTATATTAATTAGTTGGTTTAATTAATAACCTTCGAGAACTTTGAATTTCTCGTATTTAGGTACAGAGATGATCAATTCAGCAACCGTTGAAATAACAGTTTGCCTCAGTAACAGAAGTAGATGCCAGCAGATTATACGATCAAACATTTAATAACGAGCCAATTATTCTACGCTATATACAACTGATGTCTTAGGTTCCCACGTCCGCCGTCAACTCGGTTAACGTTCTGACTCCTTGCCGGGCTATTTAAAATCGTTACAGTGAAGATGACTTCCAATGGTGGCACCGAAACGTCTGTTTCAATCTACAGAATTAGAGCGTGGCATAATAGCCCGATAATAAGTAAGAACTTTAACGGAGTATTCTAGATATAAATGAAAAATGACCACGTATGAAACAGTGATTAGGGCAATTGATGCTACGAGGTGAAGTATGGTCAGTTACTGTTAAAGACGGGGAAAGTCAAAACATATGTGAAAGAAGATTGTGGCGAATAATCTGTGCGTGTAAACGGGAACAACAAAATGACGCATGAAGGATAAGAATGATCTTCGAGCTTGACAGATTTATAGAAGGATTTACTGTACAGTGCTGGAGAATGGCCGAGGGTTTCATGATACGGGAGAGCGACTATGAACAAGTATTTAAAACTTTATGAGGAAAAGACTTGAAATCCTTATAGGAAATAAACGCGTGTATGGGAGACTCAATGAATTTATGACTATCCAATATGTACTCCAGATCAATTAAGACGGATAGAGTGGTGATAGCTAAACGATTATGATTTCACAGTTAAAACTAACAAGCAGGTTCATGTGTCAAGTAAATAAAAATATGAAGTTGAAAGGATTTATCCTTATTTAATAAACAATGATTCTCAATATATAGAAATAATTTAATTTAAATTAATATCATAAGTAAATGTATTTTTAAAAAAAGGATTTCCCTCCCACGGGAATTTTCGACAGAGAGCTTTAAGAGAGACAGCCTAACGACTTAAAAGACCGCTCCAGAATAACGAGCAGAGGGTGAAAAAGAAGAAGAAATGCAGGACCCAAGAAGAGGGTAACGTCAAAATTTTGAATGAGAACTTCGTTTCGTAATATGACTTACATAAAAAAACAAAATCATACGATATATTTATTTAGGTGCTTTAAATAGACTGTAATAATTTTGTTTCTTTTTTCTCATCGATCTCATTCCTGTTTGTGTACATTGTTGTTCCCCTACACTCACACACGTTTAGATGTAGCGATTTCAAATCACCGACCTCGTCGAAAACCAATTTTATTTTTGTATCGCAGCACAGTTGTTACTTATTAAGATGTGAGTTAAATAAGTCATACTAGAAGTGCAAATAATCAATATTTTTCGTTGGTAACTGTGAAAAGATTAATAAGTCTGAAGTGGGGGGAGACGTCTACACTAAAGGCAAAATGATTAAAAGGGGGAAATGATATTGTAGGGTGTTCTGATGACGTATGAATATTTTAAAATTCAGAGCTTGTCGGTGCGATGAAAAAAAAAATTTATGAAACCCTTCGTTCTGGAGCATGTATGTCGAAGAGAGGGAACTCTTCTGTCACACAATAGGTAATAGGTAAACCGAGATATTGCTGTCTCTCTGTCTAACTAACTGTCTGGTCTGTCTGTCTCTATCCCCCCCTCTCTCTCTCTCTCTCTCTCTCTCTCTCTCTCTCTCTCACTTTCTTTTTAAATCTCTTTCGTGCTCTCACTATCCATTCATGTGTCTATTTACTATATTTCTATTAACCTACTTAGTTGTCTCCTTAACAAACTCTATTACAAAATGTAGAGTTTGTGCGTTCCACATAAGCCACTACTAAAAAATATAAATTTGAAGTAACTTTCTATAGCACGAATGTGAGGATCCGTGGTCAGCTCTAAATTCGATATTAACCGAATTGTACTTTAGTGTTAAAATTTGTCCCCTGCCAAGTATTTTTAACGAAGAATATTGAAATTTGTGGCCACATCGATCTCAAAAATTGTACTGGCAGACTAACCAAGCAGATTAAGGTGTACTGAAAAGTAAGAACGGGTAGTTCCTATAGCAGATCCCTCAACCATATAGCGAGTTCGACCTACCACTCAGTACTGAAGTCATGTGGAACGCTGCAGGCACAGACCACTGACGAAACAACACAAACTGCTTGCCGTTACTCTACGTCATGGGCCATGAACATCTATGGAGGTTGAATACGTTTATTAAAACTATTATAGACATTACAGATAAAATACCAAATGTTATAGCAACATATGAGAAATAAAAGGAAAAAATGGTACTCGCTAAATCACATAATATATTGATGGTGTCAACGTTTACCACAATTACGCGAGTTTTAACTGTATAAACCTCAATTTCGGTCCAAACATACCGACAGAGAAGACGGAGATAAGGAAGAGGAGGAGGAGGAGGAGGAGGAGGAGGAGAAGGACGATGACGCCGACGACGACGAGACATGTCAACGCTGGCGTGTTAATATGTACTCACCTTTTAAAAATTTGTTTAGCACGTAATTATGATTGCGTATAGCCAAGCGTATAGTAATGAGTGATTATATGCAGTACGACTGTAACATTTGTTATGACGAAGTGATAATAACGTGTTAACTCTGTACAGGTATAAAGCGTACAAGGAGAGAATGCAGAGGATGTACGTGATGCCACGGTACGACCCGGTGTTCGTGGAACCCAACCTGAAAGAGTACGAAACGCAGGTAAATGTGAAAGTACAAACATATATGAAAAACTTATTTTCAGCACCACCACCACCATCAGCACCACCAATTTCAGAAAATTTGCATGTATTTAGATATTTACATTCAATCCCATTCCAGCGGATTTTTGACTTAGCTCCTTGTACACGTCAACCAGCCGTTGTCACATCATAAGCGTAAGCACACATTTGGTTTGTCTTATTTACCATCGTTCCTAGTTGATCTACGTCTTTCATGGCTTAGTGTAGCGCAATAATAAAAATTGATAATTTTTTAGCGCAATATATTCGCGATATTGAGTCGATAAACCCATCATCTTGTTTAACTCCATTAATAAATGTAAACGAGTCACTTAACATGTTTTCGTACTTTTGGCCAAAGCCCAACAAAACTATCAGTCTTAAATTTTTATTCAATATAATGTGAGTCTGACACTCATAAAATTTATGTCAGTAGTTTTTTTTGCTTGCAGAATTTATGCGTCCATTGTACTAAAAATTGGTGTGTATGTATTAAATAGTTTCCTAATGCTGTCAGTGGGTTAATAAACAATTTCATGTGTTTAACAGGTACTACAGATGAGTGTGCCGATGGACGACAATGACAGTTACAACGATCTCCAGCTGGACTTCAGCAGGAAGAACCACGCTTTCGATCTCGACAACGTCGGCTACATTACCAAGGAAAGCGGAGGCAGCGTTGGTGAGTGACAACTATCGATTTCTCGATACACATCGAATATAATAAAACTATACAATGTATTATACTGTATTAGGTACGGGTTTTTACTTGTTTATCTACTTCCTTGATTCTCATTATTACTCACGTAATTATTACTCACAAGCTATTAATAATAGCACATCTCCTGGCGACAGCCATGTCTTATCATCATCATCATCATCATCACTTCATGGATAGGATTTCTCCTGTTCCGGCCTCATGACTTCCGCCATATTGTGACTGGCCTGCCTACACATCTTCTTCCAACCGGCTCATACGTACGTATAAGCCAACTTCGGAAAACGGGTATTGTCCACTATTTCTAGATGTTGTTTCCAGCAATTTCTATAATTCTGAATGAAATCATTTAGGGAAACTATATTAAGTACTCGTCTAATATACTCGTTTCTTATATGATCGAGTCGCCTATATCACTTTACTGATCTCAGATAGCTCATTTATGCAGCCTGTAATTGGCACCAGGCCTTCTTCCTTATAGTCCAGCTCTCGCACCCATACAGGAGTACCTACTGATACTGCCATTATCATGTTTTTTTTTAATACTAGTATTAACATCAAACAGTTTGCTCATTCTACGATATGGCGTCGTCATTGGTAAAGCTGAGTGCTACAGTTTCTCTCCTTCACCACTGGATGTGTCACTAAAAATTTGAGAAACATTCAAGTTAATTATAATATTCATAGATCGCGGCGACAGCTGATTTTAAATGTTGTTAAAACTCCTGACCACGCAAGTCTACGAGCGAAAAAATGTTAAGCCACTCTGTTTTTTTGCTAAAGTGTTTTTTTGGCTTAAGGTCTTTATTTGTCTGATAGACGTTTCTTGATGTTTACTCGGTCACTCCGAAGCGACGCTTCCCGATACTACCTTCCCTAACTTCATTCGCTCTCTCCAACTGTGGGTTTCCCATATCATGTCAAACGTTTGCTCCATTCATATGTATGCATCTGTACCATCAGAACCGATTTGTTCCTACCTTTCCTGTTGCACACACGTCAGTCGCATTATATTTCTAATGGGTTTACTAATTTGGCTGTACTGGATACATGAAGTAACTAATAATGCAATTGCATTAGATCTTGTGTCACCATTAAACTGAGATTGTACGGCCTGACTTTAAGTGTATACTAACTCCGCAATGTGGAAGAGAAAAAATAAAAGACGAAGCTTTGCCATTAAAAGTCTAGTAGTCAGAGGACTCGTCTACATTTGTGTTTTTTCCTGAGCGTCTTTCTCACCGACGCACAATCGAGTACTTCGGATAAAATATAAGCTGCATAAGATCTTCTACAGGAACAGGGGAAGATCTCAGGTGGCAGTGGAATTGTCTGAAATTTTGCTGCTAACAAAAATAACACAGCGATCCAGAATATCAGCGTAAGCTATGAACCTGGATTCCAACTCTGTTTCTAGACAACATGGAGGTGTATACCTGGTAGTAACGCCGACAGGGCGATCATACGATTACACCGACAACTCGATATATTCGTTTAGACTGGACTAGCAACTGAAAAGTTACCGTTAACGCGGTCAGTAGTGGCACCGTGCTTGTCTCTAAACGCCGGAATGGACCGCGATGCCGTGTGAGAATAAGCGGATACTATTTGCCCAGGCAGCGAGAAGACAAGTACCTCAGTGTGCCTAGATCGTCGGATCGCTGCGGTCAACTATTTCCCATAGGCCTACGTGTCAGCCCGGTTATGACACGGTAACTAGGTAAAATGATTCAAAGCGTACTCGATACGGTGATTCTGTTAGTTATCACAGCACCCTCCGTTTCCCTTCTCATTTGCTGCGTTTGGTCTTTGGATGACACCGTGAGACTACTTCGACATAAATTTTACTTACGAGCGGCAAGGGCTCTGAACAACCTCGTCATAGCCGGCCTTGGTAGGTCGTTTCCATTACGTCCAGATGACGATTGGAAACGACCTTCACACTAACTCTACTAAAGCAATTCACTACGACCAAGTTATGAAAAGTTCCCTTTAGGACCGTATCTTGAGGCAGGAACTCCTGAGGGAAGTTCGGTACTCTATTACTGTTGCGGATCATGTTTCCGACGCACCAATCATTTTTTCGAACATCTGAAAGTTGATTTTGTTGT
Organism: Magicicada septendecula; assembly: GCA_034769895.1. Taxonomy (NCBI): domain Eukaryota; kingdom Metazoa; phylum Arthropoda; class Insecta; order Hemiptera; family Cicadidae; genus Magicicada; species Magicicada septendecula. Next base: position 367,842,331 of record CM068370.1, read on the forward strand.
AGAGTGTTGATTGTTGCCATTCGGAGGTTATACAGTGACTGAGGAAGGGTTCCTACCGTACAGGCCAAATAGACATCTGCTCATCAATGGGCATCCAACAATGACGAAGAAAACCATCAACATCAGACCACGCTCTTCCCATCAGGAAAACCAAACGATGCAAAAAAAAAAAAAAAATTAACAAACCTGAACGCAGTCAGAACACATTTATTACGAGAACAAAAACCTCGTTTCTAAGCTACAGAAAGATGTGGGGGAATATGGTAAGCAAAGGTTGTAACAGAAGGAACAATCAAAACACTAAAGCGCATTCGTCGAAAGAAGTAGTAGTCCTTGAGTACACCAAGGACTGGATTAGTGTAACCATAGTGTTTTACATTAGTGCATAAAACAGATGATAAGAGACAAGTACAACACGCCAGTCTTAACTGAGAGGGCGCATGCATAGGTGCAGGAATGCGGTGCCATTAACATAAAACTGAAGATTAAAACGACGCCAGGAAATACGGCATATTAACGTGCGAATTTATGCTAATTTATTTAGGATTGTGTGCGCAAAAAGCGGACACACACGGAGGCGCATACAAAGTTATGCACTCACAAACAGATAAATACGTTATTTCATTAAATTAAGCTTTGGCTGTTGCTTATTCTATGTAAGGTCGGCTAAAAACGGATTCATTGGAAAAAGCATGTCAGAGCAAAACTGGCGTATGGTGAGTGAGTGTGTGTGTGTGTGTGTGTGTGTGTGTATGTGTGTGTGTGTGTGTGTGTGTGTGTTTGCGCGCGCGCGAGGAGGAGAGAAAGACAGAGAGAATGCGACACGAGAAAGGGACATAAATTATCATAGTGAAACCTTCATTAAGTCGAACAATTTATTAAATAAATATCCCTTTTTAAAACACTAATATTTTAACACAAATAACTTGGCAAGATTACGTATAAGCTTAGTATAAATTTTATGTGACAAAACAGTCGGATTTTGCAGCAATTATGTCTCCTTGGCTAGTAATCATGAATGTGTAGTTAAATTAAATATCCGTTTCTTTCTGCGTAATTTATCAGTTATGTATGTCAAGGCATTTCTGTCTGCCTATTATGCGCGATTAACCAATAAATCGCATAGTAAAATAACGAACTTGATATTAAGAGAAAGGCACTTTAACTATGGCGGACCTAGAGAGCAATGTTGGGGGTCGGAAATTTCTAGGGAGGCAATTACAATTATCCAGATGTCTCATCCTTTACTGGATAAAACATTTACTAAAGAAAACTGTTCAATGTTATTATTGTAGGAAGAACTACGTATTTTTGTTTTTTAAGTACAACAAAATCCTAGTTATCCGAATCCGGGTTATCCGAGACGACTGAAAAGATATTAATACATTTCTATTCATCTTTTCTTTTCAAGTAACTCGTGTTACTATAGTTTCTCGCAGTATTTATATGATGTTATTGATGAATAGATTACTTCTGCAAGTATACTATTTACCAGTATATATAATGAACCTGACGTACGTTTCACAGAAGAATCTGCATCATCAGGTGTTTCAATGTGAATTAACGAATTATTGATTTTGTTTCGATTATAATATAAATTAACGAATAATCGACTTTATTTTCCATTTAAATGTTCGATTATTATAATGTTTCCTTATGTAGTCTGCTGATTGAATGTTTATATTAAAATACATAATTGTTTATATTTGCTATATTTTAATAAATTTATAATTTTAAATAAATCGTATTGTTTTGTTTTTATTTATATTTGTACTTTAATTCGCGTTTTATTATTGTTATTATTATTATTTGTATATATTGAGATTTTCCCAGATGGGCCTATTCATTTTGTGAGCTTTTTGAATGATTTTTATTAATTTAAGATGTTGAATGTCTAGAAATTGATTTTTATTATTTTGACAGTGTCCAGCTGAATTATATAGGCATATATATATATATATATATATATATATATATATATATATATACACATATTGTGGCGATACATATCACCACCAAGCATAGAAGAAATATTCAGATAAAGAAATCATAAATGACTAAGTACTAGAATAAATAATCAATGAAAGGAAACTTACTAATAAGGGAGTATTAAGCAGTGTATTCTGGTTCCAAGCTAAAACAAAACAAGGGATGAAGCAAAATAAATGTTAAAGCAAGGTAATATTGTAATTATAATGAAAATTAGAAGAATAGAACTTCATAACGTGATAAACCCAATAGATATGGTAAATGAGAGGTATAAACAGACCCAACGATGAAACAACTAACTGGAATAGAGGCATGCAACAAGCAACAAAACAGTGAGGACCACATTAATGACAAGGCAAAACGAAGGAATAAAGAACTAAAAAGATAACAAATATCAAAAGAAAATAAACTAAAATCATGTTAATGACCAAGTAAAATATAAATAAAAAGTAGGCCTACTACATAAATTAATAACAATAATACTAATTAAAAGAGATAAGATCAGAAAGTAGGTAGAGTTGTAGAAAATGGAATACAATGATATAAATGAAAGTAAGAAAAATGTGCATTAGTTTAAGAAAAATTGTAAAAAACTTATATTGTAAGGAAGTGAAGTGATTAGTATACAAGGTAGGAAATAGTGATGATCAAAGATCATGTTATAAACCAGTGGGGAGTGAGAAAGTGAGTTAATGGTCTTATGTATCGAATAACATACATTAAGAACCAGTAAAATAAAAGTAGGATGTGTTTAAAGGGTTCTGTATACCCAGGATCTATCATATTACAATTAATTATTTAAATGGGTTTGCATACCCACAGACTTTATTATGTTAAAATTAGGTATTTAAAGGGTTTTGTATACCCACAGGATGTATCATGTTATAGTTAATTATTTAGAGGGTTTTTGTATACCCATGATATATTATGTTAGAATTAGTTATTTAAAGGTCTTATGTATACCCACAGGATTTTGTTGAGTTACAATTAATTGTTTGAAGGACTTTTGTAGACCCACAGGGTATTGTTTTTTAAGTATGTGTTTAAGGGGTTTTGCATACCCATAATTTTCTTATGTTAGATTTGTTTGTTAAAAGATGTGCTAATTTTTTAAGAACAGTAGTTATAAGAGCTGTTTAGAAATATAAAAATCAGGTACATGGTAAAACCTCATATTATGTAACAAATCATTGTAAAGGAATGGCAAAATGCTAAACCTATAGGCCAAAAGAGGTGAGCTGAGCTTAAATAGTAAAATGTCCAAAATAGTCTTAACCAAACCAAATAAAATCAAATAGAAGCCTGACCTTAATGAAACAGGGAAGGTATTAACAAAATTATATATAAAAACTCATAATTGTAATGATCAGATGAATAGGGAAAGTAATATTAACACATAAGATAAGCCATTGAACTGACATGCTGTCAATATCATTGTTATAATAAGAAAATGAAGAATAGGTATTTAAAATTGTAATGTTATATATAAGGTAGAAGTATCAGACATTATTGTTATTAATAAATACAACCCTATTAGGACATATTTAAATAGCAAAGAAGGCAATAAAACAAGATAAGAAAAAATATGTAAAAACCTAGAAACTTAAATTTGTAAATGTGTTAAACTAAGTGCTACTGGGCCGAAATGGGCCACATTCGGTATCAAAATAATTCTATTTTTCCAAACAACAACATCGTATAACTCAAATTTAACTTAATCTAAAAATAAATAAAGAGTAATTTGAGGTGACAGATTTAAAATTTACGTATGTCAAATAATTAAAACCACGTGACCGGGGTCAGGGGAAAATAAACCAATCAGGGCATCATAGCCGGGTCATAGCCGTTTTTTAACGGAAGAATTAGTTTAGTCTGTTGTTAAAACTCAAGCTGCACAGATGCACTCCATGTGACAGAGAATTACATTTTGATGAATAATTAATGACCTAAAGTAAAAATAAAGAGATGTCGATACCAAATTAAGAAAAACATTGAAGAATTACACAGGCGAAACATATTAACAGAAATAATTGAATACCGAATAACAAGATGACGATTTACTCCAACTAATACGTTCCCAATATGAAGTTTGTATCAGGGATCTGGTGAGATTGGAATAGCATAATAATAAAACAATCACACCTTTACATAACACGAGTTTCACCAACAACACTGTTAATCCAGACACTTGTGAACTTCAACAAACCTTTATTTAATAACATTGTGGACATAAAACCATTAAAACATAATTTAATTTAAAGAAAACAGGTAAAGCAGATTTCGGTACGCATAGACGCTGGCCGACGGCCATTTTGTTAAAAACGATCGCCGCCATTTCGAGTGACACTTGGAACAAAACACAGAATTGTAATACTTTTAAATTAATACTATTTAAATTTTATTATTTATTAAGAAGGTTAATTAATTAATTGTGATATATTGTATTTTATCTGTAGGCATTTTCTGATCTTTCTTAGCAGCTCATCCACGACCTGATATAAAAAATAATATTGTATTTCATTTTTAACATTGTATTTTTTCGAGTCGTGCTTGGTGAGCGAGTCGATACGGTTACTATTCCGTTCGATTCGCGAACTGTTGAACTTACCCTGAGTTTAAAAATCATCAAATAAATTGATTTGTTAACTTACAAAGTATATTATTTCTTTAAAGTAAATTAAGATAAAGGATTTGCAGGCGATAAGTAAGAAGAGGAATACGGCTAGAGTAACGAACATCAAGCAATTAATAGTCGAGACCAGGTAACATATAAGACTGAGTCGAATCACCAATCGATTGTGAAGAACCCACACCATCTATTTTTAATTATTAAGAACAACTATTTTTGGCGACATTTTCAAAACTGTAAACTCAGCGACGGCCTGTTTTTGGTTGATAATCCTTGTTTTATTAACCAAATTGAACTAAATAAAAATAAAAATAAAATTAAATAAGAATAATTCAACAAATAATTAATTTATTTCCAATTAAATAATTTCAACGAAGATAAGAAAAATACGGACACAGATTACGTTTCTTACAATATATATATATTAGGCTTCCAAAACGCTTTGCAGTGTTCAATGAATCTACCAACTACGCTTTTCTTCGTTTGGCCTACGTAAAATTAATTGCAATCTAGACATTCTATATTGAATTTTTATTGTGAATGTCGGATTTAGTTTTAGGTTTCATTTTATTAAAAACCTAATAAAATATCTGTGTTGTGCGATATTTTTAAGTTTGTCTCTTTAAATAGTTTAGTCAGTTTTTGAGTTACATTTTCGTAATATAAGTGTATTTTATATTGTATATTATATTACATTGTATATTTTATATTATCATTATTATAATTGTGTTTTAGGTGTAGGTTTGTTAGGTATTTGTTTTGTGAGTTTATGTTTCATTTTATTTTATAATTTATTAAATATAAAATTTAAACCAAACCAATACGTACACCAAAACTATCTACTGTCAGTTATACAAAACATAACATTTTCATTAAAAGCCTGAAGCACCTCGTACTGCATTGTAATTACTTTTGTTTTACCGGCAGTGATGCGAGTCACTTCCTTACTTGACACCATAGTCCGTGTTACTGGATACATAGGAAGAGCCTAGAAATTGCCTATAAAAGTGAATTTGTTTGTCGAGAATGCAGCAACACAAACACAACATTTAGGAAGCGATTGTATCTGTATGAAATTTTTCCCACTCAATGTTAGTTTAGTACAACCTGTGGGCCAAAGTATTTTTGCCGTTTCAAAACGATATTGTAGATTGCTTTTGCGCTTAATAAATTCGTAATTAGAATTGTAACATTACTATGTTTTTTTATTATATTATGTGAGCTAAATAAACAGTTTTGTGGATAACAATTGTGTTCTAACAAATTAACCTTTCATTTCTTATCACATCCGGATAATCTAAAATTTTTGATTATCAACTGCGTTCGAATAAATTAACATTTTATTGATATTGATTAAGACATAGTACAGCCGGGTTATCCGAAATAGTTCCTCCCTCATTATTTGGAAATTCGGGGTTTTACCGTTTTCTTTAAAAAATTTGTAACTCTGTTTTTTTTTTTGCTATTCTGAAACAGTACTACAAATAAATTTAAAATAAAAATTACCTTATTAGAAGAAATGAAATAGTTTTTGTAATTTAAGTAGTGCTGTCGGTCACTGTGTAAAGGTTAATTTTATTTTTTAATTTTCATTCTTCATCCATCCATTGTAGCAGTGCATGTAGAGCTAATGCTGATGGTCAGAGGTCTCTCTCGTCCCATTGTCCTCGTTGTAAACATCTTTTTTCCATCTCTTAACAAATATGCTCTTTCCGCGATTTCATGTATCTGTCAATTAGAAAGACAGGTACAGGTCTTTCACTCGTAATACCTTCTTTCCAGATGTTCTTTCCCAGTTTTTTTCCTTACTAACGGTGTTCCCATTGTAGTACCAGTTCTGGTAGAGGTTTTTACCCATTCTCTGGATATGGTTGAACTGTCCCAATAGAAGCGCTCTTAATTAAACATGAATCATTTATTGTTTCTTTTATTGTTTAGTATTCCATACAGATAGGCCGCGCACGCGCGCACGCACACGCACACACACTTAAATACACAACTTCAGCGTCTTAGAATCTTTATCTATTTATGTCTAGCCAGTGGTTTTTATGTAGGCCTACGCCTTATTTCCTATTTCTCTGTTATTTTTATAAGTGTGTCTTCTACTGTGTCTTACTCTTCCTATTCCCTTTCTTGTTTGTTTTGCCTCCTTTCTCGTGCAGGAATTGTTTGGAAAATCGTACTTTGTCCATGCTTTCGATATGTCTGTCCATAACCACGGTCGACTTCTGGCTAAATTTCCCATTACCTACCAAACTGTTTTATTCGTGACTCTGTCTCTTTCTGAAACTGTCGCTGCTCGCCTCTTGTAAGAGCTGTAAGTTACCATTATTGTGTTTGCGGGTTTCAGGCCAGCAGAGTCCGGTGAGTTCGGAAGCGGCAACAACGACGAGGGCGTCCAGCCTGGGCAGACGCGAGCACACAAACAACTCCCACCACCACCATCATCATCATCACCACCGCGGCTCTGGCATTCACACCATCAGCAGGTACAGTACTATCTATCTTGTTTGTTTGTTATTGTAACTAGTTTTTTAAATGTAGGTTTTAAAGGAAACACATTCATAAACCTTTAACCAATTTGAAGGTTTACACTTTACTAAGAACGTGGAAATTATAGGTGTTTCCGTATTAATGGATGATCACATACGAATACAAAAACATACACGCTGATGTAAATTACAAATTTTTTTTAGATATAATATAATTATTTTTATAAAAATTAATTCATTTGCAAGTGTAAAATTTTAGTGCCTTATATGAAAATATAACACTTGAAAAATCATTAAAAAGAGGTTTTTTAATACTTTTGAAAACACTATATTTTTAACAATAGTAGGAAATAATTATTTTATTAAATCTAATTAAAATAATGTTGTTTTTAATTGTTTTAATAGTGGATAGTATAATAAACATACGTATTTTTAGGTTTCAACTTAAGGTTTGGACATGAAAGTTAATCTGATTTTGAAGGCAGAAAATATACTCTGTATTCACATTTTTAATTAGGCTGACGTCTGCCTTGTTTATTTAATTGTTTCTTATAGAATATTTATAGTTAAGGTAAAGAAAATTACATCAGTTTTTGAAAACTCTGAATTTATATCTCTGTGGCCACTCTTCTGTTCAAATTCATTTTTATGGGAGAAGTAAAGTTTATAAAATAATTGTATAATACGGTGGAAAGTGCGAAGTGTTTGTTACAAATTATAATCACATTAGAGTGTAGAATAGACTGTTACTTAATCGTACAAAGAAGTTAAGAAAATTTTCTTATTTATTAATGTTTTCCCTTATGCTTATGCTATATCGCTGCTTTACACCGTTCTTACGATGGTGTTTAGAACGGATATAAAATGTGGGTGTGTTACTTCAGTAAATGTAAGTAAGAATCTCAATGAAGATTAACAATGTATTTGGATATTAGTAGTTCTGAATATGCAATTTCCTTGTATTCTGTGCTTTTTTTTTTAACACGTATACAGTATAACACGTACAAATTATAATTAACATACGAAGAACAGTTTTATGACCATGGTGCGACTAGTTTCAGAACGTCAATAGTGTCATTTGTCCGCAAAGTAAGGTTAATTTCTTAGGTAAAGTTAAACATATTTGTATTTTATTATAAATTGTTTTCATTATACCGTTGCTAATTTCAATCTTTACTTATTTGTTCTACTTCTTTATTACACTGCAAATTAAAATCTACATTGTGTTGAAATAAACTTATACTTCAACATATTGGAACAATACAATGTTCGCATTTCCGTCAGTAAGACAAAAGTGATGGTATTTAGGGTCAAAAACCCTGTACCGCCGAAAATAGATAGTCATAGACAACGCGATGTTAGCAGAAGTATCCCAGTTCCTGTACCTGGGTTGTGGTGTTACATGTGAGTTTGAGTAGGGCACTGAACAAAGGCTTAACAGAGTTGAGGCCGTTTGTGGCAATATTAACGGCAGATAGGAAAACGCGAAGAGAAATGAAGATGAACTTTTATAAAGCTATCCTGGCCGGTCCTAGTCTATTGCACTGTTTCTGAAACATGGGTTTCAACAAAAAAATATTTAAGCAGGATGCAAGCAGTTGAGATGAGTCTGTTAAAATCGTTTTTCCTTGCCGGGCTATTAGGCCATGGGTCTAATGCTGTTTGTTAGAACAGACGTTTCTACCCCACCATAGGAGGTCATCTTCAGTGTTGCACAATTGAAAGTTCAACTGGCAAGGTGTCCACTGTTCCCACAGTACACCTTGGGCACCTTCTCCGTTAAACTTTCGATTGTGCAACACTGAAGATGGCCTACAACGGTGGGGCCGAAACGTCTGTTATAATAAACAGCATTAGACCACGGCCTAATAGCCCGGCAAGGAATAATGACTTTCACAGAGATGACGCCGACCTCGAGAGATTAAGACGTCAGTTGAGATGAGGTTATAAAATGTTTTAAATAATGTTCTAAGTACGAAACGATCAGCAAAGGCACAATAAAGCAAGACTTAGGAATATTTTACAGAAACAGTATAATCGAGGAGTATCGAAGATAATGGAAAGCGAAAGTTACCAAAGTGTGGCATGACAGACTCCCCGATGTCTGTATCAAAAGATAAACCAGATATGGGGGACGGTGTAAAAAATGGCTTGACGGTTGGGACTGGTACAGGTGACGCTTTACCTAACAATAGAAAGAAGAAGAAGGCGATTAAGGTAAAATTTAAGGAGTATATACCACAGTGAATTATCACAGTGTAATCATGTATTTGTTTCAGGAGTGACAACTTGCACGGCGGACGAAACTCTAGTTCGATAAACGACAACGTGACGTTCAGGGAGAAGAAGGACTACTCGCACCTGGGTTTCAACTATCTGGCCGACAGGTCTCCCGTGGAGACGACGACGGAATTATAGTGGAGACACCGCTTGTGTACAAACAAACTATCGAATGCGAACAACGTCGGCCATGCCTAGTGTTTTATACATATGTAATTTAAGACTATTTTTTGTGATAATTTTCTTTGACGATATACCGTCTAGATGAATACTTTTTCTTCGCGTCTTGTACAGTTCTGTCTGTTTGATTAAATCGTCTTCTGTACTGTAACTTTTTAAAATTAATTTTTTACAAAAGATGTATTTTAACAAAATTTCTCACTGTAGGGATCTGAAATGGTTGAATATATATTTATTTAGCTTTCTACGACCTTTGTAAGTGTGAATTCGTGAATTCGTTCAATTTTTAAACGGTGGCCTTAATAATTTTTCAAACATTTTAAATAAAAGACTGGTAGATCCGTCCATGTACTTACGTCTTTAGAAGTAGAAAAAAATGTTTCAGAATCTCGACTAAATTCTTTGTCTTTCAAAACACAACGAACGTTCTTGAAACAGCCAGACAAGGAAAAAATGTGTGTAGTTTAGAAAAGATTAAAAAACGGAAGCAATTTTTAAACACAGCAGTACAGCCCAATCCCAATAATCCAAACCTTGCTAGATCGATGTTCTCAGTAATCTATTTCAATTTTTGAAGAAAAATGCTGTAAATACAAAAAATACCGCACTTAGTTACGACTTTTATAACATATAAAGTTGGATCTACAATTATTACGAAAGAAAGAAGAAAACGAAAAATGTAGACTAGAGTGGTGCAATGATCCTTGAATTTATCATCAAGTTTTGTGTAGTGAATCACAGTAAGCTTATTAGTCATTTAATTGATGCTCTTTTTCACACACGCGCGCGCGCGCGCGCGCGCGTGTGCGTGTTACATGTTGCAGGTACTGTACTTTGATTGCTGTTAATGGTATTTTCTTATCACTCTTCCTTAGAGTATCTATTCTATCACATGTAATTTTTAAAAAATCGATACACCTGTAATCAAAATTGACCTTATTAAGTAAGTTAGATTAAGGATTTGTACTGGTAATTACTTTTAACGCTTGTCCAAAACCTTTCTTTTGAACATTATTTAAACCTGATTCATGTCCAAATGTCCATAGAAGAATTGTTGTGAAAAGAGAAAATTAGGACACAATTTTGCGTCCATACTTTCGATCAGAAAGTCGGAATAATGTTTAAAAGAAGGACTGTCCGAACTAAATTGGGAAATTTTTGGAATCGTAGACGTGTTTATATAGTATTTAATACTACACCATGTTCATTTCAATCAACACAGTTGTAAAGTTTAGCGTTGACCGTTGATCCGTGGATTCGATGCACCCGTTAATACGGAAAGGATACACCTCTTTGTTTCGCATTTTCTTGGTTTGGACTGTACTGACCACGAGTACAAATGAAAAGCATTTTCAAACGATGTTCTGTGTTTAACCTGATATTCATAAAGAAACAAAATAATAATTGAAAACCTCCGTATCAAAATACATTCCAAAATAAATGTTAACAAATGATAAAACTTAAAACAGTGGAAAGCAGCATTGAACTAGCGTCTGTATAATACTGTAATAAAATCTAAGCGTGAAGAAGAAACAGACTCCATGTTACCCACATTTGTTATATTTTTTTTTTATTTTTTTGTTTTTATTACGATGTAATTAAAGTTTAATGTGTTTTATATAATATGTGCATATAAAAGGACCTTTTAATATATATAAGTACGTTTTGCAGAGCAATCTCAATGGAAATGAGTTAACTTTATTATAATATATTTTGAAATACTTTAAACCAATGTTTCAAACGGAAACACTCTCTACAATTAAATGTAGTCTGTTTGAGTCGTTTGGATATATAGTAAATGAAAGATGTAAAACGTTATTACCATGAGTTTCTCACTAATAATAACAAAGTAAAGTAATTTATATAACGTTATACAATTTATTCTGTGTATGTAATTTATTATCGTTATCTGTGAGTGTTAAGCTGGCACAAACAGACTCAAACACCGACTATTCATACTGTGGAAAAGACATGAGTGTTTGCGCTGTGAATTAATATAAAAGGCAGCGAGAGGGTGAGTGTGTGTATGTATGGGAAAGAGAGAGAGAGAGAGAGAGAGAGAGAGAGAGAGAGAGAGAGAGAGAGAGAGAATGGCATTAGTAATTTAAATAATAAATGGAATTTATTTTATAAAATTTACGTCGTCGTCGACTCGCTGGTGAGGAGACTGCATTCTGTGCAAGTGTGAACACTTAGTGTGTGTCAGTCAGCGTGCGTGCGTGCGTGCGTTTGTATAAATTGTTGTTTATATATACATTTAAATGAAACTGTGTACAATTATTTTTGTAAAATAATTACATACGTTTTGTACAATTTCCACTTGTTGCGTGTCATTTATTATACTGAAACCTTGATTCCGTTGTTAGGAGTTTCCTTCTGCTCTTTTTTAATCTATAGTACTTTTACATCAAATCAGGTTTTACTGTCTTACATTTAAAATAAATCAATTAGATTCACCTTATTCAAGATAACCATTTTTCCTGGATTTGAGTGGTAAATTATCGGATACTGTTTTAATTAACATGTAGCTGTCTGTTCCTCGCCTTGTTTAAAATATATTTTGATGACTTATTTAAAACATGGAAATCTGAATTAATACTTAAACACTTAGAATGGGAAAGTTGCAAAGCCCAGCATGCCAATACGGGGACTCTCCCCATGAAGATGCATCGCACACGTCTTTCAAGTGCTGTAGATTTGAAAAACAGAGGATGGTACTGGAAATGGAGCTCGGGGAGTTCACGGCCAAGAGCGTAGTTGCGCTTATGCTTCGTGGTAAGGCGGAATGGGACTGCATCAACGCATTTATTCAGTAGGTCCTACTATTAAAAAAGACAGGCCCAACTTGCACCCAACGGGCAATAGAAGATGAGAAACATCTAGAAGTAGCCCGATAACGGCGCAATAGACTCTATCCTGAAGTAATGCGCTAAGTGGTTCCATGAAGGATATGAATGCCTGAATAAGAGGTGGGTTTTTTAGTGGGTGAGACTCCCACACACCAGAGGAAGCACAAGCCTCCTCTGACGGTGCATAAAGCATTTTCCCCCTCTATATAAAAAAATACAACTTAAGAAATATTTGATTTTTAATTATACATGGTGAAGTTACTATCCAAGAAAATGAAGAATTGTGATGATCACTCTTTCAAATATCACTGGTACACAAAAAAATACTCATTTAAAATCTCAGGTGGAAAGTCCAAAATATGGCTTTTAAAGGAATACACAATGAAGTCTGAAATAAAATCTATATCGGAGGCTATCACTGCCGGATTCAATATTATAATAATCAGAAGCTGTCGGGCTGTTTGGCCGTGGTCGATTGCTTATCAATTGATACGTATTTTTCCTCTAAACGCTTCGGTCACCAACCGGAGGCCTTCTTCAATAGTAAAAAATGTTCGACACGGGATGGTAGGTCATGTTATACCTCAGCTTAGGGTACGTTCGGCCTGCCATCCCGTGTCGAACATTTTTACTATTGAAGAAGGCCTCCGGTGGGTGACCGAAACGTTTAGAGGAGAAATATGTATACATTTTGTAACACTCGACCACGGCCCAACTGCACAGTAAATTTTTATTATTATAATGAAGTCGAAAATTGTTTTACATAAAGACACGTTAGGGCAGTGGTTACCAAAGTGGGGTCCGCGACAATGTTTCAGGGAGTCCTCAGACACTTTTAAGAAAAATTAGAATATACCGCAATTTTCTGCGATCTTTTATGTTCTAAAATGTAAATTTTAGAAACTTACATCAATTAGTAGAAGATTGCAATATTTTTTTGGGGGGTTCAAACTAATTGTAATTGTAAAAGTAATTTCAAACTAATGGCTTTAATAATGTCTTTAAATCATGTCGTGTAGCAGATCTGTTTGTCAGCCGAACTGACTAGACCTCTCTTTTACGCTACAAATAGAAGATTCATTGGCACAACTTTCAACTGACAGTTCATTAAAAGTACAGCTTTCGCAATTACAGCTAGCTGACTTCTGGTTATATGTAATGGCTGACTATCCTGAACTCGCAAAAAAAGCTTTGCAGTGTTTCCCTGTACTTATTTGTGTGAAACCGTATTCTCCCTGCTCATGTACTTGAAACCAAAGTTAAGAAATAAACTTGATGTCGAGAGTGACTTAATATTGAAATTATCAGGCATTAAACCCAATATTGCAGAGCTAATTGTTCAAAAGCAGCTTCATTGTTCACATTAAACTAGTTCGATATCATTAATATTATAATTTTGCAAGTTAAGAGAGTTTTAATTTTAATGTATTTTAATTAAAATATAAGAGTTTATAGCATATTTACTGTTTTATTTCAGAACTTCAGACGGGGGAATTAAATTATTTGGGGGGCTCCGCAGACTGAAAAGTTTGGGAACCACTGCGTTAGGGCAACATTTTGAGCATCCAAGAAATGGAAAATTATCTATACAGCTAATAATGAGATAAAGGACAATTAATAAATTTAGGAATATCTTCTTCTTCTTCTTCTTCTTCTTCTTCTTCTTCTTCTTCTTCTTCTTCTTCTTCTTCTTCTTCTTCTTCTTCTTCTTCTTCTTCTTCTTCTGACGTCAAGCGTCGGCGTGTTCTTCAACCATTTCTGATGCTCTTCTACCCGTCACGAGGCGTTTGATGTCCTACATGGTCTTCCCTGCTGTACTAACCCATTTCTCACTATAGTTAATCCATTCCAATATTGGTCTTCTTCTTCTTTCTCTTCCTCTTCCTGTGTCTGGGCATGCTTTCGTGATGGAATCCAGCTTCCTTTCACCCATCGTTATTAAGTGACAAAAATATTACAGTGCTCTTCTCTCTACTATTTCAACAACAACCGACTCCTACTGGAACAGATTTCTGACGTTCATATTTCTAATTATTTCTCTCCCAGTTCATCCAGCCTCAAAAATCTCCTTTTACTTGCTTGCAGCACGCTTTTATGTTTCTCTAGGGTGAGGTGTTCTGTCCGCAGAGTAACGTAGGTAGAAATAATGTCTCCTATATCGGTAGCTTTACGTCTTCCGTGATTCCCTCTTGTTCACGATAACATTAGACACATTGTGGTACATTTGATTTGTTTCTTTTTATCCCGATGGCTTATTTCTACTTCAGCCTTCCTCTATCAGCTAATTACGGTTCTCAACCTTTTAGAAATATTTGTGGGGTACTTACAGAAACAGAACAAGAAGCGTTACACGTATAAGGTTTTATAGGGCACACCCCAGTGAAACATAATATCAAAGAGTGGCCTTTGAGAAAAGGATATTTTAAACTGTACCTTTCAAGACAATCGAAGAAATTAAGATAAAGGAGAAGAAATTTGAGTGAATAGAATTCAGACAATTTTGTATACTTGTAATACAAGGTGATATCGGCACACGCAAAGGGTGGCAGAAGACGGTTTGCCTAAAGACGTTAGCCAGTGTAGACGTGGCGGAAGAAGCCATGTGGGACGTCCGGAAATGAAATCGGAACAGAAACAGGAACAGCGACCTACTCCTTCCGTGACGAGGATAAAGAAGAAGGAAAATTAGAAAACAATTTTCACGTCACTTCGTACAAATGAAATCAGCCATCACTTTAATAAAAATAGGGTTACAAAAGTTTATTAAAAATTACAATAACATTTTAAAGAGTTTTTGTTAAGAATCTAAGCTCCCCAAGTGCGAATGTCTGTACAGTTACTGCCATCTGTCATATCCTCCAGCCAGAGTTTTCGGTCGTTCCAGCCTTTCCTTTCCAGTTGTCTTGCATTCCTTCCTCCACGATCTTCTGGACCTAACCGATTTCCATTTTCTAGCTGGGACACAGTTCAACAACTTTTTGGGTCAACGGTCACCAGGGATTAGTTCCATGCGGCCACACCGTGTAAGGCGCTTTGTATTTATGGTGTTTAAAATTAATTTTTCTACGCGAATTAACCTCCCGATATCTCCAATTCTAACACATGAAGCCTTGAGAGCCCACAAAGCCTTTTCGCGAAGTCTATTTCCACTGGTTTGAGTCTTCGGGAGTTTCTTCGAATGATCTTCCACGTTTCAGAGGTACAGGTGACCATGCTTCCTGAGATGGTAGCAGAGTAAATAATCTCCTCAGTTATTTTCCCATTCTGAGGTACAGAATTTAGCTGGAGTAGAAATTTACCAATAGCAATTTTGCAAAATTAGACAGACATGTGGGTAAAAAAAGGGAAACAGAAATGTAAAAACAAGGAAAAGTAAAAATATAAAAAAATAAAGTAAAAAATGTGCAAGAGCTATTTACAATAAAGAGCTTATGACTTTGAACAAGTACATGAACAGCAATGTGGTCTTATCGCAGTCGAAAAAGATGGGTACTGAAATTGATGAAGTAAGTAATAATATTGACATACACAACAGCGCAAGTAAAGATTGTGAGACTGAAAAAGACAGTAGACCAATACTGGATAAAAATAAGGAAGTTTTTGAAAGAAAGACTGCATGAACGAACAGAACAAATGCTAAAAGTACAATTACGAATAAAAGTTCAGGTTGAACGTGCATGCCCCCTATTATAACATTATACAAATGGAGAAAATACAAATTTGTAAATAACTCACGAACTGACGAACTTTCTGTTTGGGAACGTATGACGAACTCACGAACTGATGATTGGGAAATCGTAAAGATTTATTTATTATTTATTCACCACGGGTGATTCACATGAAGTAAGTATGGGCGGAAGTGAATTTAATCAACTGGTGGTAATTTGTAAATGACAATGGTGAAAGAATTGTAGAAATTTTGTTTATTTATTTTATTTGCTTTAAAATATGCCCTACCATATAAATGTTTCTACAGAAATTAATAAATAATAAATAGAAATCCACTATCTTATATATTTACAAACGCGGAGCGCGCGCCCCCACACACACACACACACACACACACACACACACACACACACACACACACACACACACACACACACACACACACACACACACACACACACACACACACACACACACACACACACACACACACACACACACACACACACACACACACACGTATAAAGATACGCATAATTTAATACCTGACCAATGATGGTGAAAGAGAAAAAAATTAGCCTATAGATACAAAGCGGAAAAAATAAGGTACCTATCGAGAGGCAGCGAAAGTGATAGATTGCTTCCAATTTATTTATGTTCGGTGACTACAGGAAACTGCTATATCCCGACCGAAAAGATTCTTACCACTTCTGGAGCATCCATTTGTTGACCCGTTTTTTCTATGTGTTTTGAACAGTTTTTTGTTGTATTTTGTTTTGAACAGTTCAAGAGGATAATCATATGAAGTCAACAAGTTGTCAGAAAGATACCTTTAAATTAATTTAATCGCCAAGTAAAGACAATTTCTGTGTACAAGAAATACAAATTAAGATGAGGGTGTGGATACTGAAGTAAGCGTAGACTAAAGTCTTTACTCTTGAAATATAGCCTATACAAGACATGTATCGATGTCGGGGATGAGGACGTGCTGAAAGAAAGTACTTAGAAGAGTCCTCTGAGAAGTATTTAGGATCATCACATTAGGCGATTTGATGTGACAAAGATCTGGTTACGGACCTGGATCTGAATTTATGGATAGTTTCCACAACATAAGTAAATGGCATGCAAAGCAAGAAGTTAGAAGTTACACTCGTATGTCAAATCTTGGACAATACGATCATTGCATATAGATCTAACCTATACTAAAAAACCATTCAATTATTCAGAGCGGACTGTCATAGAGTCAGAGTCGGCGCAGTGTAAGCATTGTTACGCCATTGCAGAACGCTGTACATGTCTCTCGGCAGAGCCCAGCTGTAATGTTGTGTGCGTACGTGACACTTAACATGCGTCAACAAACGAGTCGTGCGTTAAAATGCGTCAATACCGGTCGGCGCACTGTGTTCAAGGCCGCAATTAATCGCGCTCTAGGGTTTTCGAGTAGTGTTGACGCGTATTATGGATTATTCTACAAAAAAAACTCCTGTGCTATCTATTTAAACAACGACAGCTGCCGCTTAGGAGTCAGTTTAAATGGTGATTTATTCCAGTGATGTTCGAAGTGTTTAGTGATATAATTGTGCGGGACTCTATTAGTTGACATTATTATTACGTGTGGACAAATTTTGCTCGGATTATTGTACAAGTTGACTATAAACTGTATTTGTGATTAATTAAAGCTGGTGATTAGTGGTTTCACTGATGTCTTGTAATATGTTTGTCTCTGTACCATACGACGACCAATTAGACTGTCGCAACAGTGTGCAAGAAGTTTCATAATCATGCCATTGACAACAGTGAGTTAAATGTTATATTTAAGATTATGTAGTAATTTAAGACAGAATATAATTACTTAATACGTCGTAAGATTATAAGGAACCGTCATATACAAAACGAATCGAAGCAACATTATTTGTTCTGCTAAGGTTCTGTTAGTTTGTAATCATTTACATCTCACTTTCCATTCAGTAAGTAGGCCTATATGAATACGTTTCTTTTAAGTCTCTCCATTTCACGTCACTGACGAAGAAACTTCATTCCCACAGAATGCTAATTACCCGTCTGCCGTTTAGCGTACACACAAGATTCACTACCACCTATCAGTAACGCAAGCCATAATATTATGAAACTGCAGTGGCTAGCCAAATTGTTAAGCCACCCTTTTTAAAAACATCCTGATAGATTTTGTCAGTGGAATTTGTTTTTAACTTTGTTAGATTACATAGTGTAATTTAATGTTACTTCATTAGGAAAATAAATTTGTATGCCCTACGATGTAGGTTGACAACACTGTGAGATTGTTTACATCATATGTTAGATATTGCACATACTGTAGTGATTCAGTAAAATTCTTGTAAGCTTGTTTTGTTACCGGTTTACGTTTTGAATTGTTTCTTTTTGATGCTTTGTTGCTTGATAATTTTATTAAATGTAAATCAACAGTTATAAATATGGGTATTTTTGGTGCTAAACAACGTTTAGACACCCACCACATCATGAAAAAATAGTAATTTTTCAAGTTTTATTTTAGTTGAATATTACACATCAAAATAATGAAACACTGAGAATATTTATTTGTCCATAAACTTATGTATGTGTGTAACTTACATTTATTACATTTACATTTTTATACATTTTTACATTTATCTTATGTATTTAGTATTTTGTTATCCCTCCATTGATAACGCTGTGAATTCTTCTAGGCATGCTTGCTTTTAATGCAGTTCAAAGCCTTTTCCTCTACATTATCATCATGGCTACAATGCCAAATTATTGTGGAACTGAGTTGTAACTAATTAGTTGTATGCTTCTTTCCAATTTCTCATTCTAAAAGCTCCCATATATTCTCAATTGGGTTGAGATCTAGTGAATTTTCTGGCTGGCAATTCAAGAACTGGTATTCCGCTCGGGGCAAGAAATGTTTTAACACCTTTTACTGCATGGCAGGGAGCTGAATCCTGCACGAATAATTTTTCTTCACTGTTGGGAAACCATACATTTCATTGGGCAATAAGTCTTGTTTGAAGAATGTAAAGCCGTCACAGTCTTTAGAGCTGATGCCTGACAAAATATGTTTCACTGACCATAACTGTTGAGTTTCTTTTTTTCCAGGGGTGGCTTAATAATTTGATCAGGGACTGTGTCTGAGTATCTAGAAGCGTATGATTTCGTAGCCACCAGTTTACTGTACTCAGACATTACCAAATTTATCCAATTTTTAATCACTCCCCTAATTTTTTATTAGTTATCTTAAAGCTCTTGAGGTCTTTTTTCCAGCACTGCATATTTATTTTAGGCTTCTTTCTCGAATGTGAAGACGATAAGAAGCGTACGCAGGAACATATTCACACATGAAAATTGAACAATGAATTCGAATTGTAGTGACTAATTATTATATAAAAAAAAATTATATAAGATAATGTTTTCAGGCAGTTAAAGAATATAACTATCTAGGAAGTAAAACCACATGTGATGGACGTAGCAGTAAGGAAATTGTAAGCAGAATTAACCAGGCTAAAATTGCTTTCAACAAACAGAAAAACTTCTTTACTTCAAACACTATCAGCCTAAAAATAAGGAAGAATCTAGTAAAGACATACGTGTGGAGTGTTGCCCTATACGGGAGTGAATCTTGGATAATTGGAGAAAGTGACATGAAAAGACTCCAAGCATGTGATACCTGGTGCTACAGAAGAATATTCAAGATAAGCTGATAAGCTGAAGGGAGAAGATAACGAATGAGGAAGTGCTTAGAAGAGCTCAGGAGGAGAAGAGCTTTGTACGAAATATAAAAGGCAGAAGAGCTAAGTTTTTAGGGCATATACTACGACACAATGGTTTGGTCAAGAGAATAATAGAAGGAATAATTGAAGGGAAGAATCACAGAGGACGACCCCGTTTAGACTACATGAAGAAGCGTATGGTCGATATAACTTACATCATATTGTAAGTTGAAAAGAAAAGCAGAGAAGCGTGAAGAATGGCGAGTTGCTGCCAATCAGTCTATGGGCTGCTAACCTAGAAGAGAGAGTTGATATAAGCAAGTACCACCCTTATCTTAACAAGTACGCTGCCCGTTTTTCAATATTATAAGTTTGTTCTTGTATTATTTTAGTAACGGAATACATGTTTTCTTACTACACGATTCCCCATCGTTGTTAGTTCCATGTAATTGTCTCTGATATAAAATTTGGTAGAAGCATTTATGAACGTCTACCGTCGTCATTTTAAATAAAAAGCAGGATTATGTGTTTTCTGAAATCAAACGTAAAACACAAGAGGCGACAACAATACTAAATTGTTTGCGCTCAAATAAATGGAACATGTTAATAAACGAAAAAGTAAATCTCTACATTTTTTTATTGCAGTATTTGTAATTGAAGTAAAAATATTTCAGTTGAGTATTGAGTTTTACGTTTGATTATTCTCTGAAAATGTAATGCTACATATCATCGAACGGATATTAGGTCACTGAGTTTTCGAGTTAGATAAGTAGGAAAGTAACTTGGGGAGTTTGGCGATCCACGTCTTAGAGATTGGTGTGAACAAAACAAGATAACAAATATATACTCTAGACTGAAAGAAGTGAGATGGTTGTGGTTACTGCCCGAGGAGTCAAATATAGATGAAGTTAAGATTAATTAATTAATTTGTTCGTTTGTTCGTTCATTTGTCCATTCTTCATATCCTTCCATTTCAGATATTAGTGTGTTCTGTCATCAGAGTCATCAAATAACAATTTTTCCACATTTACCTAGACCTCCCTCATCTTCCCAGGCGTTTATACTAAAGTAATGACTTTTGTTAACCTATTGCCTAACATTCATTATCCATAGAGTGTCAGAAGACAGAAATCTTTTCTTATCGTCTTCTTCTTCAGGTTGTAGACCTTACGTCCGTTGCGCACTCCTTGGTCTGATCATCTTTTCTTTGATCTTCCAATATTCTGCCGTCGTTTCGGATTATAAACCAAATTGTTTTTTGGTATCCTGTTCTTATGTATCCTTTCAACATGGTCTGTCCAATCCTGTCTATATTGCTCTATCCATTCGTTTAGGTATCTTTCCTTATAAATTTTGATTCTATAGTTTATGTTATTTATATGTTTAGGGGCGTATATTCTAGGCTAGCTAGGCTAGCTGCGAAGCCCAAAGATTAAAGCACAAACAAATCTATTAGGAATTTGCATAAAATTGTTCATTTTATCGAAGTCAGACGTGTTTCCCTCACGCGTTTACTTCTGTTTCGTAGTAGCGTAATTACTAATTACAGACAATACAACTTCGCATATAACGGCGCTGAATCGCTGCAACTTGCTTTACTCAGGCTTCGCAAGTAACTTGCGAAGCCTTTCCTCGTCACGATTCAATGGCGTTGCTATGACAACGGTGAGGGACTTGGTGGGGGCAATGACGTTTATCGTAGACTAGGCTTCGCTCGAGAGCTAGCCAACTGTGTGAGACAGTAGGCCGTGTGGCACGCAAAACAGTGGTTCATTTTAAAATTAGTTGTAATTTTGTGAATGATATTTTGTGCTGTGCGGTTTGAATAATAAATTAAGATGAGTGATATAGTTAATAAACTATTGACAAAGACACAATTTGCTCAGCTTCCGTATGAGGATAAGCTTCAAATTGTAAAGATAGGGAGGCCTCAGCCATCCCTTCTAGAACTTAAAAGTGAACATAAAGAAAAGAACAGAGTGTATACTAGATGTTTTAGTGAGGCCAACTACAAAAAATACCCTTGGTTAACTGGATCGAGTACAACTAATAAATTGTACTGCTGGGGGTGTTTGCTTTTTTGCACCGATACAAGTCCTTGGAATAAGACAGGATTTAATAATTTAAATTATTTGGTAAAGGCTTGCGATAAACATCAAAAATCACTTAGTCATATACGAGCATTCAATACGTTACAGACATTCGGTTTTCAAAGAATCGATCATTCCCTTAATTTACAGAAGAAGATTGCTGACAGTCTACATAATGAAAAAGTAAAGGAAAATAGAATTATTTTAAGAAGAATGATTGACGCAGTAAAATTCCTAGGGAAGCAAGAATGTCCATTTAGGGGCCACAATGAATCCAGCGATTCAACAAATAAAGGCATGTACATAGAACTTTTGGAATTTTTATCAGCGTATGAGCAAACAATAGCGAACCATTTAAAAACCGCAACAATTTTTAGAGGAACGTCACCGGTAAAACAAAATGATTTAATTGACGCAGTATGTAGCGTAATTACAGACAAAATCAAATCAGAAATATCTAATGCAACATTCGTTGCACTATTACTTGACGAGACAACTGACGTAACCAATAAAAGTCAATTATCAACAGTTTTACGATTTGTCGATAATGAAGGAAACTGTCAGGAACGATTTTTGCACTTCACTGACGTCAGTTTAGACCGAACTGCACAAGGATTGTTCCAACATGTCACCAAGGTTGGTGATGATTTAGAATGTTCAAAAAAACTTATAGCCCAAACTTTCGATGGAGCAGCTGTTATGGCCGGTCATGTGTCTGGACTTCAAACATTGGTGAAAAATAAGTACCCATCAGCAACTTTTATTCATTGCTGTAGTCACAGGCTGAATTTGGTTTTGTCAAAGTCTACAAATTTTGTAGCAGAATGTAAACGGTTTTTCATCACTTTATCAGGAATACCTAGCTTTTTTTCACATTCTACAGTCCGCACAACTGCTCTAAAAAACTTTATGGAGAAGAAACTACCGAGAGTGGCACCAACAAGGTGGAATTTCTCATCAAGACTTGTAAATACTGTCAAAGAATATAGAAGGCCTCTTATCATGTTCTTTTCATCAATAGAAGATGAACCCGGTGACTGGACAGGTGAAGAAGTGAATACTGCTTCAGGCTTTGTTTTTTACGTAAATTCGACACTAGATTTCTTCTTCTTAGTTTCAGCAAAATATTTGCAATTTATGATGTTCTGTTTGACATAATGCAAAAAAAATGTTTGGACATTTCTTACTGCATAAACAAAGTCAATGAATTATGATACTCTGCAGAAAATTAGAGATGAGGATTTTGATCTTGTATGGACAGAAGCTACAAGTAATTCTGAATATGAAGATAAAGAATATGAACCAAGACACAAAAGACAGAGAAATGATGACCGTTCCAAATGGCAGCGTATTTTTAACGAAATTCTGGACACAGTGATATCCCAGATAAAATTCAGGTTTGAGTCCCAAAAGGATCTTAAATTCGTGTCTTTATTGGATTCAAACAATTTTGATACATTTTGTAAAAGTTTCCCACAAAATCTGATGACAGAACTTAAAGAACCATATAGTTCATACTTTGACATTGTTCGCCTCAAAAATGAACTAAATGTGCTTTATACTCTAGACGAGTATAAGAAAAAATCAGTGAATGAGATTACTATTTATATGAAACTCAATAATTTGGACATAGTGTTTAGTGAAGTGTACAAACTAGCAGAATTAACATTGACATTTCCATCTACAACTGCAACTGTTGAAAGAAGTTTCTCCGCTCTAAAGAGGATTAAGCCTTACCTCAGAACCACACAAGGACAAGTCCGGTTAAGCAACTTGGCTGTTATATCTATTGAGAAAAACATTCTTCTTAATATGAAAAAGTGATCAGAAGAAACACTTTATGAAAGTGTAATCCTGAAATTCACACAAAAGGAGAGAAGAATGGAGTTCTTGTTCAAATAAGTCTACACAGAGCCGTCGTCGAAGTCAGACGTGTTCCCTCGCATGTTTACTTCTGTTTCGTAGTAGCGACTTGTAAACAAATACGGACATGGTTTAAACCCACGCGGTTTAACTCTATTTACGTTAATGCTGGGACTGTATTGTGATTGTGGCTGTGTGGATTGTTGACATCACTGACCAGGTATTTAACTTTCGTTGTTTTTCCTCATATTTCTATATCATATTTTGTTTTCATAAGCTCACTATGTTTCTAATGGAAGTACTCTATGCGCCCTATGTGCTATATTATTATGTATTATATATTCATATCTATCTTTTACACCTATCTATACAATGGATACTCTGTTATTTCCAATAGGAACTATTTAATTGATGGATTAAGCTAACCGATAAGTCAAATTTTCTTCAGTATAATTATATATTATTTCCTCATGATGTAATGATATAGTTCTTGCTTTCTGTAATCTTTTGTAATCTTTTATTTGTTTCACTACCGCCGTCCGGCCCTAGTGGCTTCGCTGGAACAAATGTATGCTATAAATAAATGAAGTATTGAAGTTCTTTGCTTGCTTTTGTCTTTCTAATGATGCCATTTCATAATTATTGTTGAAGTATCAGTCTTTATTATATAAGTTAGAATGCATTGGCATGGCGTCACAAAATCACATCACTTCAAAAAGCTTGAAATGTGAACGAGGGGGACCCCTCCATTTTCTTGCATTTTCTTCAATTCTAAGGTGAGCTAGCCCAGGTCTCGAACTCAGCATACGCCACTGATGATTAATTATTTCCTTCTGTTTAGTTCTCATTTTATCAATTTTCGTGCACCCTTATAAGCTTCTTAAAATTTCAATATAAGTGGCGATTTTCCCGTTGTATTTGTGTGCCATAGTCTATGTTCATTATCCTATAGATTAAAGTGGGTATAGCCGTTTTATTATAGAGTTTTAAATTCTTTTCTCCCCGAACTTTGTACTTTAGCTTTATGTTTATTTTCCCACACAATTTATACAATTAAATTATTTCTTTGGAGCCAACAAGTAAAGACGTTATCTAGTAAAGAGCCCCCCCCCCACACACACACTTTCCGCTAATTTGTTAGCACAAAGCGAGGTATATTACTAGTGGAAACACACTATGATATGGTATGGTTCTATGTTACTTTAGTAACAAAGTAACTACGGTAATGAGGTAATGAAGCCTTTCCCAAAAACAAATTGCATGTAACTAATTTCTCAGAAAATTCTACTCAACCCAGGGTTCGAAAATAAACCGATAAGGCAAATTCTCCAGATATAAATGCGATATTCCCTGTGTGGTTCTTACAAATTTTATTTCAGCCGACCTTCTCTCTTAGATAAAGAGGTATTAAAAATATAAGAAAATATCTCCTAAATTTCAGAAGACATTTTCTCCTGGATAAGAAGAGGAATAAAGATATTAGACGAGACCTAAAAATCAAACCTCTGTAGAAGAAGATTAAAGACAATAACAGGAGATGGTGCCAACTCTTTGACAGCATTCTAAATACCAATGGCAGCCTTGAACCTATGGAAAAAGTAAGTTGGTAGACCGAGGTGAGTTTAGGTTCCGGAACAGATCAACTAAGGAAATTATAAGTACGATATTCTATGAAGACGTAAATACGATACTCTTTGCAGCTAGAGTAACAATAATATAAACAAGTGAAGATAAACAATAACAAACAATGTACTAAGAATGTAGCATAGATGTATACATAAACAAAACGATGATAACGATTTAATATTCATTTTTAAAGTATCCAAGTCACTGTATTAAATAAATAATTGCTTATCTAATCCGTCGAGTGACTTACTTGTAATTCCGCTTGACGCGTTTCAGGGCATATGCCCCATCTTCAGAATAATTCCTCTTCACAGAACGTCAGACATTAAGATTAAAATGTAATAAATTAAAATTAAAATCCATGGTTAAAATATTAACTCGTCAAAATATTAAAATATACTAAATGCACAGAGGAGCACGCACTATCACAACATGAGTTCACTTCGCGTTATAGTCGGTGTACACCGCCGCGATGTTACTCGCGCACTGACTGTCTGAGTAAACTGTTATCTGCGCAACGCATCTTGTATCCTAATGGCCGTGTCGTACAAGGGATTTGACTTGAAGTTAAGTTGGTCGTTTAATATGAATCCGCCGTCTTGTGAGCTGTTCGTCTTTTTAATTTGTTTAAAGGCCTTGTAAATTTCGAATTCTTCTAATGTGTCCATATATCTGCCTTTTTTGCAAAAGTGTAATGGTTTAAAGTTGGTGTCAAAATTGGTGTAGTTATGATTATTATTTACGAGGTGACGTGCAAAGTTGGATTTGAGAATGTGGGTGTCGTTTTTTGGTAAATGTTCTTGGAAGCGTTTTTTGAACGCTCTGCCGGTTTGCCAATATAGAAGCTGTTGCAATCGTCACATTGGATTTTATAGACACCTGTCCTCTGTTTTATTGGTTTTGCAGCATTATGGTGAAGAATTTTCTTAATGTTGTTATCAGTCCGGAAAGTTAAAGTTATATTAAATTTTCTAAAAATGTTGGTTAATGTATGGGGTAAAGTTCGGCCGTAAATAGAAGTCACGTACGTGCTGTCTCGGTTATACGTGCTCTATGATCGATGCTTTGATCAAAAAACACCGGAAAAAGTTACATAACAAGAAAACAAAACCGAGTAGTAACCGAGACAGCACGTACGTGACTTCTATTTACGGCCGAACTTTACCCCATACATTAACCAACATTTTTAGAAAATTTAATATAACTTTAACTTTCCGGACTGATAACAACATTAAGAAAATTCTTCACCATAATGCTGCAAAACCAATAAAACAGAGGACAGGTGTCTATAAAATCCAATGTGACGATTGCAACAGCTTCTATATTGGACAAACCGGCAGAGCGTTCAAAAAACGCTTCCAAGAACATTTACCAAAAAACGACACCCACATTCTCAAATCCAACTTTGCACGTCACCTCGTAAATAATAATCATAACTACACCAATTTTGACACCAACTTTAAACCATTACACTTTTGCAAAAAAGGCAGATATATGGACACATTAGAAGAATTCGAAATTTACAAGGCCTTTAAACAAATTAAAAAGACGAACAGCTCACAAGACGGCGGATTCATATTAAACGACCAACTTAACTTCAAGTCAAATCCCTTGTACGATACGGCCATTAGGATACAAGATGCGTTGCGCAGATAACAGTTTACTCAGAGTCAGTGCGCGAGTAACATCGCGGCGGTGTACACCGACTATAACGCGAAGTGAACTCATGTTGTGATAGTGCGTGCTCCTCTGTGCATTTAGTATATTTTAATATTTTGACGAGTTAATATTTTAACCATGGATTTTAATTTTAATTTATTACATTTTAATCTTAATGTCTGACGTTCTGTGAAGAGGAATTATTCTGAAGATGGGGCATATGCCCTGAAACGCGTCAAGCGGAATTACAAGTAAGTCACTCGACGGATTAGATAAGCAATTATTTATTTAGATGATAACGATATTTATTGCAAATTAACCGATAAGACCGAAGATGATATTCAAGACCAGGCTTTTAGAACAAGTGAACCACTTCAATTTTCGGAGAGCTAAACAAACTACGGGTATTCATAGCTATTGAACAAAAAGAAATTAATGTATTCTAATCGATATGTGGAGCAATCAGTGCAACACTGAAAAATAAGGCAAAAGTTAAAACAAAAATAAAATTTTATCAAATTTCGGTACTACCTAAATTATTGCACTTGCACTGTATGACAATGAAACACGGTTCTTTATAGTCATGAAATCAGTGAATGAAGTATTATCTAGAGAAATTTATTAGGAAAGTTAAAGGCCTACGTTGTCAGACAAAATAATAAGCGACGGCATAAGGGAAATTACGAAAATAAATAAAAGTAATAGGAACGATACACATATTTATAGAAATAAATGGAAGTACCATTCAAAAGGAATGTCACACTCATTAGGCTCACCAGACAGGTCGTGACTTCCAGACTCCACTCGAGAAACCGTTGAAGATGAGAACACTGTGGAAACAGTGGGATCAGGGAACCCGGAAAAATCACTGTGCTAAATCCGTCACTGGAGAAGATTAGAAAGTATCATTACAGTCCATAAATCACGATGGCTGTAAACATCATTTTATATCGTTTCTTGTACATAACGCCTTCATTTTCAATAGCTGCAAAATATGCCTACACCGCGGTGCGCGGGTTGCCGGATATACACCACTCTCAAGCCAGTTTGGGATGTAATACTCCTATTGTATAATTTTGTATAATACATTCAGATTCATTAAGAAGGAAGGTTAACTATCGGACCGATTCCAAGTATTTATTTTCTTTTTGACAACACACTACTACCTCCTTTTTGCTTTACCGATGCTATGACAATGCACAAAAAAAAAGAAAAACGGACTTTAACAATCTGTAAACATGAGTACGAATGTTTTCAGAAGCGATGTGGCGGATAAATAAGGGATAGATTTTTCAAGGCAGGCAACGTGTATGTCGAGAAGGCAAAGAGTCATGAATGAAATAATGTGGGAGATGGCGGGGAGGCCAGCGCAACAGCTGATCGACAACATCAAAACAAAGCAGCTGTTTATGCGTGAACACGTTTCAATACCGGACTAGTAACGATTATCATAAAACGTTGCATTGAACACAAACGAAAAAAACCCAGAAAGATCCAGGATGATTTTAGCAGGAAGAAAAACACAGAATTTAAAGACAAATCCTTTGACTTTTGGCTAGCTTAAGTAACTGAATTTTTTAGGAATTGGGAACCGAAGGAAGATGCTTTGTAAGATTCCTTGTATTATATTATCCTTATTGTTTTCTTGAACAGATTTTTAATAAGTAAACTAAACTCTTTCTGAAAACTTTTGGCAGTACATATTTAATAACAAAACAGAATCATCAAATAAATTATTTTGAAATTTCTATTTATAAATTAGTACACATATGTGACATATGATAGCACATACGTAACTCATGTACACAGTGTTATGTACTGCGACGTCATACATCTGTAGGCCGGTACTTGGCAACTTCACACAACCGGTTTAGAGACACTAGTTCGGAAGGAAACCAATAAGAAAACAGCTTTCTACACACACTCCGGTAAAAATCATAAATTTCAAACTTAGGTTAAAATCATTTCAGTCTAAGTCATCGAAGGGACTGACTGAGCTGGTCTACCGAAACGTTGTGGAAAGCAGACAAACACAACCCGGCACCAACCCGGAAAACGACACATCGTATATAATATTGCATCAACGTAAATTATAAAATATAGTTTTTATTACTAAACCTAAAATGTGGTTTAATATATAGATTGACGACATGTTGAGAGCATGGAAATCCAGACCGACTTCGGGAATACAGCTTAACAAATCAATTTGTATGGATTCCCTGCTATATGCAGATGACATAATTCTTATTCAAGAAAATGAGGATGATTTACAAAGAGCTATGTTTAAATTACAATAAGTAGCAAGAGAGTACTCACTGACAATTTCAGTCAAAAAGACTAAAACCATGGCCTTTAAAGGTC
This sequence comes from Magicicada septendecula, assembly GCA_034769895.1. NCBI lineage: Eukaryota > Metazoa > Arthropoda > Insecta > Hemiptera > Cicadidae > Magicicada > Magicicada septendecula. The sequence goes on from CM068370.1 coordinate 367,871,740, forward strand.
ATGAAGACTTTATCCAGTGAAGACTAAGATAGTTATAAACAACAGGACTTTAGAATAAGTGAGCCGTTTTAAATATCTTAGATGTGCAGTCAGGTATGAGTCTGAATATAATATAAAAGAGAAGATAAATAAATTTAGGAATATTTGTGGAATGATTAATTGAAATCTCAGAAATAAAACAATACACAGCACAAGGATTTAATTTTATAAGACAATTGCATAACCCACATAGATATATGCGAGTGAGCCGTGGGTCATGACAAAAAAGAATGAGGCAAGATTCAGAGTGCTGAAATCCAGTTTCTTCGAAGTACTTCAAATTATACATTGCAATATAGAATAAGGAATAAGGATATCAAAGCAAAACTCGAAATAGAGGACATCACTGAAATTATTTGAGCTTACAGAAGACAATGGTGGGTTCATCTACAAAGGATGACATAGGATAAAAGCGGCACTGAACTATAAAAATATTAAACGATAAATACAATTTAGTGGTTAAGTCTAACTTATGCTAAACTTGTGTTGCTACCGCTAATACTTGTGTTGCTACCAATGAACAACGTTGTTTCCATCTGAAGATGAGCCGAGAGGCTTGAAAGCGCTCATGGAAGTGTAAGTGAGTATTAGTGGTAGCAAAACAAGTTTAGCATAAGTATAAAGCTATTAGTAGAAGAGACGTGGGTCGTCCGAGGATGAGATGGGTACCGGAACAAATTTATAACCTAATCTTTGATGTGAAGAAGAAGAAGAAGTGTTTTATCGAAACAAGTTTGACATTTTTAAAAATGTTATATTTGGTTTTAATTTGAATTTCTTCTTCAAATAGTATATTGTTAATTTTGCATTTACATGTTTCTAAAATTTACCAAAGTTAAATTTTGGCCCTTTGATGTATTTATAAACCTAAATATAAACTATTATAAACGTGTCTGTAATAATCAAAAAAATTTACAGGCATTGCACAAATGCAATGCACAGAGAAGAGCATTGAAAATGCTTCAATAAATCTAAAAAATATATATATTCACCAATCAATGAATTCATTCTTCATTCACCAATCAATGAATTCATTCTTCATTTACCAATGTACAGATTAAAAGTTAAATGTAGTCGCATTCATAAGCGAAGATTTATATGTGTACACGTAGCACATTGACAACAAAGAAGTAGTTTCTATGGAAACTCACAGGTTCCCATTTTCGATCACACACCAGCGGTCGTTTTCAAATGTGCGACACGTCCTTATAAACATTTTCAATGTTAAAATAATTCACCGTCGTAGTCAATGAGTTGATTAAACACAGAGCAGATAGAGACAGAGACAGGCACACACACACACACACACACACACACACACACACACACACACACACACACACACACACACACACACACACACACACACACACACACACACACACACACACACACACACACACACACACACACACACACACACACACACACACACACACACACACACACACACAATACGTCACTAGAGAAGACAGTTGAGACGATGGCTCTGTTATACCTGATTTGTTGTTGGTTCATTATTAGCATAGTCTTAGTGGGTGAATGATGCAAGTATGTTTTCTGCAATAAAATTATGAGCCTGTCAGTAAAATAATTTCTGCGGATTTCATCATAAAACTGTATGCAATTATTGCTCTTCAGTAGTAAGAAGGATCAAACGTGCATAACATGCATACATTTTGTGTGTGTGTGTACGTTTGTAGGTAGCATTACTTATGTAGGTAACATTTTAATTACCACTTGGGGCAATCGAATATTAAACATTGTGTACGTATGAAAAAAAGTGAAATATAACTTGAAATATGATGACTATTATTACCATGGGTTTCTGTCTGTAACATTAAACACTAGACGTACGTTCGCGTGCGTGCGCGCGCGGTGTATAAAGCGGAGCGTGCTTTTGATGTGTTCAGTGTATACGCAGAGAAGAGATCCTGCAGATGATGGGGAAATTTCGTAAAAGGCGAGACGGAGAACGAACGATTCAGTGTTCACTGGTCCGGAACGACGAGCGTATCATGATGATGATGATCATCATCAAGTCATGCCTGCCGCTGACGATTAGATAAAACAAATATGACTTGCAAGAGTTTTCCAAATGAATCCTTCTAATAATTATTACACAACGGAGCGCGACCTTTGTGAAACCGACCATGCGTGAAAACCGCTTTGCAGACTTTACTTGCGGCTATCCTAAGACTTTGCAATAATCTGTTTAGCAATATATAAATCTCTCTATCTCTCTCCGTTCACTCTTTCTCTCTAGCTCTCTCTCTTTGTGTTAACCCTTCTCTTTCTACTTCTCTTACTTATTCTCCATTATCTACTTCATCGTGTACCAGGTTATATATATGTATATTACAAACACACACACCAAGTTCAGTCAGTCTACCAACAACGCCTATATTCTCTGGCGAGCTGCGGTATTCACGGATTATTTGAATACCTAACAAAGTGAAGAACTCGTTGCTTCAGAATGATTGAATAGTTACTCTGCTTTCATCTTTATTAAACTTCCCGTCGTACTAATTGTAGTACGGTGCTTTCGTCTGTAAGTGAGGGAGTTCTGTCGGTTACTTTACTAATGGATTCTCTATAATCCGATGAGCTTGCAGACTTGTGTCAGCGAGTACAAAAGCCAAGTTATTTCTCCACGTTTGTATAACGTAAGCTGTAGCTGGCATTGATTGAAACGATATACATTCTACAGGAAACGCCACAATAAACCGTTGAATACAGAACTGGAGTGTGCATCGTTACCTTATTGAGGGTACGAAATGTTAAAGTAGAACACTAAAGTTTTGAAGCTTTTAGTTTATGTAAAGAACACAGCATTATATAAAAAGAATTACTGGATGAGTATGCATATTATGCCGCGGAAACGTAACATTCCCAGATTTGTTTGTTAGCTGTGTCTATTAGTTCAACGTCGCAGTAAATATTTAATGACCGGCTAACTAGTTCTGCCTGGAAGTTTCTTTTCGGTATTCCACTACTGATACCGAACTTAGTACTTGATAATAGTAGAGACACTAAAAAGTCTCAAGCAGTACGTCTCGATTAGTCATCAACCGTCGAAAGCGGCCCACTTCTGTTAAACCTGCAGATTTTACAATTGCGGATAGAAGTGATTGTTATTTGGTGGAAAGTGATTATTGTGTTAATTAGTGCAAAACTGTAAAAATGTGACATTTATTGTTGTAGGTTGGACAAATTTAACTTGAGTTATTGTATAAGGATTCCTTTGTTGATTTCTAACTGTTGTGTTAACTGTTCTAAAGTTTGTAATCTTGAAAACTTGAGAAGAAATAAAATATGGAGACAAATTTAATAGAGAGAAGGAGTCAAAAACACACATACCACACACACATTATCCAGACATGTTAAAAATAGGTGCTGAAAATATAGACTCTGTATTAACGCAGAAAAGAACAGGAAAATTCTCCCCGCATGTTAATGTTAAAACTAAGTTGCTCGCATAGTTTGGGAAAAATATTAAAGGATTGTTTTTTTGCTCGACGATACGTCGGAACTAAGACAGGAACGTACAAAGAAGAACAAAAACCGTATTGCATGTGGCTAATGAAACGTAGGTGAGAAAAATGACGCAACGTGAGTAGACTTTTGGCTGCAGGGAAATGCAAAAATTGAAAGAACACGTTACGACAGTAACGCGGAGCTAAAGAATATTTCACACAATAATGAAAGCTGAAATAAGAACAAATCAATTTAAGGCGTGTAAAAAAAATGAGAGAAGAATATCTACCGACCAGGTCCAGATCCTACGATACAAACCAATAAGAATAAGACAACGAGCTCATATTTTATTTTGATGTTTTGTAATCCTTTAGTTCACAACTTAGTTTTTGAATAAGGTGTGAAACACAACATAAAGATGGTTTTTAATGCGTGAACAATTTAAAAGAAATTAAAACCTCGAGTATTAAGATCACAAAAAAGTGACCGAACGCTCTGAACTGTTCTAGATGTGCCTTCCAGACGTTACTCGACTACTATGCCGGATATAGGCCCGCTATGTCACTATAATGCAAGACGGCCGTGGTATAAATACTGGATGTCGAGCGGTCCAGTCCAGTTACCCCTGTTGATTTTACAAGTGCGGATCGAAGTGATTGTTGCGGTTTGTTGTGAAATGATTATTGTGTAAATTAGTGCAAAACAGTAATAAGGTGATGTTTATTGTTGTGTGTTGGACAACTTTAACTTGAATTATTGTGTGAGGATACCTCATATAATTGTATGAGGATGCCTTTCTTGTTTTCTAACCGTTGTTGTGTCTAACAAAAGTTTGTAATTAGTGACTTCAATGGTGTCAGTTATTCTGTTTGCACTATACAATACGACGTAACAATATTTTTTAAGACGACCTACGCCGACGTCTGCACCGTTACCTGCAGATGGTATGTAACGTGGGGGTCATTCAATTGGTCAACTCAAACGTAGTACGCTTTCCTCAAGTATGTCAGCTATAAATACAGTTAATATACAAATTTCCCACACGTGGAAAATCAGATCGAAAATAATATAAAACCAGCCACCAGCAATAGGAATTATTATTGTACCTATAATTCATTTACGTAATCAATCGTGATATAGCGTATAATGGTAGCGATAAAAACAAACTCCATAAAGGATCGCGTTTTGGAAATAGCGGAGCCCGAAGCAATTACAATTTATCATTGCCGAACACTAGACGTCGACACAAACATGTATTAAAAAACATGCATTATTTGTTTTTGTGTAACGAACGACTACACAGCGAATGGTGTTTGCAGCGCGATGGGGAGGGGCGGTACGAGAGGGGACAGCAATAAGCCCGTAGAGGGATTGCGCCGCGCCGTAGGGGAGGAGGGTGAAGTAAGATTACAAGAAGCCTTCTTGAATAGAATTTAGTCCGACAAAGACGTGTTATGAGGGCGCTGAAAAGTCAATTTGACAACGGCAAACAACAAAACGTTCTTAGATGAGGCAAAGCTGTTCGAGATCAAAGCCAAGACGCCTTCTTAGCTAGCTGCTCGGCTCATCTAGTGCCAGGAAAACAGCTTTTCAATTCTCTCTTTCTCCGTCTGAGTTTGTGTGCGCGTGTGTACGCGTGTCTGTGTGCAGCTTTTCAATTGCTTTCATTTACACACCAATGAGCGCCATGAGAAAATGATTAAAGTGTGAGAGAGAGAAAGACGACGCGGAGAGAGAGAGAGAGAGTGAGACTGGCATATAACCCGTGTGACGTTCGGTGACAGTTCTGTTTGTGTTCTTTGTATTCAAATTGAAGTTATTACTTCTTTAATTAAAACCGATATTAACTTTTGTGTAAAATGTTCTTGGTTTGTTTTTACACAAAAGTTAATATCGGTTTTACTTAAGCAGTTATTAGTTCAATTTGCTTAAAAGAACACAAACAGAACTGTCACCGAACGTCACACGGGTCTATCTGCCAGTCTCACTCTCTCTCTCTCTCTCTCTCTCTCTCTCTCTCTCTCCCCCCCCCCCCTCCCTCCCTCTTTTCTGTTTATCTCTCTTGTTTTTCCAAAGTGTTGTGACGTCTCTGGAAGATTTAACTTCTTGGTTGTGACCATCTCTGGATGGTTTTCATTTTGTTTTATCTCCAGTCATCTAGATTACAAAGCCTACAGAATCACTATGTAGTGGCCGTCTTGTTTTCTGTCATGCAGGTGACTGTCCTCTCATTCTCCTTACTTGAGGGAGAACCTGCGTGTAATCTGCACGTACTGTCACCCCGATGTTAACAGTTGTACTATTAACAGTTCTGTTGTAGAGTTTTAATTATATTGTGATGTTCTTAATGTCGTTGGTAGTTCCTCTAACAATTCACGAAAATAGTCAACGTCGTCTATAGCAACACATTTTGAAGGTCTCTCTGTGCTCTTTGAGTTTCGTTGTATAGCCAAAAAATATAAAAAAGCACGTTAATCTTTTTCTCTCATCAGTGAATAAGTGAATCGTCCGTTTCTACCCCAAAGGAAATACATCCACTTTACCAACGCTTGCAAGGTCTTCCTATAGTTCTTTGTCCAATAGGCTTGTATTGCCAAAATTTCCTAGGCAATCTGGCATCTGGCATCCTATTCAGACGAGCAAGCCATCTCAATTTGTTTTCTGTACTAGCTTGGATATTAAAAATGTTGACTCTTTGCGCATGTCTTTAACTCTTGAACTCTCTTCGCGTGTACCCTTTAACAGATCGCACGAATCTCATATCCGACGCCTGTATCCTATATTGATGTTTCTTCACCAGAACCCAAGTTTCAGAACCATACCACACTGGAACTAAAAGATTTTAGTCGAGACTTTTTCCTTTTATCCTCGATAACGCTCGACGAATTGTGTCATATTTACTAAAACCTAACCAACTTATGATCAAAATCATAATCCACAAGTGATGTCACAACTAAGAAGATAGCGGAAATGCGACACCTGTTCTATAGTCTTATTACTCAATACAATCTTAGTTCGCAAGGGGTATTTGCCCATAGAAGCCATAGATTTTGTCTTCTACACAGAAATTTTCATGTTATAATTCAAACAGATTTGTTGTAACTGAAACACCAATCCCTGGATATCGCATTCGTTGTTTGGAATGATTACTTCACCATCTGCAAACAGCATTGCATTCATGTGTGTGCTATCATTTATTCTTATTCCTGGATCCACTCTAATATCCACTGTAATGTTAATCTTTACTGATTTAATTTTTAATTAGGCAACATTTACGCTACTCTAGAAATCGATAACCGTCCTCGGTGAACAAATTTAAAAAAAAAACAACAAAAAACGTAAAAGAACAAATCAGATAAATATTAATTTATCACCGGTCATGTCTCTACACAAGAGAATCTCTGCCACTGACACAACAGATTAGTATTTAAGTAACTTTTATGTTTTAAAATTAGTTGCCTGAAGATGGTTACCGTTGTATAGTGTAATCTAAACTTTAGATTTTTTTTTAAATCAAATTAGTAATATTTAACGGGCGGTTTATAACTAATCACAAATATTTCGTCACATTGAAGGACTGTATGGGATAATACGAACGAAGAATTTTAGAGTAACTTCAGTTTTTATTTTTCCGACAGTATTAAAAATTTTTCGTGTCACAGTAAAATTCTCCTAATCGCCGCGTTATCTGTAATAGAATAGTGGTTAAATGATGAAGAATCTGTTTAAGCTGTGGGCTACATCAGCACAGTAGAAAGTAACTGGGGTTTCCGGTTTAAAACTGAATACATATTAGTATAGCTGACTCGTTTTAACAATTCATATCGGCAAGGAACGCAATAGTTATCGGTCGTAATTAAGATTTATCTTGACCAGTGTAGTTGCGTTGCTGACATGTTTCCGCATATCACAAGGCCCTGTACCAACAGCAGAATGACGACGACACGGCGGATAGGTTCATTGAAGGTGATAAGCTGTGGTCGATGGATACTGATCAATCTAATCCACTAATCCTAATCCCACTAATACCAGTCCACGTGGACCCGACACGATAATGACGTTTTAATAACAGGGCAAACTGATTGGTGCACACAGAGACAGGCTCGCCACATTGCCACACTTTTAAGATCACTTTATTCCGCCAAAAGTTTCCAATTAGTAACCTTTTGGATGATGCAGTATAAGCAGTTCAATCGATGTCCCAATCTCGTTCGTTTGTCTTAATTTATACATATAGAATGTAACCAATGCAACTGCGATGTAATGTACATACAAAGTCTTACGAATGAGATAAACAAAGAGATAAGGAATAGCATAATGCAGATATATCATGGATGTGTAAATTTTATGAATTGCTGCGAAACTGGTCGAAAGAGACTTGGTGGTGATGATGAGTTTAATAGTGTATAGCTGGGATTTACTTAAAACCAACAGCAAAGTGATTACAGTCACATTTAGATATGTTTTAGCAGCCTGACGTAGAATGTGGTGATGAGTATATAAACTTGTTAAATTGACTTGGAAAGTGAAAACAAAAATTATTTGTGCAGTTGAAATGACATGAAATTTAATCCCGTTCGGTTTATTTTTTTTCTGGTTTTTGAGCCGACATCTTGTGCTCCATGAAAACAGAAATTAACTACAAAAATAATGTCAAGTGAATGTCGCCCGTTTCAGCCAACACACTGCTGGAGACGGTCTATGCAACTTCTCAACCCATACTGAAGCACGATTTTGGTATGACAGTTATCTCAAGCTGCCCTTAGCTCTGGTAATGAGCGTGGTTTGTTTATGTAAGCGATTCTTATGAACCCCTGAAAATACCGAAAGAGCAAGAGAGTCCACTGAGGCTAGTCCTCACCGTTCGGTCCGACGTCATTCCTGAGCTTTAAACATCTTCGTCAGAAGAATTCTGGATTCAGATTTACACTTCCATCCCAACAAAATGAAGGTCGTCCACGAACTAAGCCGTCATGACTGAATAAAACGTCGAGTTTTCATAGAGACGGTATTGGAATTCTGAGGGTATGAAATGTTGGCACCAAGGCCAAGACAGTGTCACAAGCGTCCATTTCACAAATAGATGACAGAGTGTGGGGTAGCAAATTTTGGGGTGATTCGCTTATATTTTTTAAGGATGTTACAGTCAACGCAGACTGATACATTTTGATGCTGCAAAACTGGTACATTTTAATGATAGTACATTTTGATGCTGCACTATAAATTCTCAGAGGAGTATAGAAAATTGATTTTGGTTAAATGTTGTAAAGTAGCTATAAGTTTTGAATTAAGAAATGGGTAAAAAACTATAATGTGTCAAAATTCCCATAAATTTATTTTCTATCATGTCAAGTGCGAGTTTTGTGTGCGAGTGCGCGGGTGCGCGTGTTATTCGTATTTATGTGAATAACTCTGGTTAAAATTAACGTATTGAATTGGGACTTGGACAGCGCATGCATCTAAATTAGCGCTATATTTTTCGTTTGTCAAAGACTCGAAACAGAATATTTTAATAGGTATTTTTTAGCAAAATTCATCTTTCTATAGATTCTTCATCTTCTAAAAGTAATAAAATTTCTAGATAAAATCTATACCTTCTTCTGCAGCTTTTTGCCAATTTGTTCAGGACTTCTATCTATCAGTTTAGCCCATCAATCACGTGTTAGGGGTTTCGACCAATCAGCGGCCCCAATTTTCATTAAGACTGGGTCACCGTCAGAGAAGTTTGAGTTAGTTCCATCTATCAGCTCGACCTAAATAAACGTGCTCCCTGTGCGAGTTTTTCGTAGCAGAATACGTTCTTATATAAGGGTTACGAGTAGGGAATCTTAGCGACGAGTTGCCCGTTTGCTAATATCCTAGTGGTACATGAACTCAGAGAAATAAAATTTAAATAATTATTTTAACTAGTGCTAGTCTCGCGAAAGTCAAGATATCCGCGTAGGGAAGGAATATCTACCGAGATACACCTGTGTAAACGCGAGGACACCTCAAGACGCGGGAAGGTGTACGTTCAATACACCGCATTCATATAAATGTAAAGTACAACTCAGTTTCGAGCCCTGAGTTTAAGAGATAATCGCTATCGGTGTATCGGCGTACGTGCGTGTGAAGGAGTGTCCACGGATCGTCAGTGTTGCTGAGTTCAGATGGCAGCGATGTTGCAGATTTCAACGGACCACAGGACAGGAGCAGGACGAACAGGAGCAATGTGACGAAACAACCATATCAAAAGGAATTTCAACGAACAAGTAAACATAGACATTTAAAACCAAAAGAGTTTCTAATCATTAATAGACATTATTAATTTAAAATAAATATTTTGTTAAACCACAGACCATATTTAAATTTGTTTAAATATACAACCTTACTCCAAATAACAGACTCTATTATTATTGTGTTAATACTATGCCTAATAATTGTTTTGTCGCAATATATATATAGTAACGTAACAAAATCATCGTTACATAGAAAATATAACTAACACCCCAAAACATAAGAATATAACATATGCATGTCTTGACTAATATAATTAAAACCTAATAAGAGAAAGAGTAACGCTCAACTATAAAAAAACCACAATATATCAAAAAAAGGGGGAAGCACCAGAAAAGAAAGAAGTTAAGACTAAATGGATCATCAAATATAATGAAAAAGAAGAAAAATGAATTAAAATACTAAGTCAGAAAACAAGACCCAATAGGACCTATGAGTGAGGGAAACATAACTAAAACAAGAGGAAACCATATCTATGAGTGAGGAATAAACTACCATAAGAAAAAAACATACAATACAAACCTATGAATGAGTAGGGTATTTCTACAAAGAAGAATATAAACTGAGGAGAAGAGGATACACATACAATAAGTGAGAGAAAATATATGTAATGAGAAGAAAAATACACAAGGACCAGACCCATACAAAATGAACGAGGGGACATACCCATGAATGAAGAATGGATTCCCAAGAAGAGGACACATATGATAGCAGAAACCCATGAGCATTTTAATGTCAAGATAAGAAGAGGAAGAGACATTTAAGAAGAGTGGATAACATGGAGAAGGAAATTTTACTAGTGATAAAAAACACAAACAATAACAATGCGTCGTTTATAAGTGCATAAAATACTATCACACGCCCCAAACCCAATGAACACTAACACACTAACAATATAAAGTGTCATATTTTTGGAACCAGTGACAAGTAGAATGAACAGTAATCTTCATGAAAAAACACAAACATTTAGTGTGTGATCTGTGAAACACAGATAAGACTGTATAAAACATAAGACCACACCAGAATTTCTGATAGAAACAAAATAACTGCTCAAAATAGCTAGAGAAATAAGACTGTTTCAGAATAATTGTTTCTGACTGATTATGAAAGATAATGATTATGAAATGAACAAGTTTTTATACCAATAACATGAAACAACACATAACATAGTTATTTATGTGTATAAATGAAAGTAATTATGACAATTTAGAGTAAGTAACTCAGTCCTAATGTGCATTACAAAAAGTAATCACAAAGTACATGTTGATGATAAATAAATAATTAATAATGTGTATCAGTTAAAATATAACATTAGTAAAATAAGGATAATACTGTGTTGAAGATATAGTAATGAGATTTGTTAGTAGAATATGTAAACAGAAATTGTGAATGAAAGACATTCAAAGGCATATATTATACCAAGCCAACAATGGATTAACATAACCTCAACTGATCAACATATACAATGTAAAATCAAAAGTAACTATAATAAAAACACACACAAGTATATTTCTATTATACACCAATCAAAATAGAGTTTATAAGGAACAAACTAACACCAATAAGAAGTAGACAGCACCAAGATTTACTTAATAATTAGTAAACAAAGAATGGCCAGAACAACAAGGCAGAGGTGACGCCTCATAATTACACAAAAAGCTCTATTAAAACAGATTCTTAAGAACAAAGGAGTATACCAGTAGTGAGACAAATAGCCAATACTACTTTGAGAACCATTTACTGTATTTAAAAACATAAAATTATTGAATTATAATGTAAACCAATTATACATGTCAATCGAAAGTAGCTGCAATCACCATAATTACAATTAATTCAGGACATATAACACAACAGTGAGAATAATAGCAACAAGACACACAATAAACCTCACCAACAGTCAAATTACAAGAAAGGAATACATTGTTAATTAATCAATAATCATATAAAATAAGTATCAAAATATCAAAAGCCCAAACATGTAATATTATAAACAAACAGTACACATGAACAAAACCAGTTTGAGAAGTAAAACTTTGAATAAATGTGTATTAATTATTAAGGAACAATGTACCATAGGAATAATTGTATTAGGATAAATCATTTTGTATAATAATAAGAATTAATGCACCGGCATACCATGCCTAATCGTTTGGAACAGTGCATGAATATAAATTTGCGAACAAACAATAATCTGTGATTAGATAATAAGAGGAAATGACTCTAATTGCTATAAAACAGTGTTAGTAATAATTATTTATTGAAAAAAAAAGTGGAAGGACTTATATTATAAATAAGATCCACAATAAGTGCATAGTGAAGGAGCTAACTTATTTATCAATGGACGGATTTATGGCTTGTTTGAACTTTAATTGTAAAGCTGAGCATCCGAGAGTTAATAAAATTGTTAGTTTTCCAACTAAAACAGTATTAAAAAAGTTATCAGCAAAATAAATTATATGCATCAATTGCAAACAAATTGCTGACGTCATAAATACTCTCCGACCCAAAGTCGAATTGTAAAATTTTAGAAAATTAATTTCTGAAAAGGTGTTTGGAGAACGAGAGTATAGATTTATCAGCCAATCAGAAGAGCTAATCCCGACAGATTCGAAGTAGAATTTGTCCGGAGCGGCAACACTTAGTTTTTGTCATTCAGAGTGAAAGGTTACGGACCGTTGCAGCAGAGTATTGTTATAATTTGTGCGCGACCCTCCTAGTTAAGCATCGGAAGTAAACATAACCATAAAACTGAATCAAGGTTATGATCCTTCGAGTGAGTGAATACAGTGTGGTGAACAATGATAATCATGCCAGTGTATAATATCGGCATGATATGTGAAATAGAAAGGGAGTACAAAACTAATTAAACGATTTTAACAATTTTTATGCATTATAAAATTATGCAATTTTATACTTGAGTCAAGTATGGAACTACCTGACTCAAAGATGCTATTTTATTAATTAACCCACTTATTAAATAACGTTCCTTGTATTTATTTTAATTGAATAAATGATTGATCATAATTAAAAAAACTATTAAACAAATTTTAATAGTTAACTAACTTTTGACGATATTCAAGGTTAGGTGCTGATTTGACTAACCTGTAACGAAGGTTAATGATTATAGTAATTATGTTCAAGAACGTTATTAAAGTTAATTAATGATAAAAAAATATGTTATTAATGTATGTTTAAATGTTGTTGCAAGTTTTTTAATATATAATATCAATAATTACTGTCAATAAGTGACTTGAAGAGGTACAAACTAACCTCCATATCTTACCAAATGAGTAACTGGAGTTAATCAAAATTATTTTGATTAACAAGATAACAAGAACCAGTACTTGAATAAATTTTAAATTGATGGATCCTTAATGATAATTACTTATTAATAATTCTAAAAGAGAGAGAGAGAATAATTTAAAACAACTGTTGAGTTAATTATCGTACATACGACATTTTAACCTGTACTCCATACAACAGGGGTACCATATACGATATTTTACCTTTATATGATCTCATTCACTATTTTATTTTGTAAACACTTTTCTGTTAATGCATAACAAAAAGACTTAAGCATTTTCCAATTCGTATCTTGTAGTCTGAAAGAACACACGATTTTGGTAACAATATAAAAGTAAAGTTAACCCTATTTGGTTAATAATTTGTAACTTCAAAACAAACAGTGTTACCGACCTTGAGAAACAAGAATCTCTGTATTAGAATAAACAAGAATCTCTGTATTAGAATCAGTTATTTTTATTTGTGATTATCAATTGTTTGAAGGAATTTTTTGATTGTATTCCATTAATAAACCTACAATTTACTTATCTACAATCAGTCTTTATTTTAAAAAACAAGTAGATCAAGAGCAGTCATTTTATCAGAAGGTGGCAGTACAGTGTACAGCGCCAGAGTTTTAAATTTTGAATCGGTATCACTTACAGGACTTTTGATTACAACCTATATTTAATTTTCATCAGTGAAATATTATATTACTTGTCTTGTGTTGTGAAGTTATATTACAGGGACTACTTTAGAAGACTGCATTCTACAAATACATGGTAAGTGAAGGGAACGACATCAGCGAATACCTTTAAACAACTATTAAACAATTATAAACTTTTATTTAAACTAAACACAAAACAACCACCATTAGTAAAGATCCGTAAAAAAATATATATATATATATATATATAAACTAACTAGCTGTTACCCGCGGCTTCGCATGCGAATATTTGACTTTTAATAAGTATTTTAATATAATGTTTATTATCTAGGCCTATGTCTACATGGCGTTCTGTCAGCTTGTATAACAATTTTGTACTCATTAGTCAGATTCTCTCCAAAGCTGTTTTGAACACTTGTACTAAATTATTATGTTAGTACAACAGCCTTTGGAGATTTAAAACTTCCCGTTTATAAAGGCTTTGGACATATTTATAAAGTACCTGTTAACTCAAAAACGTTAGGTTCTTTATTTTAAGTATTACTGTGTTATAAGCATTGTATATCACATTAAACGTTATGTTTTCCTCAACCGTGGCTTTTATTTACTTCAGCCAAAAAAGCAAAACCTTTGTCACCTAACCTCACAAACGAAAACAATACGTATTTTCGCTTTGCATTAATAAATAGGACAATTTACAATTAGTACATTTTTTCTTTTCCACATCGAAATATATCGATACAATTGCATACTAATGACATCGAAAATGTCCTGCAGGAACGGATAAAGGTATAGTTCCAATGCCGCTCCTGTTACCTGTCGGCTCTCTATGGCCAACTTTCAGTCTTCTTTAAGTTTACAGTCTGCGTCCAAGCTTGATCACCGATGTCTCATTCAATTTCATTCTTCCACCTCCGTTTCGGTTTTCCTATTTTCTTTTGCTATTTACTTTCCATTTAAAACTATCTTTACCGATTTATGATTTGACGTCCTACAAACATTTTAAAACTACACAAGTTGCCTCCTCTCGACCTTTCCGTGGATCATGTAGTTATCTGACGTCGATTTGTTTCCCAGCCGAAATACGTCAAGACATTGTAGCAAAAAATTGATCTCGGTTGACATCACTTTTTTATTGATGTTTATTATTTGTTGTACGTTAGCTCTTAGCATTGACAGTCTTAATGTTATTAAAAGAAACAAGAAACTGTAAACTTTGATGATGGTTTACAACGAATAGAACATGTGAAAAAATGCGTGAAAACTAGGTTCTCAGCACAGAAAATGAAATCAGCTTTTCGCAGACCAATATTCAACTACCAATATGTAATAAAATTTTGATATACGAGCGAACGAACGTACGATACGGATATAACTTTGGGGATATGTCAACAGTGTCAGCAAAGTGTCACGGAGCAAAGAGAATGCTCCGCGGCGCGTAGTGACATTCGTTGTTGCGATTTGATCGCTGATGATGTTGCTAGCGGAAATCAAACGTTCCTATGGTTCACCAACATGTCAGCGACCAGGCGAACTAGACAACGACATTTTGACGAGAAAGCTGAAAAGGACCAAAGCGGCTTTGAACCGGCGCTGTGTCAAAACAGAGCACAGTGTGCTCATTGTGTGTCAAGCAGACAACGAAATGCCACTAGACACCCTTGGGTACCGACTTTTAGATTTTCATCAAAGACGGATTTCAGTATTAATAGCAGAATTACTAAAGCACTTCTATAATTTAGCCTACGACAAAAGTTAATAAAATGAACGACACTTTCTTTATCTAATGCAATTTCTAATGTCAACATCGAGAAACAATTGACCAGCGAATTTACATTCATGAAATAATGAGGCGGAGAGACTCAATTTCTTCTACTTTATTGAAATGTGTAACGAAAAAAGTAAACAATGAAAGTTATGTAATAAACACAGTACGATCTACTTGGGTTTCAAATCATTATAATATGCTGCCAATGTAATTTCAGGAGAAGAGACAAATATTCGGAAGAGATATAAACCTATATATATTATGGAGAACCGGCAGAATCAATTGCCTTAAAAGCAAATGATAATACATAGATATCTGTACCCTATATGTAATACTTTTCACTAACAAAGATACAATGTATAAAGTTTTTTTACAGTCACTTACAACTTACACTTATAGCTTGCAAACTTATTGAGGAAAGTCCATAATTTGCAAGTAGCGTTAGAAGACAAACTTAGATTATACCTTCATAAGTAGTGACATATGCTGCGGAGACCTGGACACTCCTTAATAGTGACATACATAATTAAAGAGTCTTTGAGAGAAGAATTGTAAGAAAAATCTTTGGACCATTGAATGAAGGTGATCAATGGCGTATACGGACAATAGGGAATTGGAGAAATTGATAGATAGCGAGGACATAGTGAGGTTCATCAAGTCTATGAGGATCAGGTGGTTGGGACATGTGATGCGCGTGGAGGACGACAGAATGCCCAAAGCAATTTTTAGAGGAACAATAGATGAGCAAAAAATGGAAGAAAGACCTAGAAGAAGGTCGCAACAGGACTTAGAAGATGACCTCAGGAGGATGGGTGTCGGGGATTGTAGGTGGAGGCTGGAGGAGGACCGAGGTTTTTGGAGGCGACTAGTAGAGGAGGCCAAGGCCCATCGTGGGCTGCAGTGCCTGAAGAATGAATGAATGAATGTTAAAAGGCATTAATTTTTTCATATAATTTAATAGGTTTGTATTTTTGTATTTCGTTGTCCATGACGTGTCCGTTTCTTAACTAAATATAAGTATTTCACTACGACTCAGAACACAAACGTTTTATGTTCCGAGTCGTAGTGAAATAATTATATTTAGTTTGTATTTTGAATAAAATTCCGTAAAATTTCATGCCCCACATAGGGGTTTTTAATTTTTTTTTAATTTTTCAACTTACACGTATGACCTCTGGTGTCCTTGAAGTTAAAAAGCGTAAAAGTAAACTGTTTTTTCGGATTAAAATTCACCTTAGTCTGAATTCTTCTTCAAGATAGAATAAGCTTAACTTCAAATTATTCCTCGCAAATATGAATTAGTTTATGAAATGTACAACTATTATTTATTGGTCTGTAATACTTTATTGCGTCAAGCAAATTTCTTTTATTATTGCCATTTATAAAACAGTAAACATTGTATAATGTTTCAAAGTTTCATTATTGGAGAAACGAGTCAACAGGAACAAAAGAAAAACAATACCAAACACCGTTATTAATTTTTATTTACGTTTATTTTGACGTGAAATTCTATTGTCGCTTACCTACAGCTAATGTACCGTTTTCTATTGTTTTCTTCTTCCTCTCCTTCTTTTTTTTTTTTAACATAGTTACAGTCCAATTTGAGGCCTTCCCTGCACTCTTCAAATTCTTCATTACCAACTATTATCCGTTACTAAAAAGTTTTATAATGAAATTACTGATTTACATAATTTTCAGGGTTTGCAGATAACGGGTAGTAATGAAATCAGAAAGAGAAGAAGACGTTCAGATACCATGGAATACAGACAATTGAATACTGAGAAGTCGTCTATTGCACTTTGACATACAAAGAAAATCACCCAATAAAATAAAACACACATAAAAGGTTTCCTTATTAAAATAAAATTAAAGCACCACTACAGGGCCTTCAGTAAAATAGAGTGTTTTTAATATGTTCTTCATTTCCAATAATTATTCAGTCTTTGTGCTCGAAACTTGAGCTTCGGAGCCACACAGCAACGCCGGCAGTAACAAATTTTTGTAAATGACATTTCCTGTTGCCTTGGATAGTAGTTTGCAGTAACATGTTCTACGCAACGAAAATAGTCTCTATTGGGAAGAACTAATTTGTAAGATATTCCTTCTTAAACAATACTTGTTACTTAAAGGTATTGCAAATTGACCGCACCTAATCCCCTGATGTTTTTGCTACAGCCAATGTTTTAGACGTTTTCATTAGTTCGAATAGGGGAAGATTTTTCTACTACCGTATAGGAAATAAGCAAGGAAATAACGGTTCATATGATTTTATCAAAATCGAAGTTTCGAATAACCAAGTGTATCAGTGTATAAGTTTTAGTTCTGAAGCAATATGAACATATAACAGTCTGGATTTAGTTGAGACAAATCACGGCATTATTCGCCAAGAAATACTTTAAAAAATCTCCTCTCTGACAGCGACTGTTTTGAATGGGCAGAAAAATGGAGGATCGCTATTAACGCGGCACAGAGCACAGCATACTCTTCTGCAGTCGCAGAAGGCTCCCCAACAGTCTATACATAGGCGATACTCTCCTGCCTTGGTCTCCCTGTACATAGGCGATACTCTCCTTCCGTGACCTTGAGATTCACCTTGATCTTTGTTTCACCTGGTGGACACATTCCGAGCAAGTAGTCAGTAGAACTGCCAATCGTCTTTATTAGCTCCGTCCCCTGCTTTACATCAAATCGATGACCCGCCGCCTAGAAAACGTATCGTCACCACGCATGTGGCGCCTATGGTTACCTACGCGATTCTTGTGTGGGGCTACTTGCTAAGACTCATACAGCGAAAACTGCAGTCTCTCTTGGACCGAGGATTGCGCTGGGTATGTAAAACCCACTAACTTCGAACCAGACTATCCGAGAATCCTTGCGTGTCCGTTCCCTGAGCGCCACTATACGGACACTTTCTAGACAGTTCTACCACCTCTGTGCTCGCTTGCAGGGCAAAGCCTTCATAGACGCCCTCGGTCACAAACCCATCAGTGCCAGACGAAACTTGGACCCGGCCATGGCGAACCGTCATGCTCCATTAGACACATCTAACTGATAAACCACAGTCGGCAGTAAGACATATCTAAAAACATGAGTCTTCTGGTCCCCACGGCTCTGGAGCCCTATAAGAAGCTCGGGACGCGGTGCAACAGCAGGCGATGGGCATGGCCAGTCTAGTTGCATAGGACAATTTATTGAAAACTATTATCGGTACCAGGAAAAACGCATTTTATGAAAGATAACTACTTCCAGCGCTGCTGCATGGCTCGGAAACTTGAAAGTTGTTCAGCCAAATTTGTCTATGACGATGTTAACGTTGCTGCGGCTGTTGATAATAGCGATAAAAAGTGTTCTCCTTTTGCACAGTTTTATTGCATTGGATACACATAACGTTTATCGTGTCCACAACACAAAAGTGTACTGTCACCGGCGCAAACATAACGAATTGTTCCCACTGTATCAGAAGGGCCCTCAGTTCTGATATACGACCGCCCATAAAACATATACGCATAAATCGCGTGGCGTTCTAATTCCGCCATGTATCTGTACTTATCACAACAGTTTTCCCGTGTTACACACTCGGAGCAATAAATTTTTGTTTATTAAAAGCAATATTTTTTCCAATTAATTGGTGGAACACGCGGGCAACAAATCCGCGGAGCTCGAATGTCGTTGGCGCGCGCAACAATACACACGTCCTCTCAAATTACTCAACACGATATATGCATACAGGGTTCGTACACACGCGTTATAAATAAAACTTTATGAACGTTTTTTCCACGGATTTCGAGATTACCAGGGCGAACTCGTACGTGCAAATACACACTATATAATGTTTTAATCACTTTTCAATCGAAGTTTTCCGGTCTCGGCATAGATTCTCTTCACCCACCCGCCGAACAATCGACCGCCCTTCTCCGCAGACGATGTATCATTTTTAATTTTCGCTGCCATTATTTTTTTTTATGGACACTGCCTCGCCTACTTTACGTCAGCCAATCAGGAAAATTAAAATCGCAAATCAAACAATATAGGTACAGTGGGATGATATTGTGAAGCAGTGAGAGAGAGAGAGAGAGAGAGAGAGAGAGAGAGAGAGAGAGAGAGAGAGAGAGAGAGAGAGAGAGAGTGAGAGACAGTTTGCGGGACGGGTTATGTGCAATTCCAACCCCCTCGGCGATATCGTATATCAAGTGCTCGCGTGATTTACACTTTTAAAAATTATTAATTGTGACGTATGCGTTTTATATTACACACAGACGTTGTTGTCGAAAGCGACAATTGCAATTTATTGGGTTGTCGTTGTATGTTGTTGTAGCCGCTGTTGTTGTTCCTGTTTGTTGTTTCTTTTTTTACCGCCTGACAGACATTAATATATTGAGAGAATAAATAGCCGCTGTTCGCCAGACAAGGAAACAAATGTTCGTTGCTGATGTCAAAATATTTGTTTTGCCCGTCAAACGATTGTCAGCTGTTTAAGTTACTCCTTGCGCGTCCAGTCACAGGATGATTGATATTTCAGAAAGCGGCGACCCAGTAGCTGACCGAAGAACCGAAAGATTTCTCTTGCTTTCCGTTTAAACACAAAAAACGACATTACGTTTTCTTAACAGTCTATCTTGATACGTATATAGGAACCAAAGCAGGACTGATCAGAAGCGTAGTAGTTCTGTTTAGCTTAGTGGTAAAACAGGTTCTTGAAATGTTGAATTTTCTGTACTCTTCTGAAAGGAATTGAAACGAGACACTGAAACAAAATCTATGAACCGCGACTAAGACGTTTGGAATGTGGGCTTGCGAAGAATTCTGAAACTACTATGGACAACCACCACATTAGACGAACAACGTCTTAACTCAAATTAGAAAAACGTCTAACCTCGTTCGTGTCTTAAGAAATAAAAATATTTGCAGTTTAAAATCAAATATTCATAGGCATAAATCCCCTTTGGAAGAAAAAAACGTTGTCACTGTTGCATAATTATTAATCTTGGAGACGCTTAAAATTCGAAGATCTAATATAAAAAGTGCCGGAAATTAATGGGGACCTTCACTAATGGGAAATATGGAATATGAAAAAAGAGTAATGGTTCATGCTAAAAATTACTACCTTTAGACTGGACTTTAGTTGTTTAAAGTGACAAACTATCAGACAACTGTAGTGTTCTTCAAACCGCTGGGTTGTCTCTGAAACCGAAATTGACCCTACAGGAAATTAGCACATTCCGTTCAATAGTTGGACTATAGACAGTTATTAATGTATATCTAGGTAGAAATATCGGTATGGAGAACCATACATGACTTCCATATTCTAAGATTTATATTTAAAATCATTTTCAGCCAAACAGCCAGGCTGTGTCTTACCTGCTTTTTTATTGCTGTATTAAATGAAAAATATTATATTACATTAAAATGAAAAAATTATAATTTTATTGCCTGGCAACAAAATTATTTTATTTTTAACAATTACCATTGTTTCAAAAAGTTTAAATAAATTTTCAAGTACTTTACTCTTGTTAAAACGTAAAAGGTTGCAGGTAAACTACCCCTTCCCCTTAACTGATCTTCACCAAAAACAATAGGTCTTGAGTACTCTACAAATCAGGGCTGTATGCAAAACATTATTTGATTCTGTTTGAATTTGCGGCTGTTATCGTTTGCCATAGAAAATACCCTTGTTAAAAAAACGTTGCAGGTAAACTACCCCTTTCCCTCAACCGATCTTCACCAAAAACAATAGGTCTTGAGAACTCTACAATTTAGGGCTGTATGCAAATAATCTTTTGATTCTGTTTGAATTTGCGGCTGTTATCGTTTGCCATAAGAAATACCCTTGTTAAAACATAAAACGTTACAGGTAAACTACCCCTTTCCCTTAACCGATCTTCACCAAAAACAATAGGTCTTGAGTACTCTACAAATCAGGGCTGTATGCAAAACATTATTTGATTCTGTTTGAATTTGCGGCTGTTATCGTTTGCCATAGAAAATACCCTTGTTGAAAAAACGTTGCAGGTAAACTACCCCTTTCCCTCAACCGAACTTCACCAAAAACAATAGGTCTTGAGAACTCTACAATTTAGGGCTGTATGCAAATAATCTTTTGATTCTGTTTGAATTTGCGGCTGTTATCGTTTGCCATAGGAAATACCCATGTTAAAACATAAAACGTTACAGGTAAACTACCCCTTTCTCTTAACCGATCTTCACCAAAATCAACAGATCTTGAGAACTCTACAATTTAGGGCTGTATGCGAAACATTATTTGATTCTGTTTGAATTTGCGGCTGTTATCGTTTGCCAAACAAACAAAATTACCCTTGCTAAAAAAAAACCGTTGCAGGTAAACTACCCCTTTCCCTCAACCGATCTTCACCAAAAACAATAGGTCGCGAGTACTCTGCAAATCAGGGCTGCATGCAAAAAATTATTTGATTCTGTTTGAATTTGCGGCAGTTATCGTTTGCCATAGAAAAAAAATCTACAGACAGATAGACAGACAGACACACAGACAGACAGACAGACAGACAGACAGACAGACAGACAGACAGACAGACAGACAGACAGACAGACAGACACACAGACACTTTTCGGAAAACGACTTTTTTTCATGTTTAGAGTGTAGTAGAATCAGAATCTGCAATAATCTCGAACACGATTTTTTTTGCCATCACCATACTTCCATTCCTTAAGGAATATGGAAGTAAAAATGATTTGTGTTCTGCCAGTGACAGTTAAAATTACGATTACCACATCAATATATAAGTTATCTTTTGTGTAGAATTCCTTGCAATAAAATCAAAACTGCAATTAACAAATTTGATAATAACGGTCATATGTATTGTTAATTAACAGATACTATAAAATCAAACAGTTCAGGTCTTTTAGATGTACCGGTGCAAAAACTTAGAGTGTATAAAAACCATTTATAAATTGTTTCAATCTACGGAAAATAGAATCACAGAAATGGATGACAAACGTGTCCACAATTCAAAGATGTGTAATTTGAAGGACTGAATCTTAGAAAAATATTATAAGGCACAATTACAAATCAATTATATATTATACAATATACTTTATTATAACATTATATATAATTATATATTAAATTAATATTATAATCAAGGGTAATTAAGCAATAAATTTATATTGTCATAAATTTAGAAATTTGTTAACCACTAAGTGTAAGAATAAATGCAAACTTAATATTATAACAGGGATTGGTATTACGTACGTTATTCATTTCAGTTAAAACTTAATAATGTGAGAATGTAATGTAATAATAGACACAAAGAATGTAGAACTAATGTTGAAAAGAACAAGGTGTTTGTGTGTTGTACGGGCGCTACTACACCACTTAAAAGGTGCCGAGATTCTTCTATATACTTTCTCAGCATTATACATGCACACATTTTTAAGAATAAATTACTTTAAATACCGGTCTCAACGGTTTTACCTGTTCTTACACGGCCAATTGTGCACTGGACTTTCACTTGATCGAAACTGACCGAAACCGTGGCAACTTGTAGAAACTAGTAACAAATTATTGCGTTATGTATCCAATAATGGTGTGACGAAATGTGTTAATGTGGTATGTTGATTACAAGTTTGTTATGCGGTGTACCTACATGTGGTATCCTCTTAGCTGCGAGCGGAGTGTGGGCAGAGGTCTGTCACATATGGGTTCAGTCTGTAGAGTATAAATATCCAACAAAATTTGCACAGAGAAAGTTGGTTGGTCGTAAGAATACATAAACATTGGAAACAGCCATTCGCATCCAAATGGTGAGTTTTCATCTCTTCACACGCCTTTGCCAGACGTAGTCTGTATCAGTAGCTGGAACGATGTTGTTTTCGATCGCATTTGGCTTGATCGCAATTGACTGGGTTTAAATTTTTACCTCGATCGCAACCTAGCGGGTATTGTACGATAAGGTCACAAGGTTCTTCTTCTTGTTATTATTATTATTATTATTCTGTCAGAGACTAGGCGAATCTCCTGTTCTGGTCCTAAAAGAGTACATTCACTTTACCAACGCTTCCTAGATCTTCTTATAGGGCCTACTTTGTTATCCAACAGGCTTGTGTTCCCTAAACGTCTTTAGGGAACCTGCCATCTGGCATCCTATTCAGATGAGCAGTCCGTCGCTCTTTGTCTTCTGCAATATGAAATTGGATATTAAAAATGTTCAACTCTTTACGAATGGCTTCGTTGTAGAGTCTACCGCTTCGTGTGCAGTCTTTAACACATTGCAAAAACTACTTCCTTAAGCATAACAATTTTAAGGAATTCAAGGCTTATACGATTAAAAAACTACTTTAAGGGGAGAAAGAAAGGAAATGAAACGTTATTTCATGAGGTTCATAGCTGGTAAATACCAAAAAGAAAAAAGAATTTACAGAAAAGAAGCTACATAGACTATGTTGTAGAGTAGTAACAGATTACCTTGAAAAATCTGCGCAAAAAAATCAGGTGGCAGTGGAGAGCGGTGAGTGAAGTGATTGGCAACAAATGTATACAAAGTGAAGGAAAGAAATGTTTGAGTTATACATTCTCTTTTGCGTTATATTTATATATTTATACTTAATATAGGATAGACGAAATGTCACGTAATCAAAATTTGAAAAACTTCTTTTTGAAAATGGGGACACGTAAAGAAATAAAGGTATGTTATTGGTATTACTGAATCATTCCCTGAACGTGGCATGAGTTCTCAGCAATGGAATGCTTTAATTAGCCTGTAGGCCTATAGTCAGTATAATCATTTCGTAAAGTTTGTATTCTCTGGAGATGTTTTTCACATCAGAAAAGTGCATGCATGCGCACTTGCGCTCGCGGGTGTGTGTCTGTGCAGAAACGGTATCTGTTAAGAACACAAACGCAAAAAATTAAAATTAAGAAAACAAACAAAGTTTACGGACACCGCGTGCCGAATACATCGAGAACAAAACGTTAAATTAATTAATTGAAATTTATTCACTTCATTTTGCTGTAGCTTTTGGATTGCGCGACGTTTCGACCACAGCTTGCATTAGTTATACTTTAAAGTGATGAAAAGTTTCCTGTAATCGTCGACTTTCCCCTGCTGGTAACCTCGGTTCGAAAACATTTTTTTATACTGGTTGTACGTCTGTAGTAGCAGTAAACATTTCAGTTCGTAGAAGGTGCGTAGTTTAGATCTGGCAGCTATCTGAATAAGTTAGTTTTTAATAAATTACGTAAATTGTTTTAAAACATTTCATAATGCAAGATCAAAGAAGTTACATAAAATTGTAAAAATTTTGTGAATACGAAGAAACTGGTGTAGAAGCCTTTTGGTGAGTCTACTTTATAACCTAACTAGCCGTTTAAAAATGATACAATCTTCGAAGACAGTCATTAATCAGTTGAAGACAGTGTCATTAAATTGAAAACATCGTGGTATTTTGTTACATGAGTTTCTATTATTGGTAGAAATACTATTGGTATTACTATCGATATTGGTATTGGTATACAATTGGTATTGGCCAATACTATTTAAGTATAGCATATACGTTTTTAACTGTCAACTCTTTTATATGCAGATGATCATATTTTATTCAACAAATGCTTTACAATAAGCTCTTGACAAAATCAATATAGCTGTAATTTAAGAATATCTACTGACACTAAATTAATTGCTTTTTCCAGTAAACAGTCAGTAAGAGGAAAGATAGTCCTGAATAATTATTGTGTTATAGAACATGTGGAACTCTTTAATTATCTAGAATATGATATAGTTATAACTGTAATTATGATCTAGAAAAGAAAATATCTATATTCTAATGTATGTGTGGCACAATTTTAAGAACACTCAAAATAAAGGGGAAGAGACAATTTATGGTAGTCAGGTCTGGACATTAACAAAAATAACTGTAAACGTATAGACGCTGCAGAGATTACATTTTTGCGTTCAGTGGAAGGATATAGGCCTACATTAAGAGATCGTAAAAGGAATGTTGACATTAGGAAGGAACTGAGTATATTTTTAATAAATGAAAAAATAATAGAGTACTGCGTCATATGGAAAGACTATTTAAATAGGCAGCTAGATGATAAGATTGCCTAAAACGCGTGTCAGTATACAATAAGGAGGAAAAAGTTCCAGGACGCCCAAAAACCAAAATAACACAACAAAACTGTGAGGCCAGTAGAGGCATAATCAATGCCTAATTCCTGCATTTAGTGATGACGGCGTTTGTACATAAAGCTGTACACAAAACAACGGTTAGATCGAGTAAGGAAAATTTATGGAAATGCTATTACGATAATGCACCAGCTGACATCTCATTGTTTCAAGCATAATGATCACTGTTGCACACCACTATATAAAAAATATCCCTAATATAATTTTATGATTTCAACCACTAACACAAATTTCTTCATTAAATCTCATTGTTTGTTAAGAAATTTTAGCAAATTACTTAGAAGAATTTTTCACCTCTTCTGAAAAAGGAAAACAAAAAGAAATCATGAAATAACAAAGTTTTGGCAGCTGTCTTATGCATAAACAAAAATTGTCAAAACGTAAGCTTAGTCAGAAAGTTCATCCTAAAATTGTTTTTAAGACTAGAAAAACCGTTGGCATAAGTGTACTAGATCGGATGAAAATTATTTTGAAGGGGACAATACAAATATTGTACTGATAAATGATATCGTTATGATTTTGTAATTAAACAAAAATTACATGAATTCTTTCTTGAAAAGAAGTTGAGAAAGCTTTTTTTTTAAATACATGGCTTATTACGTATAAACAAAATATAATAGGCTTTGGGGAGGAAGGGAAAGAATCAGCTGAAGAAAAGCAGATGATCAGATCAGACACGCTCGTCCGGTAATGTATAACATCTATTAATTATCACTTATTATTTCAATGTGGTTTGTTAGCTTATTATGTACAATTTTTAATGATTAATCAGGAGACAGTAAAAGTTTAGAAATATCCATGTACTCGCTACCGTATATTTCAATAGTCATTGACAAAAACTATGCTTTTATCATTTTAAGTATACCGTATCTTTTAGAATATACCAGGAGCGTTCAAACTTAAATTATAATTTATTATATGTCACAAAATAATAAAAGAGTTGTAATTTAAATATAGTCATCTTTTAATAGTCTCCCTCCTTTCGGTGCCATGTTTCTGGTAGCTTACGTACGAGAAAACCTTACGTAAGAGGAATTTTCTCGTATTCCTTGAGAAAAAAAAATCTTCTGACAGAGGACAGCATTGATGATTTCTTCATTGGAACGAAACTTTTCCCTAGAACCTTTACGGGTCCAAACAAATGGAAGTCAGAGGTGGCGAGCTCCGCACTATAGGACGGATGGGGGAAAACGGTCCACTTTAATGTTGAAATTGCAACCATCATATGACTGGTGACTGAGGACGCGACATACTGTAAGAAACACAAAATGCTTGCGTTTTAACGCTTGTTTCGCATTAATGTTTGGAGTAATACTCGACATTTATACTCCCCTGTTCTGTTAGGAACGCAATGTGTACGACGAATCCCATATCCCAAAAGGATGAAGGCACAATTTTTCGTGCTGAATAAGCAGTTTTGGAGATGAAGAATGCCACTGCATCGAACCTCTTTTGGTTTCTGGCGTAAAGTGGTGTAGTCAGGTATCATCAGTAGCGACAGCAGACTGTAAAAAGCACCCTTTTCTTCATATTATTCCAATAGTGAATGAGCCACCTAGGTTTGCTGAATCCAATATGCTCATATTTTTCGATATTGAAGTTGCATTATGATACATCTATCTGCATTACTAACACTGGTGATTTATGCAGAAGCAATATCCCGCACCGTGATTTGACTATAGTTTTGATCAAGTGTATTGATCCTGTCAGCCATCTCTACCGTTGAGGATGTTTTTGAGCGTCGTAGGTGCGGTTCATTCTCGACCATTTTTTAAAGTTTTACTCCATTTATAGACGTTTCTTTATTAAACTGTCTTTTAAGTTGTTCAAAAAATTTCTTATGGTTTCATAAGGAATTTACGTAACTGAACTGCATACTTTTGTTTGGAAGCTATACATGTTTTGACCTTTTCCGAAAAGCGTACACAGTTATAATAATTGGAAGTTGATTCTGAGATGGATAAGTGAAGTATGAGTCGGTCTTTAATAACCATAAATTAAAATATCAACGTTGCGTCTAATAACTGTATTTTTTTTTAAGAAAGAAGGTTAGAACCAATTTTCAAAATTATGATACTACTGCTTGGCCTCATATACAGAAATAAATACTACTGTTTCACGCTTAATCATCGTAATCATCCAACGAAATAAAGTGCTACTTCGTACACTGTAATTAACTTTCCAATAAGTAAGGATCTCCTAGGCCACAATAAAATCCTTATGAACTTAATGGGATCAAATCTATGGTTCTATTGTGATACGAATACTGCGCTGAGAGCATTCGTTAGGCCCTTCGATTCGTTGCAAACTATGTCCTTCATAGGGACTTACGAGGAGCGTTCAAATTAAAATTACAACTTATTATTTATTGAAAAAGTAATATAAGAGTAGTAATTTACATGTAGTCATTCTGTGACGCTTCATAGCCACTACGAAACATGATTTATATGGTAGACAGACTATGGCATATAAAGTGATGGAAACGATGAATAGCTCTGAATGTGAAAAGATTCGTATTATATAAGTGAGGAAAATGAATGGACAAACCATTATAGAAAGTTATATTTTGACAGTGTAATAAAAAATGATAAGGAATATAAAAGTAACCCCAGTGGAAAAGGTCTAGATTAGTTAACTATAGAAGAACTCCAACAAGCAATGAATGGAATGAAAAGTAGAAAGGCACCGGGACTTAACGCAATAAAGGCTACTCGGAGTACAATATGGTGGCATATTATTGCATTTACGAATTCTCCATTTTCTAAATAACATTTGGATAGAAAACACAATTCCGAAAGAATGGAGGCGGGCAAAAGCGATTTCGTTATATAAAAAAGGAGACAGAATAGATACAAAAAATAATTACAGAGGAATAAGTCTGCTGGAGTCAGCGTACAAAAGGTATACAAGAATTCTTAATCAGAGATTAAGAGTTATTACAGATGCATTACTTCTTGAAGAGCAAATGGGTTTTAGAAAGGGTAGGTCGACTTTGCATGCATTGTTTGCATTACGATAGATAATAGAGAAAAGGCGGGAGTATAACCAGGAAATGCATATCGCTTTGTTGATCTGGAAAAAGCATTTGATATTGTAGACCGTCAAAAGTTATGGAATATTGTGGTCAGAAGAGGATATCTACAGCATTTAATAAATTCAGTTACGGTCCTTTACAAAAGTACATCTGTAGTCCTGGATCTGAATGGTAGGCTCTTAGGTGACATTCCAATAAATAAGGGAGTTAGGCAGGGATGCTGTGTTTTCCCAACCTTGTTTAATAAATATATTTACGACATTTTGAGAGGATGGAAATCCATAGTGACTTCGAGAATACACCTTAACAAATCAATTTGTATGAGATCCCTGCTATATGCAGATGACATAGTTCGAATTCAAGAAAATGAGGATGATTTACAAAGAGCTGTGTTTCAGTTACAAGAAGTGACAAGAGAGTACTCACTGACAATTTCAGTAAGAAAGACAAAAACTATGGTCTTTAAAGTAAATATCCAGTGAGGACTGAGATAGTTATAAACAACAGCACTTTAGAACAAGTGAGCCGTTTTAAATACCTCGGCTGTGCAGTAAGCTATGAATCTGATATAAAAGAGAGGATAAATAAATTTAGGAATATTTGTGGTACGATTCATAGAAATCTTAGAAATAAAACAAGACAAAGCACAAGGATTAAATTTTATAAGACAATTACAATACCCACATTGACATATGCGAGTGAGGTGGGTCATGACAAAAAAGGAATGCGGTAAGATTCAGAGTGCTGCAATGCAGTTTCTTCGAAATGCTTTAAACTGTACATTGCAAAATAGAATAAGGAATGAGGATATCAGAGCAGAACTCGACGTAAAGGACATAAATGAAATTATTTTAATTTACAGAAAACAATGGCTGGATCATCTGCAAAGGATGACAGAGGATCGATTGCTGAAAGCGGCACTGAACTATAAAGCCAGTGGTAGAAGAGACGTGGGTCGTCTGAGGATGAGCTATGTCCTGGAATAGGTTTCTATAATCTGATCCTTGAAGAGAAGAAGAAGAAGTCATTTTGCGATACAGTCTCCTTACTTTCCAAAGCACTGGCTCCTTCTTTCCGGTAGCTTCCGTATTCTCTGAGAAAAAATTCTTCTGGGAATTCGATAGCAAACGACGCATCCGCTATCGAACAGCTTGTATGATGTCTTCATTGGACCGAAACTTTTTTCTCTTAGAACACTCTTAAGGGTCTAAACAAATAAAATTCAGGGGAGGCGAGTTCCCGACTATAGGGCTGATGGGGGAAAATGGTCCACATTAGTTTTCGAATTGTAGCCATGGCTATATTTTGACTAGTGGCGACATGAGGACGCGCATTATGCTGTAAGAAATAGACGTAATTTTGGCGTTGTTTTCCTTATTTTGGATGCCTGTTTGGAGTAACACTCCGATTTTATAGTCCGCTCTTCTGTTAGGAAATCAAAGTGTATGACGTCTCTCATATCAGAAAAGAATAAAGCCATAATTTTTCCTGCTGGTAAAGCTGGTAAACCGGGTTTTTACTTTCTTTGGTTTGAGAGGACGAAGGATGTCACCACTGCATCTATACTCAATTGACTTCTGGAGTAAAATGGTGTACCCAGACTTCATTAGTACCCTGACAAAAGACTGCAAAAAGTCCCCTTTTCTTCATGTAGTGCTAACAGTAAATGAGCTACATACACGCCTGTCTGCTTGTGTCCGTCCACCAACATTCGCGGAATCCAAGGTACGCATATTTTCCGATAATGAAGTCGATTAATAATACAGCTATCTACAACTTACATCTACACTGATATTTAATGTAGAAGCAATATTCCGCACCGTGTTCGATGATTATTTTGAACAAGTGTGTTGATGGTATCAGCCATATTTGGTGTTGTCCATGTTTCTGGTCGTCGTTGGTGCGGTTCATTCTTGACACGTTTTGTGTTATTTTTGAAAGCTTTACTCGATTTATAGATGCTTATGTTTGGCAACGTTACTTCACCAAACTATCTTATAAGTTTTCACAAATTTCTCATGGTTTCACGTTTTTTTTTCGTAAGATATTTAATAATAATTCGTTGTTCCACGTTTGAATACACATCTGTTTCACTTCAATCATGCTTGCAAAACAAACGACAATGCACGCTGGCTACTGAACGAGCGATAAAGATTAGTGTTTGTCCCCGCCCATCAGCCATTGCTGCCAGCTTCGTCATTTGTTTCTTGTATTTGAAGCTTAAATCAAATTATAATTCAAAGTTATTCGCTCCTCGTAGAAGTAACAACGGTGCAGTCTGCTGAGGCGAAGATTTAAGGTGACGATTTTTTACATGGACGGGCTATTTGTTAGCCTAGTTTCAAAACCCCTCACGAAAGACTCCGGCGTTAAGTACACCGGAGGAGACTCGTCTTCACCCAACGTGTGTTCCGTCTCCCTTAACATGTGCAGAATTTGTTTTTCTGTAGAAAATTTGACTACAGTTTTAAAGATACGTCCGAGCCCGCTTAAATGGACTGATCATATAGTAAGGATGGATTTTCTTTCCTTCTGCAACGTGGTTTTCCCTAAAGAACACCGGTGATAAAAGAAAAGTGAAAGACCGAATCTCAGATGCCTGAAGGTGCAGAGCGAACAGCACAAAGTGACTGTTACAGAGGTCTACGTCAGCAGCCAAGTGTAAGATTTTGTGAAAATTCCAGAACAAAGAAAATGTCAAGTGTCGGTAATTGAAAACCAAACACATGCATCAGTACACTTGATCTGCTAAACTAAGGAAAGTAATTTTAATAGTAAAAAAATAATAAATATACTGGAAGTTTAGATCAACAAGAGTAGTTAGAGAACTCCTCATTAGAAGTTGATACGTGTCATCAACTTTGATTTTACACGTGAGGAAAATTTTGGATCCAAAACATATCCACAGCTATGACATTTTTGCATATATTGGAAAAGTTGGGTAAGTTTTCCAAAGAATATAGGGTTTTCATAAAAAGTATTGGTAATTTTTTCTATTAAAAAATATAAAATGTGAATGCATTAACTAATTATCATTAATCGATAATTTATTAAGTTGAATCAATTAATAGGAAAAGAGGTTCAGTAAACGTCGCGCATATACGATGGCCAACAATAGTAATGATATTCTGTTTGGGAATTCTTCTTTTTCAACGTGTTCGAATTATAGAAGTTTCGGATATTTGACATCGGATAGCTGGCTCTCAATGTAGTCAGATGTTAATAGCTCGTGCCACTAACTTTGACGTACGACTTTCTACCACTGGTGCGATAGATTAGTATCGACCTACGCTGCGTTTTTTACATTTCGGAATTATTTGTCCTGAAGACGGTTATTATTTGTCCTGAAACGTCTTCCGCTATGGTTAGTCGAGTCAGGGTCACAGCCCGTGGAGAGAACGGGCAAGAATCGGGACTTGTCTAACACTGTTGAGTGGGGCTTGTCTTTTCGAGGAATCCCTGGCTTGTTTATACAGTTATTTTTAATACACCTGTAGTCACTTGTTTAGTCTGTTACAGATCACGTAGTCCATACAAGAATTATATTAACTGTGAAGTTAGTTTATTTTGACGTTACTTTATAAATTACTTTATAGTAGACATTAAATCGTGTAAAATAAGTCGATGTCTCATTAAGAAGTGCGCGAGAGTGTATGCATGCGAGTGCTGTAACTGCGGGGTCTATGTGCAAGTACATTGTGGCTTATTTAAGCGTCGCTTACTTTCTTACAACTTGGCTAGTAGAGTCAGGCCCATAGCGGGAGATATGTGGCGAGTATAATAGATGAAACGTTGCTTTTATAGAATTAACTTTGTGATTACCAATGTCCGTTTTTTTTTAAATTTAAATATATAACTTGATGTGAATCGGAGAGTTACAAGAAACAACAATAGTAAAATTTTAAGGAGGCTTAGGCCTACTAGTTGCCCAATTTAGGAAGCTTAGTTGTCCAAAACTGAATAAAAAATGGGAAATGAAATAAAACGACAATCTAATAAAGATAAATTTAACGAAATATTTAACCGCGCCCACAGCGTTACAGAAGCTTTACAAATTCGATAACAAGTCTGAAAAGAAAGCGTTTTTCTCAACTGTGATGGATTTCCGTCTGGAGAGCAAACGTGTCTACCTGTAATAGTTTGTTGTCTACAAGTAAGTAACGGTAGTTGTGAGTCAGCTGCAGGTGAGGTATAAGGAGAAGGCAGAGGTAGAGGTCAACATGACGGTTAATCTGTTTGTGGTTTAATTATTGTGTTTCTTTGTGCAACGATCCATCACGGCCGGGTTGACAGTAGCGCGCTGGCAGGCACACCCTGTACTGGATGACAGTGACAAACGACTCGCCATGTCTGGCAATAATCAGCCGCATCCGCCGCCATCTTGCAAACCGTCACTTCAAAATATTATGATAAATGAGTAGCAAAGTGACACTGTTGTTTTTCTACCGACTCAACGCTTTGTCACTGACACTACGGCTGCGGATGGATTGATCGGTGCCGCTCGCTAAACTACACTCACTCACTCCTACCCTTCGTCCTACGCGCCTTCCTACCTCCTACTACTCCTACAAAGACAGACAGCTAGCTACCGCTGTGTGGATATGCATGCATTAAGTACGTCACCGCATTGTTTCAAACAGGTCTCTCTTTGTTTCTGCCCTTCTCGCTCCATTCTCTCACCCCTTCTCTCCTCACTCCCTCTCTCTTCCTCCCACAACAACGCCAACAGCATTCACACGTACCTTTATACTTCACGTAAACGTACACCCACAATAACTAATGCATTATTTATTACCTATAAATCTGTCCTACTGTACACACTTTTCATAAGAGCAACGTTGCAGTCAGAGCGTTAATTTATGGATTATTTGAAGTCAAACTCCACATACTAGACGCAGCTGAAATTTTCTGTGTAAAAACAAAAACCTGGAATAGTACAGATGATCATTATAGACGGATTACAGAGCTTTCCAATTCTTTCCCAGTAATTATTATCTGTTCTAAAGTTCACTTTTCATTTTTTATAACATTTTTTCTTGTTAACTCCATTAAAGCAGTTAACACTTATACGAGTTATATATATAGTTATATACACTTATAAGTTAACACTTATATCGCCACCTTATACGAGGTCTCCCACTGTTCTATTCATTCTGTGGTACAGATCACACACTTGACTGTTCTCTCAGACACCTTGTTTCTTAACTAGCATGGTCGTACGAACATAACACACACACACACACACACACACACACACACACACACACACACACACACACACACACACACACATCATCTGTAAGTGGCGTATGCACTGTGATCATTTCACTTACGTATATCACTATGTTAATTTTTGTTTTTTTTTTCAAGAAATTTTATATAATCCTCATTTGAATGGCAATTTGCAAAAAGTGGAGGACATGTGACAATATTTTGTATTTATATTTCTTAATGGATATGTGTTTGTACAAGGTAGATACAAAAACTAAGCTAAAAGGCATCGTGTGAAAGTAGTTGTATGGTTATAGAATCAGTAATGAAAATCTTTGTAATAATGGATAATGTGCATCGCATGTCACTTTTATGCATAATTTGTGTTGGGACCTATGTTGTAAGTAATCAGCTGTTTCCTTCCTTTTCTAACCAAGTAGGCTATCGGTAAAGGTTATCTTATATTTGTTTACTTGCTTCAGATTTTTATGATTTTATTACTGCCTTTACAGTGTCTTCTGGTAAAGAAGCTGGTGAATGTAGTTCATTGAAT
Source organism: Magicicada septendecula (assembly GCA_034769895.1). Lineage (NCBI taxonomy): Eukaryota > Metazoa > Arthropoda > Insecta > Hemiptera > Cicadidae > Magicicada > Magicicada septendecula. Next base: position 367,906,207 of record CM068370.1, read on the forward strand.
ACAAAAACCATAAAAGTTATAATGATTGTTATAAGAGAAATATAGTAAAAAGAACAACATAGTGAAAGGTGAACAACATGTTAATTGGAGTGATAAGGTTATGACTGAACGAAGTACAGGAGCGGACTGTAGGTTTTCAGAAGTTTAATGATGGTGATTTTATGCAAATAATTACACAATTAAATGAATCTGACTGTAAAGACACACAAGCTATCCACGTACATTCCTTGATCGAATCAAGAGATATAGTTTGTAGGAGAAAGTCTGATAATGTAGAAAGTGATTCACTTTTCAGAATAAATAACTCGTTTGTTTACAATGTAAAATTCAAAGGCCAGTTCGTTCAAGTCTGCAAGAACGTTTTTGTGGCTGTACATGGCATAAGCAAGAAAAGAGTAGACAGTCTTTGTGTCTTGTTATATAACTGTATTAATCCTCAAGACCAATGAGGAAAGAAAAGCAGTTCTAACGCCATTCCTAGTCCAGACTGCAAACAAATTGTTATAATACAATCAGACTTCAAACACGTTCTTAGTGGTTTTATTTTATTACAAATAATTCTATGCTCTAGTGAAGGGAGTAGACTTTTGCAAAAACGAAATATGAGAAACTGTTAAAAATTTTTGTTAAAATATGATGAAAAGTTTTTATTATATTTTTGAAATATACTGAAGGGGAATTACAATTGGATTTTGGATTGGGATTGGATTACAACCCGGAATAAGGGGGAAACGATGTATTTTGTAAAACATATTTACAGTTGCTATGCAGCTTTTGTATCTCCTGAAAAATTCCATTTTTGTCACATATCCCCTTTTTGGAAATTTCGACTCGTTTGATCTTTTCACATACCCATCTTCTGTTTTCCTGCCTCTAAAATCCTGCTAATTAATGTAGTAGTCCTTTACCAGATCATTATTTACAGCATTACACCCTTAGGTAAAGTGTACTCAATTTTTCATTTAGTTCTAGATGTGAAATGTTTACATAGTACATCCTTATATTTATAATTTTCGTAAAAATATTTTTCTTTTGTAAAAAAAAGACTGGTTGGAGTAGTTGGCTAGGCTCTTTCTCTTCTTCACTTTGTTTATAATTTTTGTTCCCACATAAACAAACCTCCATACTATGTGTATGACCGCTTAACTTTGCGCCTCTATCTAGAACGTCCGCTATTCTTATCATTTTTTGATTCTTTTGGTTCAACTGCTACTTCGACTGTTACCGTCTTTGTTATTTATTTGTTATATTCTTTGTTATAAGAACCAGACTCTAGCCACGAACATTGTTCTTCAATACAAGGGAGTACAAGGAAAATACACATTTTAATATTAACATTCATGCTATAAGGTTTTGAAGAATTATTAATGACTGAAAACTGTATAAAAACAAACTACCAAAACACATTTAATTTTAGTTAATTTGTATTGGAAAGTAAATTAGTAGTAAGAATTTTTAAATTTCAAACATCGTTCAATGTTTCTTAATTTTCAATAAACCATCATTTCATCACGTAGGCCATCATATAGACCAAATATTAATTTATCTGCGCTTATCTATAACATTACAATATATGCGTGTGTGTGTGTGTGTGTGTGTGTGCGCGCGCGCGTCCCTTACATCACGTACAAAAATACCGAGAGAAGCTATATCATCTGTAGAAAATATTTTCTTAGGAAGTTTTTGTGGTGAAATGCAGCGTATAAACATTAATAAATTACTAACAAACGATAATACTAAATTTTATGTGATGCATACACATACAGATTAATCACGTGTAGGCTATGTGAGTTTGTGCGTAATAACATTGTGCGAGTCCCTCTCACTTTACATTCCACAGAGACAGTGATTGGTGGAAATTAACATGGGGTTAAGTGCGGGCAGTGCTCTTTCGCCCGATGTGTACATTAAGCTGTCAGCATCACATCTGTGTTTACTTACGTAGACGTCGCTGGCTTCAAAGAAGTCATAAATCAAGCGTACGTCACATTCACACGCGGACAGGTGTACAGTAGCTGCTGCTGCTGCTGCTGCTGGCACTTCTTGACACACCCCATGTGTTTCTTATTAACAACAACCCACATTTTGCAACCCAATGAGCACTTCTCATATTTTTTTAATGCTAAAGGTTTTTCCCATTCTTCGATGAAGTATTCTCAGCGGCTTGATAAAGAATTCAGCTGTGAAAAATCTGCTGTCACTCCTTCTTCTTCTTCTTCTTCTTCTTCTTCTTCTTCTTCTTCTTCTTCTTCTTCTTCTTCTTCTTCTTCTTCTTCTTCTTCTTCTTCTTCTTCTTCTTCTTCTTCTTCTTCTTCTTCTTCCTCTTTTCAAGGTTTCAGTCTCTCAACCTGATGTCTCGACAATTCAATCTCTCCAATGTTCCGCCCAAGTTTCTCTTTCCTTTTGGGTTATAATTCAAATGGATAAATTAAATTATCTGGGTATTGGTCATATAATTATAATCATAATAATTAATCATATTAAACAATTATAATTATTAAATTATATGAGAATATGCCTACATAAGTACAAAGAAGGCCCAAGAGAAAAGATAAATCTTGTGGTAGTGACACATTCAAAAACGAGGAGTGTATGTGGTCGACGCTTAACGTATGCCACGTTAAAGAAATGCAGTAAAGTACGTGGCTATAAAATACATGCGTAGTGGGGCTAAAGAAGAACTAAACATTTAAGATCTATTTTCGACGTAACGATCCATAATTGCTAAGCAGTGCATCAAAGAGGTCTAACAGAAAGCGATTCAGTATCCTTATTTAACATTTAGGAACAATTACCAACCTTCCTCTACTTCTTGTAGTAGACTCTTCTACAAGTAGTAGTAGTAGTAGTAGTAGTAGTAGTAGTAGTAGTAGTAGTAGTAGTAGTAGTAGGATATTTAATTAGTCTGAAACAGATAATTAAAAACAGAACATTCTTAGTAGCTCAATTCGGTCTATACATAAAAATACTAAGAAGTTTGAATAGTAAAGCCACAAACACTTCACTGCATGCATATAAATTACTGCTTTTCTTATACCAACGTTCTGTTTCCTGTCTAAGAGTGTACAGGTTAAGGTGTCCTGTAAGAGTCTCATCTCGTCTTGAAACTTCCCACGTCTCATTGGCGTAATGTGTGATACTGGAAGCATGTCACAAATGTTCCTACATTTTGTTAGCATATTAGTAATTTGCATAAATATACTACATACACGTGGTAGTATATAAATAATAAGCAATATTAAAATAAAAAATCATTCGAGTTTTTACGTAAACTTATTGTCATTTTCAACACCCGCACTAATGCATTTCAAACAACTAATTAATCCATGTAGCTTAGCTTACGGATAATTGTAATTATGCCATGTAGTTAGTTTGTATTACGTTAATACTAATATTTCACACGTTGCCACTACATTTTCCTCACTATTTGTAATAGAAATTATTAAACTAACTTAATAAAACCACTTTTTGAAACTTGTGTTTTGATTTCTCATATCCCTGTGACCTCTTCATCAGTGCCAGTGAATTGCTTACGCGATTGTTAAACAAGATTGTGTTCTTCCTGGGAAAACTTGTTTCAGTCTGTTTCTGTACTATTTATGTGTGTGTGTGTGTGTGTGTGTGTGTGTGTGTGTGTGTGTGTGTGTGTGTGTGTGTGTGTGTGTGTGTGTAAAAGATGCAAATTTGTTAACTACTAAGTTTAGTGTACCATTCTGTTTAGTCTCTATTGTTTACGAGTATTTGTTTGAAATATTATAACGCTATAATATGATCGTATATTAAACGTATAATATTATAATATGGTCGTATTACGTTATAACCATAGAGAATATAATTACATTAGTTGCTAATATGTGAAAATTAATACATGCAGTATACAAACAGTGCTTTTTATTGTTATGCAGATACTAACATCGGAATGAATTGAGCAATAAAAATAATTCGTTTAAAAATCCTGTATCTAAGATGTGAGTATGTGTATAAATTACGATTGCGTTCAGAATGCTTTAACTCATTAGGCCTACCTAAATATTTCACTCTCTTTTTTTCTATTTGTATCGGCCATCTGAGGACAACATGCGAATTTCAATTCTTTATTCCTTGTTCTTTTCCTGAAATTGTATAGAGTGCAAAAGTAGGAATTAAATTCCGAGATAAGATCCGATTGTTAGACCGAAATGATTGTTTTTCGTTGTTTACTCCACTAGGTTCTTCCGCTCTCTCTGCCGTTGCGAACTGAGATGCCTCATCCGCCTTTGAGACCGCTGACCGGCTTTCACATGTAACTCTAGGCAGGGACCCTTACTGGGTGCTATTATCCGGAGCCAGATGAACCCAGGTTTTTGAAGAGGTCTGCTTCTGTAAGGCACGCCCTCTATTATTTAACAAACATGATTAGGAAGTGAGAAACATAGTAACTGAACTACTTGTGTAACAGTTAGTTAATCCAAGCTCATATCAGCAAAAAGATAATTGTAGTAGGCCTAATGTCTTTTGTCTAATATTTACTTATTTAGTATGACCAGTCCTTTGCCTGACAACCAATTTCATTGAAAATCCGGTAATCCTATAATAAGGACTCACGTTCCATTTTTATTTCCATCTGACTTTCTCAGACCGTGTCACTGATTTTAAAACATATACGGTAATTCAAAGTTTCCAGTAACCTCCTACAGTAAACCCCTTGCCTATACAACCACAATCACGCCGCCTTGGGAATCCAACCACGGTATCCAACAATGACGTTAAGTTTATGTGCGTGTGTGTTCGTGTGTTGAACGTATCTCTAATACATTTACATAACATACCCAACAAGGCCGAGGGATTTCAGCTTATCTGAGTTACGTTCAAACACTACGTCACATAGCCTATAAAGATTAAATTTGTAGAGATGAGAGAGTATCGTGAGATAAAATAATAAAGATGATTTTAAAAACATGAAAATATCGTTTTATTAAAAATAATCTGAAAATTACAAAAACGTATGCCCCTTCGTATAAGTGTCCACGTATTATAATCGCAGTGTGTATAATTATATTTAAATAATAATCGTCATTTAAATAACTCACACTTATTATAAACATATTGATATTCTATACTATAAAAATAAAATTGCGAGCTTGAGAGACAATAAGGAATTACTGACAATTAACAACTAACAATTTAAGTAATCATTTAACACTATAACAGTTACGATAATAAATGTTATGCAAAGGATATAATTGTAATTGTGACAATGTTTAGCCTGTTAATTAAATTTTAATATAAAATTTGTTACTTCAGATCATTGAATAAAATAAATGTTCCATTAATTTTACTATTCACAACATACACAATTATTTACATTCTTACACAGACAATATGGTGAAATAATTTAATCGTTAATAAAATAACACATAATATATCTTAATTATGGATTCAAGTGGATGTATTCAAACTACATATAAAACCGGGCTGTTAGGGCATGGTCGGTTACTATGAAACGCCATCACGTAGGCAGCGTTTCGGTTCCCCCTCGGGAATCTTCCTCTAGCCGGCAAAAAAGCGACAGAGCGTTAGAAGACAATATCGGCAGACGTTTCCCGAATATATCCGATACACGTATCAGGTAGAAGCAACAATGTCAGCTTTTTTGGCGGCCTGAAGAAGATTTCCGAGGGGGAATCGAAACGTTGCCGACGTGATGGCGTTTAATTGACACCGGCCGTGCAAGCTTTGCACAAAAGTCAAGAGGATGTATAAGCTTTTATAATTCAAGCTTCGTGGTGTCGAATGTTCTCGATTGCCGGAAGGTAGACGTTTCAACACGTGGTCTGCAAGTTAGAAAACGTTTAGACAATTTTTGGTTTGAGATTGGCGATGACTTATTTAAAGTCAATGTAATTGCAGGATTCATTTTTCTGCAATGCGACACGACGTCAGTAATGATACTGGAGCAGTCATGGTTATTTAGAAATCAACATCAGTTTCAGTTCAGTCGTTAATAAGGGAGGTTGTGTTTAACCTCAGTCAAGATCATCACCCGAATCTGCTAGGGTTTCGGGATCTACACAACTGTCTGAGATCCTCAACAAATTTTTGTTGCCTATATAACCTGAAGGGGAGGCTGGAGCGTACAACACAAGGGGAACAACAAGATAATTTGATAGCTAATTAAATAAAATGACTTTCTTTACAACACTATTGGTGAAAGCGTATAAAGAACTGAAAAACATTAGCACTTTACAGCATTTGCAACACGTAATAGCCTATGAATTATACTCTGACTAAAGTCTTCCAGCCTAAGACTGTTCATGAATACGAATCTTTACTGTTAGTATAAATAAGTATAAAAGTTTACAAAATGTTTTTAAACGATATTAATTAAAGGAAATAGTTTTTTTACTTCCTTGGTTTTGAACATTCGGGGCGAAGGACGATGAATCCGGGTTCGCTGCTAGATGATCTCCAATGCGTCGTATCATCAATTAAACGCAAAACGCACAATTTATAGTGTCCCTCGTAAGCTTTCGTCGTTTTTAATGTTAATAGCAAACTATTGGTTCTTGGTTTAACACACACCATTTTATTTTTCTTAACATTAAAAGTTTCGCCTATACTACGACGAGGCATCCTCAGTAGCTCGACTGGAAATTCCATTGTAGCTCCTTGTGACTTTTTTGAGTCCACGTTGAAAAATTAATCTTCAATACTCGTGTTTTACTGTTCACATCGATATAGTTTGCTGCCGATTGGGATACTGTATCTATAAATGTCAGCATAACGGTTGTTATATGTCGACAACGGGCACTAAAAAAATTAAACACAAAGGACATAAAAACCAAAATTGGAGTAGTTGCGGGGAATAGTCCCCCCTCTCTTTCTATCGCACTCGTTTTCTGTCTTTTCCTCTCTCCTCTTACTCTGTGAGCGCGCAGCACACCTGTCCCACATTTGTAAGTGCGGCCCTCATCAGTCGGCGCCCCATGGTGGAATGTGACAAATCACGTTGCTGACAAGGACCTAAAAGTGACTTCCGTACCCCACGAAGTGAAACGGAAACACACTGGCATTTCGAGACCGACAAAACGAATGGAAAAGGAGAAAAGCGATGCATCAGATGGGTAATATGACACAAGCAAATAAACAGTGAAATTGTATTTAATTAGGTATAAGTTGAGTAGGGGGAAAATGACAGTTCTAACGCACAAAGGAATGCCGCCTTTCCCACGGTCTAGATCAAAGAGATGCCGCCGTTCCCACGGTCCAAGATTTTTTCCCACGCTCTCCCCACCACCGCTGGACCACAGCATCCCAAAGGACCGCGAATTTCCGCGAATACATTTTTTTATTTTTTTTTAATTTGATATTTTTATTTTTTTAATTAAATTGATTTGCATATCCGCGAATATATGCAGCCTTTCGCGAGCCTAAATCACTTTCACTTTCTAATTTCCGCGAATATAATTTTTTATATGCCGCCTTTCGCGAGCCTAGATCACTTTCACTTTCTACTGGACCACAGCATCCGCGACTTTTTCGCTGATCTGTGTCAAGATCCGCGACTTTTTCGCGTATCTGGACCACAGCATCCGCGAATATAATTTTTTATATTTTTATATGCCGCCTTTCGCGAGCTTAGATCACTTTCACTTTCTATCACTTGATGCGAACTTCGCAGGTGAAGAAATTAATTTCTATTTTTCATCTGTAACGACATGCGTGTATAATTTTAATTTATTTCACTATACACCTTCGCCACCGCTGCTACCACAGTCGTCAGTAATAAAAAAAGAAGAAGAAGAAAGATCAGTTAGGAAACGCATCAGTACTCGTTCGAAACGATTAACATCAGTCCCAATGGACCACAGCATCCGTGAATTTCCGCGAATAAAAAAAAAAACGTAAAACGTTCTACTTACGTTTCATGTTAGGTTAAAAAATACAGTCCACGTACGTTTCACGTTTACGTTAGGTTAAGATGCAGTCTACTTACGTTTCACTGTTAGGTTAAAAATGCAGTCCACGTACGTTTCACGTTTACGTTAGGTTAAGATGCAGTCTACTTACGTTTCACGTTAGGTTAAAAAATGCAGTCCACGTACGTTTTTCGTTTACGTTAGGTTAAAATACAGTCTACTTACGTTTCACTGTTAGGTTAAAAATGCAGTCCACGTACGTTTCACGTTTACGTTAGGTTAAGATGCAGTCTACTTACGTTTCACGTTAGGTTAAAAAAATGCAGTCCACGTACGTTTTTCGTTTACGTTAGGTTAAAATACAGTCTACTTACGTTTCACGTTAGGTTAAAATGCAAACACACGCACACACACACACACACACACACGTGTTAGGTTGCAACCTAACGCGTGTGTATGTTATTTAAATAATAATTTAAATAATATACACGTGTGTGTGTGTGCGTGTGCGTGTGTTTGCATTTTAACCTAACGTGAAACGTAAGTAGACTGTATTTTAACCTAACGTAAACGAAAAACGTACGTGGACTGCAGTTTTTAACCTAACGTGAAACGTAAGTAGACTGCATCTTAACCTAACGTAAACGTGAAACGTACGTGGACTGCATTTTTAACCTAACAGTGAAACGTAAGTAGACTGTATTTTAACCTAACGTAAACGAAAAACGTACGTGGACTGCATTTTTTAACCTAACGTGAAACGTAAGTAGACTGCATCTTAACCTAACGTAAACGTGAAACGTACGTGGACTGCATTTTTAACCTAACAGTGAAACGTAAGTAGACTGCATCTTAACCTAACGTAAACGTGAAACGTACGTGGACTGTATTTTTTAACCTAACATGAAACGTAAGTAGAACGTTTTACGTTTTTTTTTTTATTCGCGGAAATTCACGGATGCTGTGGTCCATTGGGACTGATGTTAATCGTTTCGAACGAGTACTGATGCGTTTCCTAACTGATCTTTCTTCTTCTTCTTTTTTTATTACTGACGACTGTGGTAGCAGCGGTGGCGAAGGTGTATAGTGAAATAAATTAAAATTATACACGCATGTCGTTACAGATGAAAAATAGAAATTAATTTCTTCACCTGCGAAGTTCGCATCAAGTGATAGAAAGTGAAAGTGATCTAAGCTCGCGAAAGGCGGCATATAAAAAAATAAAAAATTATATTCGCGGATGCTGTGGTCCAGATACGCGAAAAAGTCGCGGATCTTGACACAGATCAGCGAAAAAGTCGCGGATGCTGTGGTCCAGTAGAAAGTGAAAGTGATCTAGGCTCGCGAAAGGCGGCATATAAAAAATTATATTCGCGGAAATTAGAAAGTGAAAGTGATTTAGGCTCGCGAAAGGCTGCATATATTCGCGGATATGCAAATCAATTTAATTAAAAAAATAAAAATATCAAATAAAAAAAAAATAAAAAAATGTATTCGCGGAAATTCGCGGTCCTTTGGGATGCTGTGGTCCAGCGGTGGTGGGGAGAGCGTGGGAAAAAATCTTGGACCGTGGGAACGGCGGCATCTCTTTGATCTAGACCGTGGGAAAGGCGGCATTCCTTTGTGCGTTAGAACTGTCATTTTCCCCCTACTACGGTTTACCAACCTATGGTGGGGGGTTCCGACTTGATGAATTATAGTGTATATATATTAAATATATGATCAGGGTTACCAACCTTGCATGAGTTCAAATTTGTTGTGTGTTATAATGTATATTAAATCTATATGATCAGGTTTACCAACCTATGTATGGGTTCAAACTTGATATGTGTGTGTATTATAGTGTATATTAAAATATATGATCAGGGTTACCAATCCTGCATTATTGTGTGTGTGTGTATAGAACAGATCTGCCAACATTTGTCTTCGGTGGGAAATTCAAACTATATTATAGTAAATTGTTGACGACGACTTCGATATCAACTCTCTCTCCCCTCCTCTCTCTTTGTCTCTAGACACAGTTGTCATCAGTTTTACATAAGCGTCGTGCTACTTATGGATTATTGTAATTAGCGATACTAAAATGTAATCACCAGGAAATATATATTTATCACCTATCTCGTGGCGTCCTTTTTTGACACATGACAGTCATTGACTACGATTTAGAAATTAATATACTGCCAAGTCTGTGTGTGTGTGTGGTAAAGTGTTACGCATAAAAAAATCTCCTTGAAATAAGGTATTTTCAAAAGTTTTGTGTACACACACACATTGTATAATAATTTTCGTAATTGTAAGATACAACCTGTAAATTATTAAAATGTCTCTCTCACACATTTCTGATTACTATACAAATAATTGGATGCATATTCGAAGATTTCCCTTATTCAAACGATTTGTATCTGTGTACACGAACTTAAATACAGACGATTGTAATTTTAAAAATTCATTTTTTGCATTAAATATATATCGTAAACAATGAAATAATAATATTTCGTCATTGTAAGATTTTAATAAAACAATTATCAGTTTAAATAATAATTTTCATGATTGTAAGATACAACCTACAAATTATTAAAATGTCTCTCTCACACACATTTCTGATTACTACGATTTAGAAATTAATATACTGCCAAGTCTGTGTGTGTGTGTGGTAAAGTGTTACGCATAAAAAAATCTCCTTGAAATAAGGTATTTTCAAAAGTTTTGTGTACACACACATTGTATAATAATTTTCGTAATTGTAAGATACAACCTGCAAATTATTAAAATGTCTCTCTCACACATTTCTGATTACTATACAAATAATTGGATGCATATTCGAAGGATTATAACGAAATAAATTAAAATAAACCATAATTTGTTTTAAATAATTAAATATATATATTTACAACACTGTACACAAACATAAAATATATAGGTTACAAACCGCTATAATACAATTATTGATTAAATATACATATATCACAAACATTGTTATATATAAAATATTAATAATAATATTGTTTTAAATGATTAAATATATATTTACAGCACTGTACACAAACTTAAAATATAGTTTACAAACCGTTATAATACAATTATTCGAAATACATTTTACATTGATTAAATATACATATATCACAAACAAACATTGTTATATAAAATAAATATTAATAATAATTTTTTGACATTGTAAGATTTTAAAATAATAATTTCACGGCTGTAGATACAGTTCACAAGGAAGTTTATCTGTAACATAACAATACAGTCGATATTAGAATCACTGATACGATAATATTCAATTATCACATGCACACACACACACACACACAGTTAGTGGAAAGAATCAAATGTGTTAAGTAAGTAAACTTTTTCAAGTATATGTCATTTTTCATAAGTTAATGTACTTTCAAATAATTTCTAATCAAACCAAACCAAATATTATTCACTGGAAATTTGTAAATACTACTTAGAATCAATGATACATTTATCGCATAAAGGTAATGTACTTTCAAATAATTTCTAATCGAACCAATTATTATTCAACGAAACTAAATAGAATCAATGATACATTTATCATGTGCATACAAATTCAATTATTAAAGTGTTAAGTACAGTGAGTTGAAACTACACACACACACACACACACATACACACACACACATCAATAAATTGTTTGTTAACACGATTGCTACTTACGACGTTAGGACTCAATCTCTACTTGTGTTGTTTGATTTCTCGTCCCTCGATACACTAAATGTAGTTCTTTAGGTTTGATATGTCTGAGCTCCTCATTCGTGAAGACACCTGCATACCTCTTGGGAAGATAGACACGATAGTGACGGTCGCCATCCTCCAACGTAGCAAGCACAGAGTTCCCATATTTTGTGTCCACATTTGTTAAGACCATGATGGGATATTTTTTATTCACTATCAATTCTGAACATCGTTTGTACTCGATAGCACTTACAGCATTAAACTTTACAAGAAACGACATTATTAGAAGACACTAGTGAACACGTCTGTATCAAACCAGAGAGAACCAAACAATGACAGAATATTCGACACAAAAGGACAGTACAATGTGATAGTGGTGGTGGTGGTGGTAACGTCGGTGTCCCACTTTCATTTGCATGTATGAACATGTCCCACAGACGAAATTAGAGACACCAAAAATATAACAATGTCATTAGGAAAGTCCATTTTCATAAGAAAATAGTCACTGCTTACAGCTATGCATGTATGTACATGTCCACAACAGAATGAGAGAGAGAGATATAAATGTCATCATTCGCGGTGACCTACTTTCTAAATTTGTTACATTAAAAATGTTTGTTTAAAGCAAAAATCATGAATCATCCATTCCCGAATAGCATGCACCTTATAGTTGGCACAACGGTCAGCAGAATTGAAATGTCTAAGACATTCTGTTCCATGAATTATATACGGTATGTTTTTAGGACAACCAAAGTCATCGAGATTGATGATATTATTGTGTATTATCTTTGATTGCAAAAAACGTTTTTTCTCAAAACCCTTCACAAACACATATTTATATATACGTGTATGTGATGTTAACAATGAAACAAGATTGTCGTATGGTGTCTCTCCTTCGCTCCATCTAAGTCTATGATAATTTGTTGTTAACCAGTGGTTTGTCCTAACGTATTTGGGATTCGTAACGGATGTAGCAGGCGGTGTCAAAATCCAATGTCTACCAGCAAATCTCAGAACGTCCATGATTGACAGTTCCTTCACAATATATTTTCCGTTGTCGTCGAAAAAGCACTGGAAGTCGATTATAACCGCAGTGTTATCCATAATACTGTAAGACAAAGAAACCACACACATTACAAACTCTATATATATTATGTTTAAACATACAAATATCGTTGCGATATTAATATGTGAACTTACGTTTACAGACGTCTGGACTGAAGCACCGAGAGACATCAACTGACGAAAGAAACAAGTGTTGAGGAGGGTTACTATACATGGAGACGAATTTTTTTAGTAGGTGGGGAGGTGTCGTCGTCGTCGTTCTCCATGTTGATGCGTTGTCGTATCCGATAATGACCGTATGCAAGTGTATCATGACCATTGTCTAATATATAACGCTTATCATCATACGGTGACAACGCTTGCTTATTTACACGCATCGTGTACAGCGTATGATGATCGCTACGTAAACAAAGCGCACTGGTAGAAAACTGACAATGATCAGTGAGACACTTGCGATACATATCGTGTCGCAGACTCCTCTTAATCGCAACTCGAGGCACACCTTTACATACACGTTTTTGACACTCTTGGGTGGGATCTTCGTGGGCCACAAGGAACGAATAACATTTCGCACGGAGACCCACGAATTCTCTAATAGGACGACCACACGTTTCATCCTTGAACAGGCCGACAACCTTTTTGTTCTTAAGGCTATAACAAGGATGAGACGTAGGGTAATCCGATGTGTCAAAAACGTGTAGGTCCTTCTTCATGTCTGCATACAAGTCTGATGTTTGAATGCTATACATCAGACTGTCTGTATCTGTCATTAATAATTTAATAATTTAACGTTGCAACCGTACTTGGCGACAGCATAACGATAATGAAAGTCGTACATTATCGTTTTGCTAACGTCAAGCACCGTGAAGCCGACATACACGGGACGGGAAAGAACAAGGGATTTTTTACGAAGTGAGAGCCCCACCAGATCGTTCGTATAACGAATCATACGTTTTAGCCTAGGTGTGGAAACTAGTTTTTGAAGCCGTCGTTCATTCGAGACTAGTTCAAAGTCTATATGTTTCCGTACGTTCTCCAGCGACTTACCGTATACGGCGTTGTTCATCAGTTTGAAAAGGTCTTTTTCAAAGCTGTTGACGGCTGCTTGCCTCTTGCGGGTGTTGAAATCGATAAACGGTTTCAACCAAGCGCTTTGCTTAAAACACAACACCCTATGAGTCGCTTTCAGCTCTAAGCCAAGACTTAAATACAATTTCAAATTTCGATAATGGAGAACGTAATTTTGTTTGTCCTCCAAAGTTGTTAACAACTTCTCTACGGATGACCCTGATTCGTTATACGATGATCTGTATATACTCTCGTGTAAACGTTTGGAAAAGGGAGAAAGGATATCGGGTGTTACGCGCTGGCGCACAGGTGCAAGTGGGTAGTCGGAATGCAGGTCGTGTAAGGTATCAGGATAGTGTAGGTCGACTTCGAGGATGTACCCGATGTCGGAATCATCACTCACATTACGTACGTCCAAGGACTCGATTTCGTTACGATCGAGCCATCGGAAGTCTGCGTAAGGGAGTGGTTGCGACATGGCTGCACCGTATAAATTATTACAGTCTGTATACAAAATGAAGGAGGTCGGTTTCGATACATCGTACTGATCTGGAATCAGAGGATTGTTAGCGACTGCGTGACGGTTGGATATCATCGCGCAGCCTCCGCGGACCCCAGACTCAAGGAACAGATGCAGATTTATCTCTGTTAACAGCTCTAATTCGACCCCTGTCATTTTTAGCATCGCGTTCCAAGCGAGTCCGGGAAGCGAGTAAAAATGACACGGGTCCAAGCAGTAATCGCGTAAGGCCATGTCTCGGAAACTTTCAAAGACATCGGCCAGCAGCATTACGTCTGTCAACAAATACAAATCGTGGTAATCTCCAAACGTACGCAGATTGAATGCACTCCACACGTTTTGTGCGTGCTCGTAATCTGCGTCCGAAATAGCCGATTCCAACAACCGGTTATCAAAGTGTTCACGAGCGGGTAGACTTGTTTCGTTGAATCGATCAATGCTGTCAACGTACTCGTAAGGGTATACTCCCTTGCGTACGAGCAGATTGGTCTGTTCGTCGAAACCCCGTCTAAGCATTTCCTCTCTGAGCAAAGGAAATTGGCTCCCGGACGTGGACAGATTGGTAACGAGTGTGTCCAGAGAGCGATTAAGAAATTGAAAAGAGTCTATGAAACGCAAGGGACCCAGGGAGAACGACACGTAACGCTCACTGGATGTTGCAATGCAGGATACGTGTTGGTCCTTATATTTTCCTAAACCCTGCATTAAATGGTGACAGTCGTAGCCACGAAGGTTGTGAAAGAAGACGGGGATATGACGAGGCATCTTGTAGCTTAGATTACAGCTATTGTGAGCTGCTCCCAAGAATTTCCCCGTAAGATGACAATGATTGCGTACCTTGTCATCGTCTGTCAAAGGGCGCTCACACAAATGACAAACGGTGGCGTTAGTGAACGCAACATTGTCATCATCGGACATAATTATTTGCACGTTACGTCGTACTACCTTCATCATATCCTCGGCGTCTTTCATCAACCACGAGAAGAAAGTGTCTACAACGTTTTCACCTCGATAAACTTTAGCCTCTCTCCAGAGTCTGTGTGTATGATCCACGATAGCATAGGAGAAACCTGACGGAATATGCATCGCTTCGTATGATGTGGACGATACAGGAGGAGAAGTTATTTTCTGACGGGCACCGTTGCTATCGACAGAGTAGAATTCGCCTAACTCGTGCACTGTCGTCGGGACGTTGTTACCAGGTGAACACGATTGAAGCGGAGTGATGAGAGACTCGAAGTCGGCGTAGACGGTAAAGGGTACTTTAAGACAGTGCGCGTAATTTTTAAATGACATAAACTTCTCCTCCTCTGTAGGCATTTTGGTTTTCTGCTCACCGTGAGGTGTGCAGTAGGGGAGATGATCGGACAGACCATGTTCTGTGGAGAAACGATGCAGGCAGTAGTCGCAGTAAAATGATTGGCCGTCGTGTTTTGTAAGGGATGATAACAATCTACTCATGTTACTGATAAGACAGTAATGTTTTCGGCTATTTGTATCGGACAGAAGCAAAAGATTAACGTGATGTAATCTGTCCTTATTGGGGGTAATTCTTAACGGATAAACCTCATTTTTTGATTCGTTTCTGATATTGTCGTCTATATCATAGCCGAAAACGTTTATAGAAATGTTGGGATTCTGTGTTTCAAATTTAGAAAGTGAGTTTATAGAAACAGGGTACTCGATACCGGACATATTTATTGTGTTTTTGAATAAGAGGTATTTTGAAACACGTTCTTTATCTCTTACTTGTGGGTGTATGTGAGCTAGTACGGACCATAGAAAACACATTTCATCTTGGGAGTTCTTGATGTTGACTACTGCCCTGGTGAGTGCAAGTTTTCGCGGGGTTGGAAGGTAGGAGGATGCTGCTAGAGGTCTGTACCGTCCAACAACTAGTTCCAGCTTCAGTACAGCATCCACCGACCATCCGCTCCCGTCACGGGTAAAATTGGATATGCTATTCATGATTTTATCATAGGATTCATCGAGTAGACAGTTCAACTCGTCGTTGTCGTCCGTGAGCAACGTACGACAACGTCCGTGGAAGACAGCGTCTTTGGTTACCTCTTTTTCTTCGCCGCTGTCACCGTCTAACGCAGTTTTAGTGAAACGTATCCTGCACGCAATATGCCATTTGATACTGCGTAAACGTGCTTGTTCTGCCAGAATATCCTTGCACAATAAAGGTCGCACCTCGGTCATTATCGGTACTATATCTTGATCTTCTTCTTCTTCCGTGTACACAGGCAGATAATTAAAAGTTGTGAGACATCCTCTAATACTACTGTTTCGCACGATATAAAATCGTGTCATATCTGAAACAATAGAAACACATGTATTAGCTAATAGGAATGATGAATAACACACACACACACACACACACACACACACACACACACACACACACACACACACACACACACACACACACACACACACACACACACACACACACACACACACACAAATTCATGTTTGAGGTAAATAGATAGTACACGTTAGTAATAGGCTAGTTTATTGCAAACTGTGAAGATGGCAGCTACTCCTGATTTTAGCATTGAAAGTGAAAGAAGAAAATCGTTCAAGTATTGGGAAGTGACGTTTGTCAGTCCCGACGAGTTAGCGTTTGCCGGGTTTTACTACTATCCGCTAAATTATGATGTTTGTGGACATAGTATGTCATTCATAGACGATAGAGTTAAATGCTTTTGTTGCGGAATTGAATTAGTTCATTGGAGAGAAGGTGACATACCTATGGTGGAACATGAAAAATTTTCTCCGTCATGTCAATTTCTAAACGATGTCAAGAGACAATACATTGGGGAGAAGGTGACAAACCTATGTCAGAACATAAAAAATTTTCTCCGTCATATCAATTTCTAAACAACGTCAAGAGACTATCTTATACATGTTAATTCATATCAAACAAATTTGGTTTGCTGCATAATTATAGAGAGAGACAATTGGTATTTAAAAAAATTTTTACCTTGTTGAGGATGTCCCTGTTCCTGCTGATGTTCTGGATTCTGCTGAAGGTCAGACATGGTAATATTCAGACGTGAGAGTGAATACTGAAAAACAAAGAAACTGTTATAACGCTGGTATTATGTTAGTGTATCTTAAACGCTTTATATCTCACAAAGTAAATTAGAATATCAATTTGTAACATACAATTTGTAGCACAGTAGTGTTCAGCAACACGAACGATTGTGAAGTTCACCGGTTATATATTGTGATGGCAGCGGTATGCGAACATCTGCTCTCCGGTACCAGCGGTGGACACAACGAGCCAATCAGACATCAGCAGCCACCGAGACGTAACCAACTTCGTGTTCGGAGCTAGCCAATCAGCGATGCCAGTTAGTTAATAAAACCTGAGCCGACAGAAAATTTTGAAAGTTCCGCGTCAGCGATGGATTTCGCTGGGTCGGCAGCTGACTCTACAACCAGTGTCGGAAGAAGAGGAGGACTGCAGTACGCCGTGAACAGCAGGCGCAGCCGCCGAACATCTCAGCGCGGCACTACCAACATCGCCGTTCTCACAACTCGGTCCTTTTTAGGACCACCAAAAACACTAGAGTGTACGATTGGTGCCAGTTGTCATGCGGCAAGCCTTTTGTCCGATGAAACCTTCCACAGTTGAAACCTGCTCTACAAAACGCTTCACACGAAGCGTTATGTTAAGAGAGAGAGAGAACGCGCATGTAAGTAGTTGACAACACACACGCACACATAGTTAATATTTGTTAATTATTTAATACAATGAAAAATGAAGTCAACGTTTTGACGATGAGTGAGAGAGAGAGAGAGAGCGGGCGTTGTAAGTACGTACACAGTTAATATTTGTCGAATATATATAAACTTTCTAAAATCATATACATGCACGGTAATGATCACAGAGAGGAGAAACGGTTTGAACATAACGTTTGACAACGAGAGAGAGAGAGAGACAGATAGACAGACAGACAGACAGACAGACAGATATAGACAGTCGGACGGACGGACGTAACGAGTGTGTCCAGAGAGCGATTAAGAAATTGAAAAGAGTCTACGAAACGCAAAGGACCCAGAGAGAACGACACGTAACGCTCACTGGATGTTGCAATGCAGGATAGTGCATGCATACAGCGAGAACGAAGAAGTCCCGCTACCGAGTGAAATCACTGGTCTCGACTCTGTTATCGTATTCGATGATGTATCGTGTGAAAGACAAAACAATATTCGAAAGTATTTTGCTATGGGGAGACATAGCGGTGTGGACACATTCTATCTATATTGTCCGGTGACAATATATAGTGCATGCGTTGATGTGTGTGTAGGAAAAATTTACGAGGGTACACCTGGTCTGTATGAACTTTTGTTTATGAAACTATCGAAAAAATACAATAAGAACGATATGAGGAAATACAGGCCCATACTACTAGCAACCAACAGACATATGATGAAATTAATTTCTATTTTTAATTTATTTGTGTGTGCGTATGTTTGACTGTAGTGCAGATTCTAATTTACAAAGTTTTGATGAATACTATTTGAAAGGGGGGAGCTCTCTCTAGTTGACATCTCCGCCGATGTAATGACTCTCAAACATAAAAATGTAAACATAAACAGACGGTGTTTGTTGACACGTAAACATTGCACACTTAAAATGTAAACATAAACATTCCGAGTTCGTTGACACGTAAACTGTTTTTCCTTTCGTGAGTAATCGTTCGTTAATAAGATATGAATTAGCTTAATCGATTAAATGGTAGACTAGTAATGGTAAATGTGAAGGTAAGAAGGTAAGTATGTAGGTTCGATTCCTGTTAATTCATATTTTGTTAAAAATCTTTTTTATAAATATTGAGGAGAAGGGATAATAACATATTCTTTTATAATTATTAACAACGTTGTTTGGTATTTGTCATTGTAAAGTACAATCGGAAACCATGACGCCACTTAAATCGGTAATATTTTTTTTTAACATTATGGACAAAATGTTTAACGGATAACACAACACAGTTTCAATTGGATCAAGTTAAACGTTACTTATATGAATATGGATATCTTTATACGAAAGGTAAAACGTCATTGCAATTAGTAAATGATTCAGATGTTTCCAATGCCCTCCTTATATTTCAAGAATATTACAAATTACCTGCTGACGACAAATTAAATAATGAAACTCGAAATTTAATGTTAAAATGTAGGTGTGGTAATACCGATATTCTTTCTGATTATAGAAAGAAATCAGCTAGAAAAACCACGCTTTGTTGTGTTAGCGTTTCAGACAGCAAGAAAAAATGTACTGCCAGCACGCGCTGATGAATTTGATCACTGTAACGTGATCAATGCGAGACTGTTTCTAAACGACAAGTATTATCCTTACGATAATTTAAACTTGGATATTGGGAAAGACCGTTTTGCATTATTGTACAATATGTACACCAGTTTTCAAAGTTCGTATAATCTTGGAGCTGTGTGTATGTATGTATGTATTTTAATAAATGTATATATATATTACACACACTTTATTATTATTTGTATAACCCACTCCATAATAATTTGATCATACACATACACGCGCACACACACATGTATTAAATTCAATAATGCGTTTGATAATGTTTTAATGCAAATAATTTTAGGAAAGTCTACATTCCGCTTTCATAAGGAAATAGTCACTGCTTACAGCTATGTATGTCCACAACAGAATTAGAGAGATATAAATGTCATCATACGCTGGGACCTACTTTCTAAATTTTTTACATTAAAAATGTTTGTTTAAAGCAATATTTCAGAGAATTGTAACAGACATAATAATAATTTGATCATACACACACACACACACACATACACACATGTATTAAATTCAATAAATAATGCGCTTGATAATGTTTTTACGTTTAAATAAATCTGTACACTCACCAAATAGTATGTGTGTTGTCTATACACCCTTAATGATGAAAGTTGTGTGTGTATACTACAACAGTCTTTCAACTATTTAAAAAAATGCAGTGATAGCTTTCACGCAGGCAGTCAAATGCGAAATTGCCACTATAAAAAAAAAAAAAAAAAAAAAAAATACGGTAAGAATATATTTCAGACAATTGTACCAGACATAATAATTTGATCATACACACACACACACACACATGTATTAAATTCAATAATGCGCTTGATAATGTTTTAATGCAAATAATTTTAGGAAAGTCTACATTCCGCTTTCATAAGGAAATAGTCACTGCTTACAGCTATGTATGTATGTCCACAACAGAATTAGAGAGATATAAATGTCATCATACGCTGGGACCTACTTTCTAAATTTGTTACATTAAAAATGTTTGTTTAAAGCAATATTTCAGAGAATTGTAACAGACATAATAATAAGTGATCATACACACACACACACACACACACATGTATTAAATTCAATAAATAATGTGCTTGATAATGTTTTTACGTTTAAATAAATCTGTACACTCACCAACTAGTATGTGTGTTGTCTATACACCCTTAATGATGAAAGTTGTGTGTGTATACTACAACAGTCTTTCAACTATTTAAAAAAAATATGCAGTGATAGCTTTCACGCAGGCAGTCAAATGCGAAATTGCCACTATAAAAAAGAATAAATACGGTAAGAATATATTTCAGACAATTGTAATTTGATCATACACACACACACATTGAATCGTCAATGAATTTTCCTAGACAGATAACCGCCTACTGTATGATACTACATGATTCGCTTGTAGAATATACACCATTGTCCAACACAGTACATAGACGTGTTTAAGTCTTATTTTATACATATTTTGTAAATACTAGTTTTAAATATATATATATTTTCATCATATTTGTAACGTTATAATATTGGAGCTATGTGTGTGTGTATGTATTTTTAATTGTAAAACTAGTTTAGATATATGTTAATACTTGTAACAATATAATCTTGGAACTGTGTATGTTTTTTTTTTTAAATTGTAAATATTAGTTTAGATATATTTTCATATTTGTAACAATATAATCTTCGAGCTGTGTATGTATTTTTAATTTTAAAACTGTTTAATATAATCTTGGAGCTGTGTGTATGTATTTTAATAAATGTATATATATATATATATTACACACACTTTATTATTATTTGTATAACCCACTCCATAATAATTTGATCATACACATACACGCGCACACACACATGTATTAAATTCAATAATGCGTTCGATAATGTTTTAATGCAAATAATTTTAGGAAAGTCTACATTCCGCATTCATAAGGAGATAGTCATTGCTTACAGCTATGTATGTCCACAACAGAATTAGAGAGAGATATAAATGTCATCATACGCTGTGACCTACTTTCTAAATTTTTTACATTAAAAACGTTTGTTTAAAGCAATTTTTCAGAAAATTTGTAACAGACATAATAATTTGATCATACACACACACACACATGTATTAAATTCAATAACACGCTTGATAATGCAAATAATTTTTACGTTTAAATAAAAATCTGCACATACATTAAAATTAAAATTAAATAAAATCTGTACATGTGCGTTGTCAACACTGAAGGCGTACAAACAGTCTTCCAACTATTAAAAAAAAGATGTATCAGCACACGTTGGTGAGAAATTGCCACTATAAAAATACAGTAAGAATATATTTTCAGAAATTGTAATTTGATCATACACACGCGTACACACACACATGTATTAAATTCAATAAATAATGCACTTGATAATTTTTACGTTTAAATAAAATCTATACACTTACCAAAAGAAGATGTGTATACTGGAAGACACGTACACTATCAGCCAAACTAGTATGTGCGTTGTCTACACTGAAGACGTACAAACAGTCTTTCAAAAGAAGATGTGTATACTGGAAGCCACGTAATACGTGCAGTACAAGTCGACAAATAAGAAATTGCCGCTAACTTACTTAGCGTATATATAGTGTACACTGTAGTGGGGAAAGCACGTGTGTGTGTGTGTGTCCGTTTTCAGAGTAATTACTGTAAGCGGTGTTAATGCTTGACAGGTGTCAAATTAGAAAGTAGAGTTGTCCGTTTTTAGAGTAAATACTTTATAATCCTAATCACTGCTAATGACTAGCAGGTGTGAAATTAGAATGTAGGACGTCCTCTGAAGGTTAATGACCTCTGGTTTAATTTAGTGAATAATAACTATATCTAATTCAGTATCGTTGTGTGTATGTGTGTGTGTGTGTGTGTGTGTGTGTGTGTGTGTGTGTGTGTGTGTGTGTGTGTGTGTGCATAGACTTGTTTCGCTGTCAACGTACTCCGAATATGCATGCAATTATTTGTATAGTAATCAGAAATGTGTGTGAGAGAGACATTTTAATAATTTGTAGGTTGTATCTTACAATCATGAAAATTATTATTTAAACTGATAATTGTTTTATTAAAATCTTACAATGACGAAATATTATTATTTCATTGTTTACGATATATATTTAATGCAAAAAATGAATTTTTAAAATTACAATCGTCTGTATTTAAGTTCGTGTACACACATACAAATCGTTTGAATAAGGGAAATCTTCGAATATGCATCCAATTATTTGTATAGTAATCAGAAATGTGTGAGAGAGACATTTTAATAATTTACAGGTTGTATCTTACAATTACGAAAATTATTATACAATGTGTGTGTGTACACAAAACTTTTGAAAATACCTTATTTCAAGGAGATTTTTTTATGCGTAACACTTTACCACACACACACACACAGACTTGGCAGTATATTAATTTCTAAATCGTAGTCAATGACTGTCATGTGTCAAAAAAGGACGCCACGAGATAGGTGATAAATATATATTTCCTGGTGATTACATTTTAGTATCGCTAATTACAATAATCCATAAGTAGCACGACGCTTATGTAAAACTGATGACAACTGTGTCTAGAGACAAAGAGAGAGGAGGGGAGAGAGAGTTGATATCGAAGTCGTCGTCAACAATTTACTATAATATAGTTTGAATTTCCCACCGAAGAAAAATGTTGGCAGATCTGTTCTATACACACACACACAATAATGCAGGATTGGTAACCCTGATCATATATTTTAATATACACTATAATACACACACATATCAAGTTTGAACCCATACATAGGTTGGTAAACCTGATCATATAGATTTAATATACATTATAACACACAACAAATTTGAACTCATGCAAGGTTGGTAACCCTGATCATATATTTAATATATACACTATAATTCATCAAGTCGGAACCTCCCACCATAGGTTGGTAAACCTGATCATATAGATTTAATATACATTATAACAAATTTGAACTCATGCAAGGTTGGTACTCCCCGATCATATATTTAATATATACACTATAATGATAGAAAGTTAAAGTGATCTAAGCTCGCGAAAGGCGGCATATAAAAAAATAAAAAATTATATTCGCGGATGCTGTGGTCCAGATACGCGAAAAAGTCGCGGATCTTGACACAGATCAGCGAAAAAGTCGCGGATGCTGTGGTCCAGTAGAAAGTGAAAGTGATCTAGGCTCGCGAAAGGCGGCATATAAAAAATTATATTCGCGGAAATTAGAAAGTGAAAGTGATTTAGGCTCGCGAAAGGCTGCATATAAAAAATTATTTTCGCGAAAATTCGCGGATACTGCGGGTCCAGGGTGGTGGGGAGAGCGTGGGAAAAAATCTTGGACCGCGGGAACGGCGGCATCTCTTTGATCTTGTTTTTTATCGTTTTTTATGTTTTTTAAGAAAGGCGGCATTCCTTTGTGCGTTAGAACTGTCATTTTCCCCCTACTAAGTTGGTTCTACGTAATGTAATTATATTTTTTTTTCATGAGATTAATTATTTTTGTTTAACGAGCACTGGTCGCCAGTGGCGTAGCTAGGCTTTTTGGCGCCCGGGCAAGGAGATCGTCGGCTGCCTCACCATCACAATTAAAGGGCGACAAAAGAGCAAAAATTAAAGCTCATCCAGTAAACAAAGTACTTAATAAATGCAAATGTGTATATTTTTGAATGAAAGCACGTCCAGCAAACGTCTTAACAATATTTGTTAAGTCAAAATTAAGAAATTGCATATCATAATATTACTGCTATTCTGTTTGTATGCATTTATTATTAACAAATATAGATTATAAAAACGTAGTAATATAAAAAATGTATAACGTAAAAATGTTATAATAAACAACGCATCGTCAAAACAATATCCTAAAGCAACATAAAATTAAACAAATAATTACATTAAAAGTAATAAAATAAGTCACTTACCATTGCAGGTTAATGGTTCCGTATTCTATTAATAAACACTAATATTTATTTTTAATATTTAATACATGTTTAAAATGAGACATTTTAAAATGAAACTTTCCTGGTCTTAATTCCTGCAAAGTAGGTTATTAGACCACTATAATCTAAAGGCGAAGCAATGTCGTTTTCAATTGAAAGTATCGCTAGATTTGATACCCTGTCTTGAGATACGTATTGTTGATCGTAGGTACGATTTAATCAATTTGAGCTTACTAAACGATCTTTCACAAGAAGACACAGACACTGGTAAAGTAAGAACATTTTTTAAAGCTGTTGCTAGTGTTTCTTAGGCTTCTAATCTCATTGAAGAAATGTATTGTAGCAGTCCCTGAGGTGTCTTTTTGTTCTCCGTTCACTTTTCCCTTTTAAATAAAAGTATGACGTCTTTCAAGTCACTGAACAATTCTTCACTGTTTAGGTCATATGAATACAGTTTTGGAAGCACTGTGCACTGAATATTGATTTGGGAAAGCTGTATATCCCCATCATTTACGTACGCCTCAAATTTACAGGGGAACACAAAGGGTTTTTATAACTCTTTTATGGTAGAGAAACGGCTTGAAATTTCAACTGACAGTTTGTCCAAATTTCTATTAGAGAACGTCGCATTTCTTGCCGAACGGTTAATGCAGAATCATCTGCATACTCCCCTGGCATCGTGTGCTTCTTCTTATCCTTTTTGTTGTACTTCATTACATACCTACTCTTGCTCAGTAACGACATTTTCACACAGTCCATTCCTCCAAACTTTTAATTTGTCTTTTAATTTGTCTGTTAGCATCTCCAGAAGTAGAAATGCTTTATTTATCCAAAGCATAACAAAGAATCTTAACACGTTATATACAAAGTATATTTTTATACGTTAAAAATTTATCCAAGTATTTTAACAAAGCCAGAATGTTTCCAGGACTTGGATCGTTAGTAATTGACTCTCGATGTCCTATCAGTGCCAGATTTTGTAATATGGCAATGACCTGTTCGAGGATTTCTTTCCATGTCTTAACTGCTTTACTCATTTGTTTCTGAAGCAGCTCATCAATAAGTCACCCTTTGTTTAAAGAACGTTCCAACTCCTTCTATTCAAAAACGCAGAGCATTTTTTCGTGATCCTGAATACGGGGATTTAACTTTCACCACGACGAAAACCCATTTTTACTTCCATGTTCCATAAGGAAATGGAAGTACGATTATGGCGAAAAAAATCGTGTTCGAGATAATTGCAGATTCTGATTGTACTAGCCTCAAAACATGAAAAAAGTCATTTTTCGAAAAGTGTCTGTGTGTCTGTCTGTCTGTGTGTAGAATATTTCTATGTCAAACGATAACTGCCGCAAATTCAAACAGAATCAAATAATTTTTTGTATACAGTTCTGAATTATAGAGGACTCGAGTTGATTGTGGTGAAGATCGGTTAAGAGGAAGGGGTAGTTTACCTGCAACGTTTTACGTTTTAACAAGAGTAAAGTGCTTAATTTTGATAAATAAAATATCCTTAAAAGAAGGTCATAATAATCCACTGTAGAAAGTTAGATGAAATATCTATAAATGGAAAGGGTAGCTGAAGGGGAAGGGGGTAATTTTCTATAAATTAAAATGGTACTTGATGATGGAGAAAGTAAATTTTATAAGTTTTATATGTGTAATACGTTATTGACAACAAAGAAGTAGTTTCTATGGAAACATTTCATTTCACTTTAACAAAATTCTATATTTTTTCATTTTAATTTAAATCATGTATACACACAGGCAACACACACACACACACACACACACACACACACACACACACACACACACATACACACACAATTCGCCTTATTTCTGGCCTCACTCATGTTTATTTTCTTACATTTGCACGCTTTTATTATCGATTTGCTTCCTGTGGATCGCTAGGCAGTGTAACTGCACGTGTTTACAGAGGAACGGTTCATAGACAGACTTTTCGTCTTTAGGGAATGAACCCTCTGCAAGATGCTCAAGGTCCATGAGTGACTTCGGAGCGCTTCGGAGGAGGGATGATTATCTGCGTAGTTCGGTTTCTTTTTAAGAATAAAGTAAGCCTACCTAATTTTTATGGATAAAATGACTGAAAATAACATTATATTAAACGACTACTCCATAATAACAAAAATATCTATAAATAGTGAAATTAGTTTGTGGGTGGACGATATTTTTTTAGATATTACCGAACCGAATTCAAGTAAATTATTTTAAACATAAATCTTACAACATGGAAGCCATGCATGGTTCTCCATACCGATTTGTAGTATTGAAATGGCTTTTTTGACATTTTTGTGTGGAAATAAAATGCAACAAAAGCAGAGTAGAGATTTTTTTAGTTGGAGAAAAACACATCCAAGTGCGATTTACCTTTATGCCATGTTGCAAGCTTTATATCAAACCAATAATTGTTTAACGATCGTCCGGCTTCATCTTCAGGAAAATAGCTGTCTTTGTTCTG
This sequence comes from Magicicada septendecula, assembly GCA_034769895.1. NCBI lineage: Eukaryota > Metazoa > Arthropoda > Insecta > Hemiptera > Cicadidae > Magicicada > Magicicada septendecula. The sequence continues at coordinate 367,933,225 of CM068370.1, forward strand.
CAACTGACTTGTTCCTCTATTCACCATTATATCTCGGAAGGATTGAGATTTCTCGCTTGTCCAAGCTCCCATATCTTGTAGAGCAGCACCGGGAACACGTCTACATTGTTGCTAGTAATGTTCTGTCCTTCGTCGCCTGTTCTGTTTTCAAGACTGCAACATCAACCATGGTAATAGAACCAACTGAATCTTGTAAGTGCACTTTGGCACTTTCACAGCTTGAAGTACTCACGTTGTTAATTCACGTCGTTAACTAGGCCTACTGTATTTATCAACCGCCTGGTCGCTAATACCATCCATTTTATGATGGCAAGTTGATTAATTGTTAATTGTAATATTTCGACACTCAGGGTTCGATTTTCCTTGAATAAAAGACTTCATAAACTCTTTGGAACTTGTTGTAGTTCTTAATTTTACATTAAGAAAATCTTATATTCCTATAGTTTTTAAGGAATAGTCATATCAAAGAAACAAGTTGTTTGTAGTTTTATAAACTTAAAAGAATTTTTTCAAGTCCATGCTCACTTTGCCGCCCTGCTGGCTATGCCGCCCGGGGCGGCTGCCCCTTGGCCCCCCTAGCTACGCCTCTGGACACACAACATCGATCTTTCGAACGACAGCGCCTTCACCAAGAACAAGACTGACAGCGCTCCTAGTGGCAGCCTCTGACGAAGCTTATAATAAGCGGAAACTGGTTCAGGCTACAAAATGTAAAATTTTTACCAATAAAAAACTTATTTGTTCCGAGTTAGTAGTGTTATACTTCATAATTAGTTAATCAACGGACACGTCATGGACAACAAAATCCAAGGATTCGTCAGTTTTCCACGGTCCCCTATTTCTACAGGATTACGGAGCACGGAGCTAGCGGTAACTTCCCGGATACGTGTAACTTCTCCAGTCTGTGATAGTACAGGAAGACATATCGAACTTGTCAGCGGAAAAACTTTGTGGTTGTATATTATTTCACTCAAGCGTAGGATATATAGAGGATGTGGAGGGGGTGAGGGGGAAAGGAAGACGTTTAAAGCTATATATATAAGTAGCTATTTTTTTATAAGTAGTAAAAAGTACAGAAAGTTTACTGCGAGCTACTGAAAGCTATTTGAAAAAAATGAATCTACTGATTGTCACACAGTTTAATGAAAGATGAACAAAATGCGTGGATTAAGTATAAAAAGACCTAAAAGGTTTTTACACAAACTATTCTACTTTTTATGTCTACAATGATTTTACCATTATTGCAACTCAGGCATTCATACAGTACTTTACTATTAAATATACCCATTCATAGATTTGTTCGAAGATGTGTACATAATAATGTGTTTTGATGTTCTGTGTGTGTACAATAAATTCAACTCTTGGTTGTATTTGCCCAATGTGAAAATACCCAGGTTAGAAAGTTTTACTACTGTGAGTACCACGATCAAAACGACAAAGCATGTGTCTACACCCCGAGCGCTACATGTGTGCGCGTGCCAGAGTGCGTGCTGGAGTCGACGCAAGCACGCGCCTTGCACTGACCCCAACACGCAGATTGCACGTGGGACATGTGTTGGCTCAAACGGTGCGAGGTGTGAGTCTGTACGCGCGGGCGTCACATGCGTGTGCGCGCACGAATGCGTGCTGGGATCAATGCAAGCCGCGCGCACTTGTATTAACCCCAACACGCAAACTGCACGCCAGCATGTGTCCGCCAGACGGGTGTGTGTGAGTGTGATGTCCGTGTCTTGATAGTAGCAATCAAAGCAGCAAATAACCCCATTACCTTGAGTATTTCACAGTGGGTAAACAGACACGAGATGGATTTATTTGCAGAGACACCAAAAGAATACGTCTATAATCGTTGACAGTCTGAATTAAAATAAATAAAATCATTAATTTTGAACAATTGCTTAGAAACAGACAATTTATTGTTAAACATTTCAACAATTAAAATTTTAATAGTGTTTTTACTTCCATATTCCTTAAGGAAATGGAAGTATGGTGATGGCAAAAAAAATCGTGTTCGAGATTATTGCAGATTCTGATTGTACTACACTCAAAACATGAAAAAAAAGTCGTTTTCCGAAAAGTGTCTGTGTGTGTGTCTGTGTGTCTGTCTGTGTGTCTATGTGTCTGTAGATTTTTCTCTATGGCAAACGATAACAGCCGCAAATTCAAACAGAATCAAATAATTTTTTGCACACAGCCCTGATTTGTAGAGTACTCACGACTTATTGTTTTTGGTGAAGATCGGTTGAGGGAAAGGGGTTAGTTTACCTGCAACCTTTTATGTTTTAACAAGGATAATTTTTTCTATTACGAACGATAATTGCCGCATATTCAAACAGAATCAAATAATTGTTTGCATACACTCCTGAATTGCAGAGAACTCAAGGCCTTTTGATTTTGGTGAAGATCGGTTAAGGGAAAGGGGTAGTTTACCTGCAACCTTTTACGTTTTAACAACAGTAAAGTACTTGAAAATTCATTTAAACTTTTTCAAACAATGGTAATTGTTAAAAATAAAATAATTTTGTTGCCAGGCAATAAAATTATAATTTTTTCATTTTAATGTAAATCATGTATGAGAGAAAATATATCGTTCGTGGCAGGCAAGCATATCTCAGTTATGTAATGTTTACGTTTCCATTTTATTATTATGACTACCGCAATAAAAAGGCAGGGAACACACACACACACACACACACACACACACACACACACACACACACACACACACACACACACACACACACACACACACACACACACACACACACACACACACACACACACACACACACACACACACACAATTCGCGTTATTTCTGGCCTCATTCATGTTTATTTTCTTACATTTGCACGCTTTTTAAATGGAAAGTGCCGAAACCCATACCAACATAACGCGTGCAAGCCGAAAAAGTGTCCAGCGTGGATAGCGATTTGCTTCCTGTAGATCGCTGGGCAGTGTAACTGCACGTGTTTACAGAGGAACTCATAGACAGACTTTTCGTCTTTAGGGAGTGAACCCTCTGCAAGATGCTGAGGGTCCATGAGTGACTTCGGAGCGCTCCTTCTTTTCCGCGTGTTTGTTCTGTGAAACGTACCGGTACACTGTAGATTCGCAGCTTTACTCTAAGCAACTCTCAATAGGAAATGTTGAAAATTTTTGTCCACGGTGTACCCTCATACACACTAAACCTGCTCTGATGTTTTAATTACGGACATCATAATATTAAAACTTTGGAAACTTGAGCACTACTTAATGGAGATCAATCATTAACTTATACAAGCCATTAATTTTATGCATATTTTTTATATATACGTATACAACGTTATCGACAACAAAGAAGTAGTTTTTGTTAAAATTCCTTCCCGGGATATTTGGCCGTAGTCCAATGTTTTCTACAAAACCAGACGTTTCGGCATGCCATCGACTTCCATCATCAGTGAAAATCGAGTGCGGTAAAGTGAGGTGGTATACGTTAGTGACCACAGTAATGTGGTTAAGGCTGAAGCAGTAAGTAGAAAGAAGTAGTTTCTATGGTAATATTTCATTTCGAAAATGATTTTAAATATAAATCTTAGAACATGGAAGTCATGTATGGTTCTCCATACCGATATTTTCTAATACTTAAAAGTAAAAAGTAGGTACGTAATTTTTAGAATTTACCTTAGCTAGATAGTCTTAAACATTAGAATCCCTTTGCCTCCACAACGTCAATTCTCATAGTCAAGTAATCACGTCGTTAACTTTACTGTATTTATCAACTGTCTTGTTGCTAATACCATCAATTTTATGATCGCAAGTTGATTCCTTGTTAATTGTAATATTTCGACACTCAGGGTTCGATTTTCCTTGAATAAAAGACTTTATAAACACTTTGGAACTTGTTGTAGTTCTTAATTTTACATTAAGAAAATCTTATATTCCTGTAGTTCTTAAGGAATAGTCATATCAAAGAAACAAGTTGTTTGTAGTTTTATAATCTGAAAACAATTTGTTCAAGCCTATGCTCACTTTGACGCCCTCCTGGCTATGCCGCCCGGGGCGGCTGCCCCCTTGGCCCCCCACTGGCTACGCCTCTGCTGGTCGCTACTCTTTCCTCCGCATGTCTTGGTTTACAACCAAACGGGGCCAAACTCACCATATCATGTGATTTCCAGAAAGTAAAATTAAAATTTTCTTTCTCAAAAAAAAAAAAAAATCAGTAACCGCGTGAGAATGCACTATCTGGTGGGAATTACTAAAACTAATGGATTTGGTTTGCTGTCGAATTACGTAGTAATAGAAATAGGTGCACGCATTGAAGACGCGGTTGTATACCCTTCAAATGCCTCAAGTTTTTATTAGCGTTTAATTGCAAAATAGAAAAATTTAATTAAAGACAACGATCTAGCTTGGAATTAAAGAACTATCTACTTATATTAAGATAAAGTATCTAAACAGCCTTTACATAGCATACTTTTATAACAACTTTGTAAAAGGGTGGACATTTGGAGTAAGTGGGTAAGACACGCAGAGAAAGAGGGAGGAGAGAGAGAGAGAGAGAGAGAGAGAGAGAGAGAGAGAGTGTGTGTGAGAGAGAGGCAGAAAGAAAGAGAGAGGGAGAGAGACATATGGAAGAAGAGAGAGAAAGGCAGACAGATGGAGGGAGGGATAGAGAATGAGAGGGAGAGAGAGAAAGAGAAAGAGATATGGAGATGGATAGTAAACCAGGTGAGTGCTTGTTTGAAGTACAGTGCGTCACGTAATCTGCAGTAAAACTGTTAACTTGGGCCAAGTCTAATGCATCTGTTTTGTATTCTGGAAATCGAACGTAATGCTATTTCATTAGCAAACATTGCTGACTACTGATGTCGCCGGGAGTTCAGCGCTACCTGCGCTTTGTACTTAGAACAAACGAACGAATAACGGTTCACGTTTTCAATAAGACGAAATGTCCAAACAAAACTTGCGTTGTTTTCACAGTTGTGCCTGCTTTAAATTAGAACGCCTTTTGTAAACGCCCGACGTCTCGAGAAACGGTGACAGAAAAGAGTTTGTTTCGCAAATAAACGTTTCTCCAGCTAGCAACTCGTGTGCTGCCTTTAGAGAGTTATGTCAACCTTTAATTAGTCATTCATCTTGTTATTTGAATAAGCAGTCTCTGTAATTCCAACTTTGCCGTGTTTTCCTTGCTGAACTTGTCATGTTCCGGACTAGGTCTTTCGGTGTTTCCACCATTTTCAGGTCCTAAACCACGATTATGGTAAAAACGGTGGAAATAGTGGAAACACCGGAAAGCCTTGTCCGGAACATAACAAGTAGCAGTTCAGCAAGTAAACACGACAAAGTTGGAATTTAATTAGTCGCATGATATGAAGTCATATAATTGATCAGGTGGGATCAACATGACCCCAGGGTAATTTGTTAGCATAAACATAAGAAAATAGATTACAATTGATTTTATTAACTGTAATATCTATATGCTAAATCACAGAAAGTTAATAGTAATATGATAAAAATTTGTTGATGCTTTGTCAGCAAGTTTATCGCTGTCAACACAATTTCGACAAAAGTTGCCTTTGTGCGACTTCTACAGATAAAAGGAATACGCAAACTGCATGTAAATGAGTATTTTAATCACTCTTTCTTAAAACTATACGCGGTCTTCCCGGTAAGGTCTAGGTTGTTTAGGTTGGCGCAAAATATTCTCAAATATATTTTGTTGAACGTGAGTTCGCCTTCTTTAAGTTCTGGATAGCTGGTGTGAAGAAGACCAAGAAATTCTTGATTGTGGAAGAGTAATTCTTGTGGCAATTACGTCATGAAATCGCTAATTATATTAAATACTGGAAACTAGGGAGTATTTCTGAAATTATTATTCGTTTAATAAGAAGCCACAATGTAAGTAGTTCACAAACGTTTAGATAAAAATTGAATTGATTTTAATTATTATTATAAAGTAAAAATTAACGCTCGTTGCCGAAAACTAACGTTCAACCAAAAAATATCATTGTTGTGTAACTAGTCGCATGGCATCAGAAATTATCAGATCACTGTAAAAACGTCACACTATGATAGCAACGACGATACTGGATTTTTGAATTTTTGTAAGATACAACTAGGAGGACAGAGGGGTGGAAAGCGACAACAGTTTTTTAGTTTAAATTTTCCGGAGTAAAAGCATTTTCACTGAGACCTCGCGCGACTAATTACGGATAAAAATGAATTAGGAGCACGAATGGAGTTCACAAAGAAAAAAATCAAAAAACAAATCTTCAGACACGTGCATCAAATTATTTTTTGCGCTTCAGGACTGTACGAAATTAAGGTTACCGGACTGTAAAAGTGAAAAGAGAGAAAAGCAAACGGATGTCGTTGACGCTAGTGGGTGATTGCAGATTGCATAACTGGTTCTAATGGTGAAAACACTTATTCCTTCATGAAAAAAAAGTCTCGGGCAATTTTCATATTACTGATGTGTATTGGAATCAGCCCCGCACTTCTTTCTATACGTGATAGAGAGAGAGGGAGAGAGAGAGAGAGAGTGAGAGAGAGAGAGAGAGAGAGAGCGAGCGAGTGAGTGACGGTGGGGGGACTGAGTCACGTAATAGTGTTCACAGGGCGGGAATGACGTCACCGTGTGCTATGAAAATGAGCTCTAGTTTTGAGCAGATAAAGACCGGAATGACGGAGTGTGTATCTCCTGGCTGGCGGCGTTGGTGAAGACGTCGGCGGAGCATCGCGCGCGCCATTGAAGTGTATCAGATAAATCCATAACTGACTCACGAGCAGCTCGCTCTGATACCTCTTTATTAACTTCTCCGCGTGTTATCGTCCCCCGCTTGAGACACCTTTATTAATACTGCCGTTCAATTTTTGTTCTTGTATCAGCGCTCTTTATACGTTGTAACGTCGAATCGCGAAGGCTTTGCTTACAAACATGGAACTTGTCGAGTATATTCCACAGTGGCAACAACATCTTACCAATCGTGTGTTCGACTTTATCTACTACAGTAGTTTCGAGTTTCGAGTACACTCAAACTTCTTCAGATCTTTAAAGTTCTTCGCGTTTCTATGGAACTGATAAAACTCAATAACAAAGGTAAGCCTATATACAATACAACTAAATAACATTTTTCGTTTACTATTATTGAGTTAACGAACTTGTATTAGCGTGTTGGAAATTCTATGTAGAAACCAGTTTGTCGCTTCGCAATAATACAATGAACATCGATAAGCCTTTCGCGGTTTCAATCTGATCTGGTGATGATCTACTCGTCGTCTGCGCTAAATGCGTTACGTATTGCCCGTTTCCTTTTCCAGTGGTAGGGCCTACATGCAATCGTTTCTTTGGCCGTCGTAAAGATCATCTGTCCTGTAGTTTGTAGTTAAAAACAGATTTTGCTAAGCATGAATGGTCTATTTGTAAAACGCGTTTGTTTTTCTATTTTCTCGTATTGTTCTCTTCTTATTTAATTATTTTCTTACGTCTTATTTTATATTGCGGCCTAGCTTCTATATCTGTTCATCCTTCTCAAATACTTCACTTCTGCTGATCGTATTTTGCTGATGACATTTTATACTAGGGGCAGTCAATAAGTCAGTCACTAGCATTAAAAAAAGTATGCGAATATTTTTGTATTAATATGAAAGTACAAACAAACTTCCAGTTTTGGCTTGAACATTTTTCATGGCGTTACACGAGTTTTTCGATGTTATTGCTAAAAAATTCCCTTCCAACATCCTACTATCACGCCATTTTGGACCCATTCATCAATGTGATATCGCCGCTCCGCAACAGACCGAGCGCGTGGAAATCACACGGCGCAAAGTCAGGATTGCAAGGAGGTTGTTCCCACTAGTCCCATTCAAAATTTACAAGGAGTTCCTTCGTGACATGTGCCAAATGACGCCCGTAAATTTTTCGACATTACACACTCTCAGAGATGATGCAGTGCACACTTCCATTTAAAAGACCCAATTCAGCCACAATTTTGTTCACTGTGATTTCCTATTTGCAAGCAGCAATCGGTGAACGCGTGCAATTGCCATCCGCTGTTGAAATTAGTGGCGTTCCCTGCCGGTAATCGTATTCGATATCCGTGTGGTCATTTTCTAACAACTCTTACCATTTTGTGATAGCCTGGCGTAAAAATGCTATGTCACGTACACTTTACTCAACTGGGGATGAATTTAAGTGAGTTAAACCTCCTTGACAAACTACGTGGATTTCTAGTTTGGACACTACTAGCAAACGACATGGTACATTTCGTGGCTACCAATGGGGAAAGCAAGTGGGAAACGTTACCAGCGTTAACGAAAACAGGAATTGTTTATTTCATTGGACACTACTAGCAAATGGAATTGTATATTTCATGGCTACCAGTGGACTAACTGTTACTACCGATGACGAAAGCAGAAGTTTATCAACGTTCCTAACAACTTTTATCAAAACATCTCTTTTAGAAAAAATAGAAGAAAAGCGGGCAATATAGAATGCTGTTGTTTCAGCTCTTTTGAGAAATTTGTTGTCTTGTAATGTACTGGAAGTACTACAGCAAGCAACCAGGAAGAGCTATATAGTGTTACTTTGACGCCAACAGACTGACCGGTGTCGTGTTTGTTTTGGTGTTTACAGAACCACTGTAGGTAAGTGTTGACAATGCAGTTTGCATTTCTTGTAAAGTTGCTATCGACTCTAATCAACTTAATCTCTTAGTTTAAGATGTATTCTTGTTTATCTTTTATTATACAGTTATTCTAATGCATTATAACGTAACAACAATAATTCTTTACCAAGATGGCGAGTCGGGGAATATGGAATACTACTATACCATATTGCCCACATATTTTATTAGTATTCCATAATGCCTGTATGTATCTTTTACATTCACCTTAATTTAACTCTCTCAATTAAAACATCAAATCAGAAAGTTGTAAAATGTTTATAAGCAAATGTTGAAGCATAAATTACAATAATATATTTAATTTCAGTCTCAATCTGTATGGAAAAAAAACTGAAATTAGTGAGCTATATCAATCAATGCTTAAGCAGCCCAAGTTGTTTCAGTATCTGTCTACATAGCAGAAGACAGAAGGGTATATAGTTGCTATTTTGGAAGGATTATAAATGTAAAACAGGGTAACTAATTACACAAAACATTTAAGAAAATATTGAAATTCAGAAAGTTTAAATGACTTTTTGTGACAGCTGTGCCTAAGAGGAAAGACCGTCCAACCCTAAGAAACAGTGGGGCCCACAAAATGTGGAGATGGCTATACACGAGGTTCGCGAGCAAACGGAATTCCTAAAGGCTGCTAAAACGTTTGGAGCACTCAGATCTACTCTATTTCGGGTAGCTGCTGAGACGTCTAGTGAAGCTAATGTGCGACGTCAAAGTCAGTGGTCGGAAACCAGTATTCAGCCCAGAACTAGAAGAAGAATTGGTAAGGTATCTTTTATAAATGGACTCATTATATTATAGTGTTACACGATTAGATGTTAGAAGGATGACTTACCAATTGGCCATAAGAAACCAATTAAACATCATATTGGAAGAGGCCAATTTGGTAATTTTATGCTATCATGAAATGCTCAATCATGTATATGGTGACTATGATAAATAAGAAGTCGTACATAAAAGGATTTCAAAGACATGTAACCATAGAATCAGCAGTTACATCGATAACCAAGAACGTTATTCAGTTTATTGTGAAACGGGACTTCGGTGTATCCTTTCCCAAACTATGTCTCACTCTACAATATTTTCTTAACGATTTATTTGCCTGTGGCCTCATGTGAAAAAGTTTACAAAATTGAGAATAATAAGAAAATCATCGTAAATCAACGATGAGCGAGAAAAAAAAATCCAAAACTTGTGCTTTGTTTACAGAAAGAAACACTGCATCTTCCTTTTACTATGTAATAGGTAAAAACAGTAAAATAAAGGCTTGACAACTTTTATCGTAATTTAATTTCTATTTAACTCAATTTATAAGAAACTTTGACATTTTTCATCTTTGTATGTCTTCTTTTTTCTGTTTCGTTAAAATCTATAACTAGTGAGTTTCACATTTAGGTATGTAGACCTACTACTAAAATCTATAAAGTATATAGGTATACGATAGAAAAACCACTTCTGAGGACCAACATTTAAAATAAAAGGCCGACCCGGGCCTTGGATAGCCTTCTTTCTCTTGTCAAACGTGGTTAGAAGCAGAAGTATTATGACCGGAGAGTAATATGAGAAGAATTATTCCTTGCACAGCAGTAAACCACATATAGAAAAATAAAAAAAAATTGTATGTATTGTTGTAATTGTTAACAATACTACTTATTCCGTTTCTAGGCAATGCACCAAAATTTACTGAACTTATTTAGATTAATTAAAATCTACAACGATCACGGAAATATTCTGTCACTGTCTTTGCAGGTAAATTCATCTCGTGGCCTGTTTCCTCACTGAGAAATACTCGATATACATGGACATTTTACTGCCTCGATAAGGACACGGGCATCACACTCACACACACCCGTTTGGCGGACACATGCTGGCGCGCAGCTTGCGTGTTGGGGCCAGTGCAAGCGCGCGCCTTGCATTGACTTGACTCAACACGCATTCTGGCGCGCTCACGAGTGTGACGCCATCGCGTGCAGACTCATACCGCTTGAGCCGACACATGTCCTACGCATCGATGTATAACACTGGATAGCCGGCTGCGTGTACTGAATTCGGTCCGCTCAACTCTACGTTCGCCCCACCACATTAAGGCAAAAGCCACTTCGCCTGCATACTCGCAGTGCTATCTTAATATTAGTATAACCGATTTGATCGTCGCATAAACAGTCTTGTTATGAAAATTGTGTATTTTATATTAATCAGATTAAATGGAACACCTGATACTAATTTAAAAATAATGTAAATATAAATTTAATTTCTGTTGTTCATAATAGAAGCACGTACACTTTTTTTCGTCGGTACAGATCTAGAAACAACAAACAAGTTACCGGTAACATTAAAGTTATGCATACATATTTTCGCTAACTATACCGGTTGGTTAGAGTATAATAATTTCCTCTTTTATGTAGTAGTTGTTTTATTTTGTCAATAAGAATACAAATGAAAACGAAATTGTTTATTACATAGCTTTACATTTTTTTACATTTATGAATATGTACAAAAAAATCTTAGTTCACAGCCTATCTGTATTTAATTACAACGTATCTTACTATTTCTAATCAAAATATATTACATTTTATATAAAACTACATTTGCTATGGATAACATATTGCAATTCTGGGCTAAACATTGCTAGATAGAACTAACTTATTTAATTTTTGACGCACACCAAGTTTCGAAAACATAGCTGATGATGTCTTTTCTTTAGCTATACTAAAACATACAATTTTGTAAAATAAACTACCTATTAACATTACTAATCTAATTTCGTGAGTGTCTTCACCATGATCATTGTTAGAAGTATGACCTTTAAATATGTTATTATTAAAGGTTCTACACGCTAATATACTCATCTTTTTTGTGTCTAAATTGTTTTTAACATGATAACGTTTTTAGGCTGATGGTCATTCCACAAAATGCGTGATGCAAAATGTGTAACGTCATCGAAAAATGTAACGCTCTAGGTGATGTTAACACTATATTTTTTCCACACTTTCGATTCCCCACAGTCTAGAAATCTTCGGTCTCTGTCGTTTTTAACATGATAATGTTTGTTATATAGTAAATATTTGTTATATAGTTATACAGAAAACATGATAATGTTTTCCACAAAATGCGTGACGCAAAATGTGTAACGTCATCGAAAAATGTAGTTTATGTGTGAGTCTCCAGTTTATACACATTATACGTTTCAAAAGCCTAAAAATATTATCATGCTTCGATGTTTCGGTTTCGTCGAAATTCTTCTTTCTTTTTCTTAGAGTTAATTAACTAACAAGAGAAATTATATACGTACGTCTGCTTCCCCGTGAAAGTCAATAAATGCATAAGACATTCACTTGATTAAGCGAAACAGTAAGTCACCGAATATTTAATGAATTACTTTCCAAATAATATTTATATTTTGTCAATGTTTTGTTTATTTTTAAAAAGGGAGTACATAAATTTTACTATCCTGATTACATCTGAGGAAGCCCTGACCAAATTTCCTTTTGAAATATAATCAACAAAATGGCTGTAAGGGCTAAGGTTGCTATCATAGGCTATCAGCAGTCTTATACTGTACATTCTTCACATTTCAACTTAGAACTAATTTTTCTGACAATAAATCCAGACAAGTAGAAAAGAATATTATCTTTATAATACGAGTTTTTATTTTCCAGCAGACATTTAACGTTTTTAATGGGTTCTTCATAGACGTTGACTGAGTTTAGGTCCACTGTTTCTTCTGCTTCTGCAAAACTCATAACAGAGTTTTGAAATGTCATACCAAAACTCAAACAGTTGCTTTTGTCAGATGCTTTAACGCTGTTCCTGAACATAAGTTTCCTCAAGGCCCATTGGAACTGCTTGACATTAGGATTGTTAGCCTATTATGTCGCCCTCGAGATCTTACACAGGAAAATAACAGTTCCAAATGATCTTGAGAAAACTTGTAAGTCAAATATACTTGAATTGTAAACTATTTAATAATCTGTTTGACAGAATCTTTATTGTGTTTATATTCGTAATAAATCCAAGTGCAAATGTTTTCCTAGGATGCCGCAGAACCTGAATATTTTGAATTTTTAACGTCGTTAAATATGCCAAAAAATTATCTAACAATTTATTGTCATTTTCTAAATTCTTCTTCTTTATTGGTTGTTTGAAGTGCTGCCCAAATGGGTCCCTGCTATTAAAATAATCGAATAGCCTGTCTATAACTCTAATATATTCCACTGTTGGTTTAGCACCAATAAAATAAAGATGTTGTTTATACATCAAAAATTCTATGGCGTCTGCTACGCTGGCACTTAAGGTTTGGGCCGCAATTTTCACGTTCATTTTTCTGTTGCTATAATGTATGTGTATGTCTGAAAGGCTATTGGCAAACTTTAATCCTTGTTCTTTTTGGAAAGTGTTTAGCCGTTGAATATATTAAAAATCTCTCACACCATCTGTAGATAGTAAAGTACCTTTATCTGCTAATGTGTTGCGAGCCAATTTAATCATATGGCTAGCATCTAGCATTACACAAACTGTTACATTTTCTTTGCTTATTTTCACATTGAAAAAAGGCTTTTCTGGCAATTCGCAACCAAGTTTCGTAACAGCGTTTATATTTGTACTAGTACCATCAAATGTTACATTATGTACATGGATACCTGATTCGTATAATTTAATAATGCACATTTTTTTGGTTTGGACAAAATTTCGGAACTAATCTTATCAATAAAAAAAATAACCAAGGGCACATTTGAAATTTCCTCGTAGTGCAACTATGTGAAAGACTAGCGCTTCACTAGCTAATGTTTCGTATTCATTTACTTTTATATCATTACCCAAATTGACATACCCAAAATTCTTCCCCTCTCGTGGATCGTAGATTACTTGTTTCTTTATGCTCATAGCATCAGAATCCAAGTTAACGTGTTTTAAATGTGGCTTGCTTTGAACGTTTTGTTTTAAATATATAAAAATCTCTTCTAAAAAACCGGGTGAGCAATTAAAATTAGAAAGCCACCTCCTTAAAGTTTGATGGGTTAGGTAACTGAAAGTTTAGATTTCTCAAATACTTATAAGCTTTGGGACTGTAGAAATAAACGATTAAAGCAAACTCCTTCATTTTGTCTGAATAAAACCTCTTAAACTTACTTCTATTATTATTGCTAAAGTTATTAATAATCATTTCTAACGGAAAACCAGAAAAATTATCTCCTAAAATTTCTAGTAACCTTTTAGGAGAATTTATTCTTTAAAACTAAAATAATATCTTTCATGGATTTAATTTTAGCATCCCTTCTGTGTAAACGCTGTTGCAGTATTTTCACCTTCCGACGGAGAAATTTTTCAGTAGGCGATACACACAACTGAAAAATAAAAATCAGGACTTAATTTTATGCTGTTTATTCATTGGCAATAACAACGTTCTCCAATTTTGCCCAATGTATTTAATGAAATTACTTCAAACAAGGTTATTATTATTATTACGGTATGCTGATAATATAATAATGCTATCACACAATACACTGTTAAATATGTCTACTTATTTTATCAATAATAGCCTATTTCTTATGGGATGCAAATACAACCGCCGCTGGTTAAATAACTAGCTTTACAATGGCAGTTTTAGCTAGTTAAAACCATTGATAAATAATCAGTAATCGATAGCTGAGACCAGAGTTGAAATAGATAAAATGTAATGTCTTACCTGTTGTGGTTTCATGATTGTTTGGCATGTATCAGGAATCTCAATAGGATCATTCTTATCAGGCTCAGCGTGAGCATCGCCATCGATTAGGTTTTTTCATAAAGATGTTTCAAGCGGCAACTTATTTTGTCTAGGAGCATCCTGTGAATAATGAATTATTTTGGTAGTAAAGTTACTTCAGAAATAAAATTATTCTAATTGTAACGCTGTAAATGAATATGCTTACATAATTACGAATTGTTTAAAAATAATGTGTCTTCTTTAATGCTGTCAATAAAATCAGTATTAATTATTATCATAAGCGAATGAAAATAGCAGAAGATTGAGTAGAAAAATGACTACTATAAGAGTAATATTAACTAAGTTTTATTTGTATTTTATGCCTACAATCTATCTAGGCATTTGTTCGAAAAAATTAGTGTTAAATGTTACCTGGATTTTAATAATGGTCCTTCTTTTTTGTGTCAGAGGATTTGAAAGATGCACGGGGAAGTCAAAGAGCGCTGCCACGGCATCGCTTTTCAACAGTTAGTAATTACAGTTGGGTCTGAACTGATACTGGTCCTTAGCAAAATGTTTGCTACAAAGTGACGTATGTTTTGAAGGAACAACATTTTTTCTTTTTGTAGCTATAATCCACTTCTTTCGTAGCTCTTGATCTTGTGGAAATCTGGAAAAAATAATGTTATTATAGTACGGTCTTCCTTATTTTTAATACTGTACTTTACGTAAAATAATGAAAAAGCATAGTTTTTTCTTAGACATTTGCATTTCTTATATTATGGTATATTGATAATATAATAATGCTATCAGACAATACACTGTAATAGACAATTCACAGTTTATATGAAAAAGAATACAACGTTAAAAAAATAACAATTTATAATTAATTTAATCAGTAATTAATTAATTTGTAGAGATTTAAAAAATGAATGTTTTATATTAGTCTAATAAAAGTTATAAAGGAATTAAATGAAATACAGTACTTATCTATAAAATTATATTCCACTGTTCTTCTTGTATCTGTTAGTGCAGTTGTAAGCAGCACAGGAAGTTACAATTATGCAAAACTAATAATCACAATACCGGTAATCAAAATTACATACAATTAAATAATAAAAATTACATAACAGTTTCGCTAATAAACACGGAAAAATTTCCGAACTGAATTAAGTATGTAGTTAACAAAACATGGAAGCACGGCTGCATACTTGTGCTTAGTGACGGCTTCTTGCCTTATTGTGGTGGGGGGCTGCTGCTTACCCGGCGGATCGTTTTTCGCGCTTTTACTCCCACCTAGCGCGCTATCCAGTGTTATTATACATCGATGGTCCTACGTTGCAGTCTGTGTGTTGAGTGTCAATGCGAGCGCGCGCGGCTTGCATTGACTCCAGCAAGCACTCTGGTACGCACCCGCGTGTGCGCTCGCGGTGTACACACATGCTTTGTTGTTTTAATCGTGGCAATCACAATAGTAAAATTTTCCAATCTGGAGTATGTTTACAATGGGCAAATACAGCCAGGGATGAATTTACTACAGAGACATAGAACATTAAAATATGTTAATGTTTGCAATTAACATAACACGAAATAATTCTTAGTATGATGCGGCACGCTTAATAGATAGGCCTATTTTTAATAAATACAAGTTTCACTGTCAACGGATAGTAGGGATGATAGCAACCTACTGAAGTTACGGTCTATGAGAAATAGGCTATTAAAAAAAAAAATTGGTAACACCGGAGAAACCCCTCTTAAAGAGTGTTAGGGTCAAGGATGCCAAATAAAGAAATTAGAAATATAACGAAAGAGAAGAACATAATCATAGAGAGAAGGAGAGAATAAATGCCAAATGGTTTGGTCATCTAGGCTATGTATGCCGGATTTAATAACTATTGGCAAAAACATCACTTGCATCGGCACCATCAGAAAGACAGAAATAGGAGCCGCAACGCAAATCATGGAATGACAGAATGACAGAATCCGAGAATTAATGAAGTTCATGAGAGGAAGAAGTTGTTAAAGGGGATTGGGTAGAGACCATTTTGTTATTGTAAGCCTATAATTGATTTATTGCTTATATACTGTACATGTTTAACCCAAATATAAATACGTAAGACCAGATGTAGGCCTAACTTTATTTAATACATAGTGCTATAATTAAGAGATTACAGTTCTACATATGGTGTCCATTAACATGGGTAGCAGACAGTTTAGACAATAATTGTCCCTTATTTACTGTCATTAAAGCCGTGGATTCCAGAGACAGACGACAGCGGCTTCCATCAAATCACTAAGCTCCTTTAGTATTTTTTTCTCAGGAAACAATATGAGCGATTTACTTATGAAAGTAGCACCTCCCGGCTCAAATGGTGTATACCATCCGTCAGGATGAGTGCAAAGGAACCTTTTCACATAGTGGTCTGAACATTTTGTTAATACTACTAATCCTACACAAGATTCACAAATTTTGTTGGTATTAGACGGGCATACTAGCCACAGACAGATTGATATCATAAAATGCAAGAACTAGTCACTTTAAGATAATTTGCTTGCTACCCCACACCAGGCACAAGCTCCAACAATTAGATAACTCTTTCGTGTAGATCAGTTACTTTTTATGCCCTAATTTCATGAGTCGTTACTCTCACAGAGCTAGTGATGAGCTCCCAATGTGGTTGATGCATAACAGTAGGGTTCTTAGCTAGTATGATAAAGTCTAAGCGCCAGGAAGAGCCCATCTGAAAGTACAGACTGGTGAAATTGCTGTCAGTGGTTTTAGAGCCACAGGTATTTGCCTTACCAACAGAAAAATCTTGAGTGAAGCTGATTTCGTTTCCGCTGCACTTTTACCAAATGACATAGACGCTGAGGAAAGAGACGAGCATTCTTCAGCCCATGAAGATGGAGAATCCCTGAACGCCACTCAACACACCACAGCAGTTAGTAAGATCGTTTGATGAAGGATCAGGCTCGTAAAATATCGGTATGGAGAACCATACATGACTTCCATATTCTAAGATTTATATTTAAATCTTAATATCGCCTGCCAAGCGCGATATATTTTCTCTTATACATGATTTACATTAAAATGAAAAAATTATAATTTTATTGCCTGGCAACAAAATTATTTTATTTTTAACAATTACCATTGTTTGAAAAAGTTTAAATGAATTTTCAAGTACTTTACTGTTGTTAAAACGTAAAAGGTTGCAGGTAAACTACCCCTTCCCCTTAACCGATCTTCACCAAAATCAAAAGTCCTTGAGACCTCTACAATTCAGGGACGTATGCAAAAAATTATTTGATTCTGTTTGAATTTGCGGCAGTTATCGTTTGCCATAGAAAATACGCTTGATAAAAAAACGTTGCAGGTAAACTACCCCTTCCCCTTAACCGATCTTCACAAAAAACAACAGGTCTTGAGTACTCTACAACTCAGGGCTGTATGCAAAACATTATTTGATTCTGTTTGAATTTGCGGCTGTTATCGTTTGCCATAGAAAATACCTTTGTTAAAAAAACGTTGCAGGTAAACTACCCCTTTCCCTCAACCGATCTTCACCAAAAACAATAGGTCTTGAGAACTCTACAATTTAGGGCTGTATGCAAATAATCGTTTGATTCTGTTTGAATTTGCGGCTGTTATCGTTTGCCATAAGAAATACCCTTGTTAAGACATAAAACGTTACAGGTAAACTACCCCTTTCCCTTAACCGATCTTCACCAAAAACAATAGGTCTCGAGAACTCTACAATTCAGGGCTGTATACGAAACATTATTTAATTCTGTTTGAATTTGCGGCTGTTATCGTTTGCCAAAAAAAAAAATTTCTCTTGATAAAAAAAAACTGTTGCCGGTAAACTACCCCTTTCCCTCAACCGATCTTCACCAAAAACAATAGGTCGCGAGTACTCTACAAATCAGGGCTGTATGCAAAAAATTATTTGATTCTGTTTGAATTTGCGGCAGTTATCGTTTGCCATAGAAAAAAAATCTACAGACACACACAGACACTTTTCGGAAAACGACTTTTTTCATGTTTTGAGCGTAGTACAATCAGAATCTGCAATAATCTCGAACACGATTTTTTTTGCCATCACCATACTTTCATTCCTTAAGGAATATGGAAGTAAAATGAACGACACTTGCCTCTTACACATATCTCTGCATATTTTCCCACCTCCCCTAAGGAGAAAATTAGGTACTATCCCAATAAGCGGACCCGCACTCACTTTCGATATTTCGATTATGCGATTATTGACATCGATATGTAGTGAATATGGCATATAATTTTATTTGGAGAATAGAAATCGTGAAAATTTATTTGTGAATGTTATAAAATTGTTGACGTGCAATCGTGTTTGATTATCATATTTTTTACGAAAAATGTTTCTACCAGTAATATAACTCCGATGTATGCCTGTGACGCCAAAAGTTGGCGTTGTTAGGTTAACACAAACTAAAATTACACATGGAAACCAATATGCCTTTAAAATCATACTCGCTTTTTGTAAAATCCACATGAAAAAAAAAACCGAAGTTGCCTGTTATTATAGATGTCTCCCTCTTTTGTGACAGAACTCGTTTCCAACACTAATAATTTTTTCAATAATTCTTTTTTTTTGCGCGCGCATCATAGACAAAACAACTAACTCGAAGTAAGGCAGGGTGGCCCAACTATACATGTTATAGTGGCTCAACTACCCCTTGTCTGTTACTATACATGTCTCCCTTTTTACGGTAGAACTCGTTTTCCACTAATAGGCCTATTTGTTTTTTCACTAACACTCGGTTTTTGTGTAGCTCACTGGAAAAGCAACCAACTCGAAGGAAGGCGGAATGCTATATGACTTCATTTTTTTGTATTCCGCACAAAATTTGCTTTCAGCGACGTTTTCGAGACGTTACAGAATAACATAAAAGAATATTGACTACTTAACGAATAAAAAATCTTGTTTTCATTTGTTAATATGTTGTTTTTTTTTATCTCACTATTCAGAAATAATTGCGTTTTTCCTATTATTCTGCCTTTTTTTTTTGTTAAAAATACCTTGTGTTCTTTTTTTAAAAACTTTTCTGTATTTAACTCATTATGTGGGCACTTTAATTGTCATTTTTTTCTACCATGGCTTTTATTTCTTTAAACAGTAAGCTAACAACCATTATTACGTAATCTTATAAATTAAAACAACACGTATTTTCGCTTTATATTAAGAAGTAGAAAAATTTACAATTAGTAGGCTATATTTCTTCTTCTTCACATCATAGTATATCGATACAATCGTATATCCAAGATATCGAAAATGTAGTGTGGGTTGGGACAGTTCCGAAAATTATTCAGTCGAGAACGAGAAACTGGTACGGCCACAATAATCACTGCTTCACCATAGAAGACGAGTCTGGAGATTTCTCTCAACGAATCCAATAGTAAAAGTCCTCCAAAAACTGATAAAAAGAAAATTACATAATCTCGTCTCCCAACAAATCTTTCTGAAAGAAAACAAAGAAAAAATTGTTCTCACTTTCACAATATGATAAAGGTAGAAATAACTCAGAGAACCTTACACTCTACTCTGATGAATCGTCAGACCGAGAACTTGGAAATGCGGTTGATAATAAGACTCCTGTTGACCACAATTCTGAATAGTAATTGACAGTAAATTTTTTTGACAGTAAATAGTAATTGTTTTGTGACAGTAAATTTTCTGATAATGTTAAATGTGCCATATGTTCTTTATGGGCGCATAGTGATTGTGCAGGTGCCGAAAGTGTAAATGCTTACATTTCTGTCTTTCACATATAATATTATTTTACTTTTACATATAATTATTTTTAATCCAGACTCAGAATATTTTCTGATATTCATCATCATCAGCCGTGGCTGTACAACCCTTGATGGGTCTTGGCCTGCTCCAAGAGTCGACTCCATTCTTCCCTAAGTGTGCCCTGTATATTTTTATTATGCTGACAATGTTTGGGCTCTTTGTTAAGATGGTATAGTTCATACTTATAGCGCTTGCGCTACATTCCATTTTCTCGTACTCCTCTAAATACTGTTATTAGAAACCGCCTTTCAAAGCAACCTAGAAATTTCTCGCTGGTTTCTGATATTAATCGTATGTGGTAAAATTTGTTCCTTTTACACTTTTTTGCAAACATTGGTCTCTATAAACATTAAAACTTTTCAAGTCGAATATGTCATTTTCTATATTAAACATAGTTTACAATAATAATAATATTATTAATCCTGATATAAATAATTACATTTTTGTATAACTGTTTTTGTTCTACATGTATTTTTTTGTTTTGTTTTTTTCCATAATCGTTAAAGACACTTTTGTTACATTCGTTAATATAGTAAATTTTCTTGTAATTTCCCGTGTAAATGTGTACTTTTCAACGCAAATTGTAATTTATAAACTAAAGAAATCAGGAATCCTGACTCCTGATTGAACATTGTAATATTAGACATTACTGTCACAATAAAAATATCGGTATGGAGAGCCACACATGACTTCCATGTTCTAAGATTTATATTTAAAATCATTTTCGAAATGAAATATTTCCATAGAAACTACTTCTTTCTACTTACTGCTTCAGCCTTAACCACAGTACTGCGGTCACTAACGTATAGCGCTTCACGTTATCGCACTCGATTTTCACTGATGTTAGAAGTCGATGGCACTCCCGAAACGTCTGGTTTTGCAGGAAACATTGGACTACGGCCAAACAGCCCGGTAAGGAATTTTAACAACAAAATACTTCTTTGTTGCTGATAACGTAGTACACATTAAAAAATTATCCCCTCCCCCTTCAACTATTATTTTCATTTATAGAAAATTACCTCCACCCCGTTCAACCAGCCTCTTCATTTATAGATATTTCATCTACGTTTCTACAGTGGATTATTATGATCTTCTTATCAGGATACTTTATTTATCAAAATTAAGTACTTTACTCTTGTTACAACAAAAAATGTTTCAGGTAAACTACCCTTTCCCCGTAACCGATCGTCACCAAAATCAATAGGCCTTGAGTCTTCTACAACTCAGGCACATGTGTAAAAAATTGTTTGATTCTGTTTGAATGTGCGGCAGTTATCGTTCGTCATGAAAAAATTTCCCTTGTTACAACATAACATGTTGCAGGTAAACTACCCGTTTCCCTTAACCATTCTTCACCAAAATCAACAGACCTTGAGTTCTCTACAATTTAGGGATGTATGCAAAAACGTATTTGATTATGTTTGCATTTACAGCAGTTATCGTTCGTCATAGAAAAAATTAACCTTGTTATCACATAAAACGTTTGCTGGTAAACTACCCCTTTCTCATAACTGATCTTCACCAAAATCAATAGATCATGAGTCCTCTACAATTCAGGGATGCTTGCAAAACATTATTTGATTCTGTTTGAATGTGCGGCAGTTATCGTTCGTCATAGAAAAAATTACCCTTGTTAAAACATAAAACGTTGCAGGTAAACTACCTCTTTCCCTTAACCGATCTTCACCGAAATCAACAGACCTTCAGTACTTAAAACTCTAAGAATGTATGCAAAAAATTATTTGATTCTCTTTGAATATGCGGCAGTTATCATTCGTCATAAAAATAAAATTACCCTTTTAAAACATAAAATGTTACAGGTAAACTACCCTTTTCTCTTAACCGATCTTCTCCAAAATCAACAGACCTTGAGTACTCTCTAATTCAGAAAGGTGTGCAAAAAGTATTTGATTCTGTTTGACATTGCGGCTGTTATCGTTTGCCATAGAAAAAAATTACCCTTGATAAAAAAAACGTTGCTGGTAAACTACCCCTTTCCCTTAACCGATCTTCACCAAAAAACAATAGGTCTTGAGTACTCTACAATTCAGGGCTGTATGCAAAAAATTATTTGATTCTGTTTGAATTTGGGGCTCTTATCGTTTGCCATAGAAAAAAATCTACAGACAGACACACACATAGACAGATAGACAGATAGACACACAGACACTTTTCGAAAATGACATTTTTCATGTTTGGAGGGTAGTACAATCAGAATCTGCAATTATCTCGAACACGATTTTTTTGCCATCACCACACTTCCATTTCCTTATGGAACATGGAAGTAAAATTGTTTTTTTACATGCTATTGAGAAATTTTGTTGATAAACTCATTTTTCTGTGTAAAATGTGTAGTATTTCATATTCCCCTCTCTATTCCATATTACCCTTAGCTTCCCAACATGTCTTTAAAGAGATCCATTTCAACATTCTGAGAGTTTAATTTTATTTTAAATATCAGAGATAGTTAAATACATACCGAGTTTTCATTTAATTTGAAATTCATAGGAATCTGATATAAATATACTTTAATATTATTGAAAAAGTAAATTGTATACCATATTACCCGACTTCCTCAGTATGGTCAAGTGCGACATTTTGACTGTCCCTCGTATCATCGTCCAGATTTAGCTTGCATACATCAGTACATGGGAGACGGTAGACGAGATAGTATAACTGACTGGTTTATATATGAATATTTATTCTGACAATTTTGAAGCTTAATTACAATTGTGAGTACAAGTTTAAGACTGAGTATTTAAGGGAGTGCCTGAAAAAAGGAGATTAAGAGTAACATCGTCTTCTTATTTCTCTTCCTCACTTTTATAGAATATAGACGCAGTGGCGTGTTCCGTTTTCTCAGCTCTTTCTAATACCTACAGATCTTCTCTTCATTGATTTGTAATGGTAGACCATTTTGGATAATCTGTTTTTAACATGATATCTTCTCCACTTTTTCCTCTATTCACTTATACGCGTAACATTACTTTGTGGATAACCTCGTCTTTGTAGACCAGAATTATTTGCCTTTGTCTGATAAATCGTTTTTTGTGCATTTAGTTTTATTCATAGGTATGAGAAGCATCACGTCTTTTTGGCCCTCTGGCAAAATACATTAAAACCCACGATTTAAAAATTACAATGAGATTTTTGTTAACCTTTGTTTAATACTTACGTATCTAATGTATAACAGTTTAATTATACTATTGAATAAACAGATACAGGTTGCACAACACACATTTTCCTTTTGGCACATTCAAATATTTTCACTTTCTTAATTACTGCCGTAAGCACGTGCTGAAAATATTTCGAAACAGTTATCACTAAAGGAATAAAGAATTTTGCGCTTAGTTCAATTCAAATTATATTTTACACGTTTGTCAGAGGAATGATGTGTGTAGACACAAACATAGTTGTGGTAATCGAAAGAAAACAGTTAATAAGGTGTGGACATACGAAAAAAATGATTGACTCAATGTGACGGAGAAAGAGTTTTAATGAAGGATATCCGCTAAAAGAAGAAGAGGAGGGAGGAGTAAAAGAATTTGGAAGGGGGATGATGACGAGATTCACTGACTAAGAAGAAGTAACAAGAATGAAGACTAAGGAAGCAGAGGCACATAGAAAATCTGTTTACAAATTTTATCACTGTTTACCAGTTTAAGGAAAGTAAGAGGAATAGGAAGAGTAATTGGACGAATAAGGAGGATTACTAAAGATCATTGAAGTAAACAGAAGTGTTTATCGCGTTTTATAGACCAAAAATAGATTTTAACAGAGTTAAACGGAATGTACTGGATGAAGATAACGAAAAAACGTAGGAATTGACTCGAAAGACAGAAGCTTTATAAAGGAATTTTGTACAGAAGAAAAACGATAAGAGTGAGAGTATCAGGTAAAAAAACGTAAGAAACATGCGGAGAGTAAGAAATGAGAAAAGGTTGTGGCACGCCTACAGAGTTATTAACGTCAGCGAAGAGTTGATAAATGCAGCTTTAAAAAAGAGTGGGTCGAATAATGGATAGAAGACAGAGAATTAATATTAAATGTATGGAGTTGATCAAGCAATCGTGGTATATAGAGAAGGCGATTTATTGGAATGGAAAAAATATTGCAGCAACTTAGGTTTTACGGGAATCGCTAAAGAAAACCCGGTAAAAGTAACGACCAAACAGTTGCAACTGGAACAAGTAGAAAATTTGGAATGTGATTGTTGCGAAGAACGGACCAGATTACTTGGACAGAGGAAATAAGAAATAAAGAAGTGCTAAATAAAACAAATGAGGAGAATAAATTGGTTGGAATAGTAGAAAGTGAAAGAAAATTGTGTTGGTCATATCTTGGAAAAGAACTGCTTACAGATCATATTAATGGAAGGAGAGCGATGGAAGTGGAAGAAAAAATATGGAAAAACTTTTTTTTTTTTAAAGCGGAAAAAATGTTGAAAGCTACGAATTTTTGGAGGAGAGCGACATGCAGATCAAAAATCGAAAGAATAACGAATTGTAGAATGAGATAGTATATAATCGAATATGGAGGTAACACGCACAGTGGTAAATGACATCGAAGACAAATAATTAATATGGCTCGGACATGTTTGCAGAATGTCAAAAGAAAGACTATCGAAACAGATTTTCCAGTGGAAACCGGGAGGAAGGAAGCTCCGGGATGGCCCAGAAAGAGCTGGCAGATTGACAGATTAAATGATGAGATGACATGAATTGGAAAAGGACATGTGGAACGATAGAGGTTAATGGTAATTGGTATCGGAAAACGTGGAACGCTATATGCCGTTGAAAAGTAGAAGAAGAAGACGAAAAAGACATGGTATAAAGCGAAATTACATAGACCTTAAGGACGTAGAGTAGGAGTGAACAACCTTAAGACGTTTCAATTAAACCTTGTCTTCCGTGATGATGACCACTGATGATGATAGTGACTACGATGACGTCGGCAATGATCATGATATGAGCGTACGCGGATGTGCGTGTGTGTAATTTTCATCTTTGTTGCGATATCGACCCAACTGGGTTTTTAGATTATCTCTTGATTATCTCTTTTTGCACAGTTAAATTGCTGCTTTAAACTCTTGCTGAAATCTAATCGGTCTTTCAGCCTATCTTTTTTGTACAATCAAGTTTTGTCATTTTCAATTGAATCTGTAATAAAAAAAAAAAAAAAAAAAAAAATAGAAACACTTAGTGGTTCAGTAATGGTTGAAACAGGTTTCAATTCGACTTTCGGTTCTTAGTTCAATATCAATTCAGTTCAGTTGATATTTATATCAATTTACTCCTGGCGTTCAGACAATTTTCCCTTTCAATTTGTTAATGCACATTATGCTGTGAACCGCCCGCCCTTGGCCTTTATAAACTATTTTCTTCGCTGAGCTTTGTGTATAATTGTTTTAAACCAACGAACAGCGAGAGCACTATTGTTAGCGGAAAACATTGTTTCACTTAACTCGGACTCTAAAACGGTTACATTAACAATAACCGTCTATTCAATGGTAATAGTACTGTTTTAATAACAATGTAATTTACCGGAGACGAAATTTTAATAACATCTACGTCGCGCGCGCGGGTCGAGATAGTTTGAGTCGAGATTTGCAAATTTTGCGAAATTTAATTTAAACACAACAAAGAAAGTTCGCCAACTACGGTATTCTGCTGGCGACGTGGCGGGCGGCTTTGCTTTCAATTCAAGCCAAACCGATTACACCACACCACTGGCGTAAGTAACAAACAGTTACACGAGCCGACACATAATTAAACTGTAGTTAGCGAATAATGAATCGTTTACTTTCCACTTTTCAAAGAAGAAGAAGACTTTGACAGGCGTTTTCGTAGAAATTGTTTACCAACAAAATTCAGGCCTCTCTCTCTCTCTGTCTGTCTCTCTCCCTCTCTCTCTTTCTTTTAAAATTCGTTTGTGGTCGGTCGTTGGAAGGAGATTTATGTCTGTTTAAGAGCTTTGCGAAGTGAAATGTATTTTCTTTCACCCGGTTTTGACGACTATATTATAAAAGAAAGCTTATAATAAGAAAGGACCGTGATTAAATCTACATTTTATAGTTTCTTAAAATGGTATTAAATATTTGTGAGTATCTAGTTAATTATATTTTGGGTATGGATTTTATAAATAAATTAAGTCATTCTTGAGAGAGGTAATTAAATTATGTTTTCTGCAGGGCATCAGCCGGCTTTATTACTAAAGCGCTGTTAATTGGTGACTTTTTCTTTTTTGTGTGTAATTCTAAACATTTCTTCATCTTTGCCATTATTCTTCTTTCCTTTATTCCCACCCTCCTTACGTCTGCCGTAACTAGGTTGTTGTATCTTACACTTGGACTATTATTTAGAACTCCTTCTGCTTCCCCTATCATTAATTTTAAAACTTTTTTCCCGTTTCTTGCATAAATAACAAGACCAGCCTTAGACTCTGTGTGTTTATGTATTTCTGTGTTCTTTGCCTACCTCAACTTGGGCCGCAGTTTATTCTTCTTCTTCCTGTTTGGAACTTCATAACTTCTCACCTTCCTTATTTCCAATGAAGGAAAGAAGGGACATTTCTTCTGTGAACGCCGGTATACTGGATCTTATTTTTGTGTTTTTTTTTTTTTTAAGTCGTCAATCACAATACCGAATATATCTATTTACCCTCAACCCTAGTTGTTTGTTGAGAATAATTGTGACTCCTGCAATCCCAGATCGGTCCTGTGGTATTCCACTATGTATGACTGTATGTCACTATGTCCTGTGTCGCTATTCCACTATACACTATGTCACCCGTCCAGAAGTCATCTAGGGTTGGCATCTCATTTCTAAAACTCTTAATATATCAGTATTAATTCTTTTAATTTCTAGTTTCACATTTTTTAATTTGCCTGAGCTTTTTGTATTTATTTTTATACAATATGAAAATAAAAATATATCTAAAACCAAGGTAATCGCTTGCAACAAAGAAAGACAAGTTAAAGTATACTAATTAGTGGGGATAATAAACGTCTTGAACAAGTAGATTTATTTACATATCTAGAAAGGAAGATGGCCAGAGTAAAGGTGAAGTAAGATTTAGAATTGCCCGAACCTAAAGCGAGAGAATCTTGACTTTTAAAAGTAGCCGTCTTGAAATTAGGGAAAGATTTTGTAAAGCACATGTAAGCAATGTAGCCGTGAAACGTAGGTTCTGAGGATTGAGGAAGAGAGGAAAAGAATTTGAGATATGATGCTAGCCTACAGCCGGACGCTGATATTATGGACGGAGGAAATTGTTAGAACCTGGTGAGATGTGAAGCCTGTGGAAATCCGTTGTAAACAGAAAAGTGAAGCTTAATGGGCATTAAATGAAACACGAGAGACTCCTAAAAACAATAGTAGAGGGACGTGTGAACTGGAAATATCTAGGGGAAGACCACGACTACGGTATATGGAACAGACTGTGAAACGTTTGAGATGTAAGAGCCACGAAGAAACGAAAAGAGTGGACACCTTCTAGTGACTGAACTGCTGCCAACCTGGTCAAACTTTGAACCTTGTAAACTTTGTAATCTGAATACTGTATTGCGACACGTGTAGATGACGTCACGTTTTCGTCTGTTATCTACAGCCGGTCTTTAGCTGGGCTGACTGTAGTGAAAATTACGTTAGTTTTACTCAAGACTCCGAGAAGGCCACTCGTTACTATTTCCAGCCGAAGCTACAGAATTTTCATTATTTAAATTATTAACATCTTCGTTTACTACACTCTGGTGTACAAGTAACCCAGTTTTCTCTAAGGCAGTAATATTGGATCATTAATGATAACTCCTATATACGCTCGGTAATACATAAATGCATCACTTGTTTTCGATACCGTGCTAGGGGCGCAAACCAATTATTAGGACAATTACCCCCTTCCAGGGTCACGCCTGCTAAACCATTTTCCCAATCTGCTGTCGACTATGCCGGTCCCGTATTTGTGCGTCATGGCGGGCAGCGCTCAAAATCGACGTCAAAGGCGTATATTGCTTTATTTATATGCATGACCACTAAGGCCATTCATTTGGAACTTGTCTCAGATCTTACCTCAGACGCCTTCATAGCGGCCTTAAAACGGTTCATTGCGCGTAGAGGTATCCCCGTTCAGATATTCTCCGACAATGGTACGAACTTTCGTCGTGCTAGCAGCACACTCCACGAATTGTACAGACTTTTGAAGTCTAAAGGATTTAAGCAAACAACCCAGGAGTTTACCAGTGCCCAAGGCATCAAGTGGTCCTTTATACCACCCTCAGCCCCTCATTTCGGTGGTTTGTGGGAAAGCGGAGTAAAAAGTGTCAAATTTCACTTGCGTCGCGTGATTGGCGGAACCATTCTGACTTTCGAGGAATATTATACCATCCTAACTCAAATAGAGTCCTGCCTTAACTCACGCCCTTTATTCGCAATATCCAATATAACTTTAGGGACCCCGAACCTTTAACTCCCGCTCATTTCCTGGTTGGTTCTCCGCTCACGGCACTCCCGGAACCCGACTATTTCCAAGTCAATATTAGTCGTTTGGGCAGATGGAAGCTGCTCCAAAGATTCACACAGTCCATTTGGAAACGGTGGTCAAAAGATTACTTGCACCAGTTGCAACAGCGCAACAAATGGCGCATTACGTCAAAAAATTTGACTCTTGGACAACTCGTCCTCATTCTAGATAATAATTCCCCCCACCTTCAGTGGAAACGCGGGGTAATCACGAATGTTTATTCGGGTCAGGACTCAATAGTGAGCGTTGCTGACGTTCGCACCGCACATGGTGTCCTACGTCGACCCATTCATAAATTGTGCCCACTTCCGGTGGACTCAGACTAATTCGCATTATCATGCATCATTGTTTGGAACATTTATCATGTTTTCTATTTGTTGTTTGTATTATATTATTATTAAGTTTTTATTATTGTATTCCTATGTATCATTATTATGTTATTATTATGTTATTGAAATTTTTGAGATTATTATTATGCTATTATGTACTATTAATTATTATGTCAATCGTTATGTATTATGTATACTCATATTATGCATTTTTACATCCATTTGGATATGTCTATCTTACTGCTATGTACCACTGAATTTTGATATCATTATACTAATACTATGCATGTACATTATTATGTTTTTCATTATTGTATTTACCATGGTTATGTATCTTTGAATTGTTTGGGGAGTGTTAGTCTACTATTATTGTATCAGCTATTATGTCTTTATCATTGTAATATTGAGTCAGTTTTTGAGGATGTTTTCTTTTATATAAATTAAAGGTTGTCACTTACGTTCTGTTAAAAATTAAATGTATGTATTTACTAAACATATGTTAATGCTTCAAGAAAGATTATGTTAGTTATATAAGCACTTTTATTTTTATCATGAGCTTTATTTTGTACGTTTTCAGCACAGAAATTGTTTTGTTTTGCTTTTGAGCCTGTTTCTGATAGCTTGATTAATTTTGTTACTTACAGATTTTTATGTCAGAGACGATTTACTTTAAGCAAAAGGTCAATTTATTTAATGTATAAGGCTTTCAAGTATATTATGTATTTTCTTGTGTACAACATTTGATAATAATTTGTGATTTACGTTTCACATAATAACTTAAATTGCAAAATCGCCCCGATTTTGTGCGGGCAGTATGGTCAAACTTTGAACCTTGTAAACTTTGTAATCTGAATACTGCATGCGACACGTGTAGATGACGTCACGTTTTTGACTGTTACCTACAGCCGGTCTTTAGCTGGGCTGACTGTAGTGAAAATTACGTTAGTTTTACTCAAGATTCCGAGAAGGCCACTCGTTACTATTTCCAGTCGAGGCTACAGAATTTTCATTATTTAAATTATTAGCATGTTCAACATGCACTAATTCCACTTGGGCGATTTCCGCCTTACTTCTCACGATTATGTCATTCGATACTTATTTCTAATTCAATTAGCGGGCATCATGCCGCGGTAATTACTACACGTGCCAGCAATCGCAGAAACAAAATTTCATTAAACAGTTATTTATATGAAAAGCATACAGTCCATTTAAAACTTCATTTCTAACCAGCCATCTCCAATTAGCGCTCCTAAGAACAACTCAAGAGCAATTCAAGAGCTTCTAAGACGCAAAACAACCAATCTTCAGACTGATCACCAAAGAAGAAGACAGTTATATGCCGGTATGATAGTAGAGCGTATTAATTGAACAGATCGCTTCGTCTTCATTACAGACATTCAGCGTTTTAAAGTAAATAAGGAAATGTTAAAAACTAAAATTCATGTAATGTCGAAATTGAGATCCTTAGTGTATGAAAACGGTGTACTTATTTTCGAATTCTTTTTGTTACAGATATCTCAACCCGGATTTTAACCACATGTGTTAACTAAACGGTCATCTTTCCGGCGACCTTTAGTTGTCAATTGCTCACGTTCATAACGTCAGTTATATGGAAAACTGACTCATTAATTCAACAATAGTCGCTCAAAAGGATTTAATAATACAGTATATCAGTATCTAAGATAAACAGAGTGTTGAAATGTAGTTCTTACTTAACACTGGCGGCGAGAGTTAGCTGATTATGTGATGCCATGTAGCCATATGGGCCTACCGATTGTTTCAGGTCGACACCTGAGACATTCTTTTATTATCAAACGTTTAAGAGACCCCAGATTTTAACAGATGAATACCTAATAGTAAAATAATTACCTTAATCCGAGTTATACTTCCAACGTATGTTTCATAGTTGTTTTTTAAATTACGCTTTTTTTAAATGCCTGGTATCTTCTGTATATTACCGCGTCATCAACGTTGTACATAGTTGTGTGAATTTAAATCCAAGGAACAACTTAGGCCTAACTTGTTCCGTTAAATCCCCTTCAACAATCATACTAAAGACGATCTTCTTGTCATCTTGCCTAACACCAGTATTAACGCCAAAGTTAGAAATTGTAGAATTTAATTCACCTTTCACTCTCACCGCTGCTTTGTATTATTCTCGTACGGTCACACCAAGGCCGATGATAGGAATTATGAACTGGCATCATTTATCACGTGTTCTCTATTGACAAAGTAAAAAGGCGCGTTGATTATTCGTATATAAATCATTTAAGACAGTATCGAACTCATAAGTTTCTTATGTATTTGTCTAACTGTGAATATTCAGTCTATTGCTTTTGTGTTGACTGATTTATTTTAAATCCGACCGATAATGTCTTAAATCAGCATAATTAGCAGTCAACCAGCACGTCTCATAAAAATATGTAGTCAACTGCGTATTACTTGAGTTACAAAGTAAGACGCAGTAACTTATGACGTAAGTATTTCTCGGTTAGTAGCCATCACTAACACTCTCTGGGTGGTGGTTTCGGAAGGGGGGTCGCAGCAGCACAGAGTGACAAAGAAAGTAATTCACTCCTTTGTTGTTGAAAGCAGTCGTGTTTTTTTTTTTTACCTTTCGCCGTCAGTTTTGCACTCAATTTCTTGTTTGGGTCGCACAAAGCGACGTCACCCAGCTTTGCTTTCTAATTACAAATTCATTTCTCACACACAGAAAAGAAAATGTCGAGATAAAAAAAAAATGGAAATTCAAATCCCGTAATCAAGGGAAGAAAAATCCCAAGTACTTCTTTTTACAAAGGGTAAGGTTTGATAGAAACCAACGAACGTCCTCCCCCTCTACAACCCCCGCCCACAAACAACCACCACTTAGAACGGCTGAGCTCTCTCGAAAATCAATCTGTTCGCCTTTGTGTTCGCGATGACAAAAAATAATAATAAGAAAATCTTTAATAATTTACACATAAAAACGACGGCGGTTAGTAGTAAATTAAAGGCGTCGACGTCGCTTTGTTGAGCATCCCAAGGTGTTGACTGTCTGAAACACGCGCAGGAACGCTATCATTGAACGTTCTGTTGATGGCAATTAAATTATCGAGAATTGACATACATCATGTCTTGATAAATTTACCGCAGACGTAATGTTTAATCCTATGAAATTATGATATTATTGTTTCACATAGCTTGGGTGTGTTGACCAGTGGCGTAACTGGGAGCCGTTCCGGGGGGGCGATGAGACTAGTTTCAGGAGTGGGATGAGAAGGTTAGACTCCCCATGTTCCTCACGACAAATGAGATATTCAACATTCTTCCCATACAATTATTTTTTGTAAGCCTTATTTTAACACTCCGAACTGGCTTAGAAAAAGGCGTATGTTAAGTGATTATGGAATTTTACTGAAATTTTTAATAGCTCTAGGGGGATTGACCCCCCCCCTCCCAGTTGGTGTTTGACGTTGGTTTTCAGTTAGCTGTCGAATCCCCATTCTTTACGTTACGATCGTAAGAGCATAGGAGAGTTTGTCTTGGCCGATTCTATGACATTTTCTATTACAGAGCGGTCGTCCGGTTCCTAGTCTCCGTCTTGTCTGTCTCCTGCACTTAAACTTCTCTCGGTAAGGGTCTCTGAATGTCTTAGGCTCATGTCAATTTTGACTACCTTCCTTCTTACTTTCCATCATAAGACCTTTTTGGGAACTCCTATTCTTCTAGCATACTTTGTACGGGACCTTAAGAAGACAGCCGCCTATGTTATGTAGTTATAGCCTACCCTCCATCCACTGTATGCATATGGATTCCTCCATATATCCATCCATTCACCTCCGAGTACTCTTACAGCTATTTCCGACTCTCACTTTCTGAGAGTTCCAGTCGTTACAAAGGCTTTTGTCGTTCCAGTCTCCATGTTTCAAGCTTTATCATTTACGTTTGTTTAAAAATGATTTAAAACATACTTAAAATGATCCCCCAATTGCCTTCGTCTACTTCTTTTTCTTCTTCTTCTTCCTTCCTTCCTTCCAGAATTAGTCATTTCTGCCTATCCCGGCTTCAAATATGTTAGCCTCGGTCTTCCAACACTTCGCTTTCCCAAGGCTAATAGCTCCATAGCCAGCCTTGTATTCTATCCAGGGTCATATGCATAACATAGTCCCTCCACTGCATGTTTCTCTACACTATGATGTTATTTTGGTCGCACACACCTAATTCCTTACTTATATAATTAGTTCTTGTACGCTCAAGTCTTGTACAACCTTTGACTGATCAAAAAATCTCGTTTCTGGGGATGCCATCCATCTAAACTGGGGCCCATGATTCTGAAGCATACAACAAAGAGGGGACCGTCATCACTTTATAGAACTGAATTTGAGTATCCTTGTGGCGTATAGAGCCACTTACCCTTCGATATTTGTCAGTCTTTTTAAAAAGTATCTTTCTCCTCCTCATGTGCCTACATTACACCCCCAATTGCTTGAGCGTTTGTTGGGAATTATGTGCTCGGTGTTTTCCCATGAATGCCACAGTCTTGGATTTTGGCATTGATATTTTTAAATTGTAACTGCCACACAATTGCTTCAATCTGTGGACAGCCACCTATTCCTCAGTACTATTCTGGTTTCATATGTGTTTAACCCCGTCTTCATGTTTTCACGTTTCCTGTATGCACCGTCCACCCAATTTTACCCTTAATAATTCTTATTGTGTTTTTAGGTAATTTGATATTATCGCTAGTTTTTTAGTTTTATTCCCTCTTAATTTTTAACTGCAGGGCTTGAAATTTCATGACCCGAAATTTGTCTTCGGTTGCAATCACCTCGTTTTCTTTCAACGTCAGTTTGGATTGGGTTTTCTCTCGTCAAAAGTTTGAAATCTTGATAATAAAATCTCTCCTGTTAATAAAAGCTTCTCCTCAGTGTCGTCGAATATTTTTACATTATTTTATATTATAAAGTTTATTGTAAATACTTTTGTGTTTATATTTTCTTGTGTAGATATAAACAGATGTTTTGGGTCGAAATATCGAGAGGAAACGCTTGAAAGTCTCCAACGCTGAAGATAGTTCGGAAGGAGCTTTTATCAAACGGTATTACACCTGTAACGTATTTTAACAGCTATCCTTTTTTATCTCCCCTAAGTCTCTCTGTTTTATTATCTCTTTGACTCCTTTTCTCCATGTCAAGACCGGTCTTACTTTCTTAGTCCTCGCTGGTGATACAGAGTTTAACGCCAGTTTTGGCCATTTTCCACGCCAGTACGCCAGTAGATTTTCCACTGCACTATTACAAATAAAATATAATGATTCATTAAACCTGTTTAAATGGTGAAGGTATTTTAAAAACAATTATTCTGATTAACAGTTTGGGATATTTCCTATAATAAAGAACTCTTTAATAAAACGGGGGGTATTAAAGAATTGTACAGAGTAAGAGAGTGTGTGTGAGTGGAAAAAAATTTTTCCCCTTTACAAACCACAGTTTTGCATTAGGTTAGGTTACGTTAGGTTAGTCTACTATCTAAGGTAACAAGAAGCCTAGGAAAATAATTGAAACGGTGCCAAGGGCTGAAGAAGAGAAGACTAAAGCCTAGACACGGAAAAGAAGAAGAAATATTAGATGAGGTTTTAACATCATTAACATTCTTCACGTAGGCCTATACAATAACTGTAGAACATTTGAAATGCGGTCGGATCTTGTTTACGCTAAGAATGCATTACACGTCTTCTCGAAGCAATTATAATGCGACACGTTTAAGATTACATAGAATTCCGTCTCCGAGAGAGAGAGGTGAGAGAGAGACGGGGTGATGTGGTTGAGTAATGGCCACGATATTCGTACTGACACGCGCCATAATAAGCCCGACCGCCGGCTGATCCTATTGACTTGGACTCGCAGTTAGCAAATTGTATTGACAGCGCTGCCTTTTATAAATGAGACGCTTTGAATCAAACATAACATACGTCGATACGAATACACGTCAAACCCCCCCCCCCGCCCCTTACGTTACGGGATAATATATTATTCTCAAACACGCCCCTCTCTCGCACACTCACCGTCCCCCCCCCCCAAAGGCTTCATGGCCGTCATTCTTTCTTCTTCGTTATCACCACTACAATCGCCATCTGACACTTCTCGTACGTTTTCTTACAGTCAACATGTGTCTCGGTCCATTTCTATTTGCAAAATATATTTCCACTTCCTGATGCGCCCTCTAACATCTGGCCACGTTTGATCGTGATTTTAAACCCAAATGTTTGCAGGTCCTTAAAAAAATTTGAATAAAATCAAAGAAACAGAAAAATTCGTTTAAATTTAAAAGAAGGTTTTGAAAACAGAGTTTACGAGTTACATAAATCTCGTTTTGTTCGCTTCATAATTCAACTTTTCGCTTCACAACGCTTGCGCCTTTGTTAACTAATCGTTGAGCCTCAGTTGAAGAGGATTAAATCAGAGAAGACGGGACCATTTACAGGACGGAAATACAATGGAGTTAACAGGATATGGTTATCGAGGCGGAATGGTTGTGCCAGCAGTTGAGGTACTGCCAAGCAATGGGCAACCGTGACTTCAGACGAGCTCCCGCCGCCGGCAGAAGGATAACTGTAGGTTCCTAGGCGTGACCTGCTACCGGCCAAACGATTGCAGATGGTCACGAAGACTGCTACATTAAAAACCAAGATGAGTAAAGGAGCCAAGATAACGGCCTTCTGCAAGATGAAGAGGTGACCTGGTTAAGCTCCGAGTTATACACACTTAGTATAGTTCTTATAAGTTGCTGCGAGTATACTTGCCAGAGCATATTTCAGTCTACTCTACAAAAGATCTTAAAGAAAGCTACACGCGTTTCTTTGTTGAACTCACCATTTCTCAGTTACTCGTGTAATAAAAACATTGTACCAGATCTGCCCTTTCTGAAACCGTTTGTTCTTCGAAAATAATATAATCTGATATAGTTTGATGTAATCTAGTCACGATTCTTGCATATATTTTATATACAGTATCAACTAAACATATTATAATGTAATTATTACAGTTAGACAATTTTGCATTTTGCTTACAGTGGTAAGATTAATCGATGGGAAGTTAATATAAACAAACTGGATATAGATATTTATGTTTTCAGTAATTCACTAGAATAATATACATACTCTAAGTTAGTAGATAGTTACCGAAATGCTGAAACAAGAAATTCGTCAACAGATATCTTACTTTAATGTTAATTGCCAACATTTTTTAGTTTCGATTAACGCTGCCTTATTAATTAATTATATAAACATCCGTATATAAATATAAATATAAACATATTATATTAATATAATTATATTAATATAAACATTATATATTAATATAAATATTCATAGAAAATTTACAACATATTATGAAGCTTGCGTGTCATGTGTCATTGGATTTCTTGCATCGTCGAAATACGATTATAAAATGTGAATATGATTACACATTATGATGAAATGTTATGACTCTAATGAGAGATAGGTGAACAAATATTGTCATTAATAGTCGAACATAATAGCAAGTGAGCCACTTTGTGAAACATCCAATAGTTATAATAAGGACAGTGATAGGAAAATAAAGAAATTTACTCCTATTTGCGGAAGTATAAGTAACATTTTGTTGACTGAAGTGTGGAAAGACAGTGTGCTCAAGTTCTATAAGACAGTTTTAGTGCTTTTACTTAGTATGTGGAAGCGTAATGTGGGTATCAATGAACCTGGCTGAAAGTGAATGAACACTGAACAGGCTCAAGAAGTGAATTTACTACGAAGGCCGAAAGGGTGTAGTCATCGGGACAGCTCAAGAAATGGAAGTATAATGAAATACGGTACTTTAGAACAAGTGAGACGTTCTAAATATATCGGATGTGAAGTAAGATATGACTGTGAATCTGATATAAAAGACTAGACAAGTACATTTAGATGATACATATTAGTTAAATGATTCATACAATATTCAGATATAAAACAAGACACAGTACAAGAATTACATTTTATAAGACAATTGCAGCGCCCACATTGACATATGCGAATAACGTGTGGGTCATGAGGAAAAAGGAATGCGGCAAGATTCAGAGTGCTGAAATGCACTTTCTTCGAAGTACTTACTTTCATCTGTACATTGCAAGATAGGAAAAGGAATGAGGACATAAGAGCAAAACTAGAAGTAAAAGTTATGAATACAATAATTTCAACTTAGCATATAGGAGACAATGGTTGATCATTTGCAAAGGATGACGGACGATCGACTGCCAAAGCGGAGCTCAAATATAAAGCCAATGGTAGAAGACACCTGAGTAGTCCGAAGATGAGTTGGGTGCCGGACCAGGTTTAAATAACCTTCTACTTCTAATAAAGAAGGAGAAGAAGAGAAGACATTTATTAAATATTCGTCCTTCGTGAACGCATTCAGCGATGGAGTGAGCACATAGAGAGATAAAGAGAGAGAGAGTGAACGTAGAGAGGTTGCCACTCATAGGGAGAAGATATTGTATTCTCACGTAGGCTTCCGCGGTCGATGTTCATTATGTTTTTGCAGTCTTCTTCCTGTATGGACCAACGTTAAAAATGTCTTGTATGACAGCTCTTGTATGATTATGTGAGGTCTCACATACCTGAGAATGCTCATTGTAATATGTGTGAAACATTGTCATACAAGACTTTGAGAAAAATTCAAAAACAAAAAAATGTTACACCGGAAAGGCCTTGTACGTGAACTGTAAATGAAAATGTTGATGATGAGGGGAGGCAGGCTCATCCTTAAGACGCGCTGATAGTTTTACATTCATATCAACCAGTGTATATATGACAATACCCAATATCAACGTAAACATAGCAGTTCAGTACTACGTTCGTGTGGTGCGAACCATT
Organism: Magicicada septendecula; assembly: GCA_034769895.1. Lineage (NCBI taxonomy): Eukaryota > Metazoa > Arthropoda > Insecta > Hemiptera > Cicadidae > Magicicada > Magicicada septendecula. The sequence goes on from CM068370.1 coordinate 367,971,115, forward strand.
AATTCCGCGTGTGTGTTTGTGTTGTGCGTTTGATGTATGTGTTACGTGTACGCCTACTTTATACGGCATTTTTAAATGTTGTGACGACCTATGCTGAGAGATGACACATTATGATGAGCACATGCCTCGAAACGCAACGTGATTGGCACTGGACGAAGTCATAGGTCGGATAAAACTGGTAAACTCAAAATTTTATTTTATAGGTCTACACTGATAATCGTAAAGTACGAAGTGGAAAGTAAACGGCAAAACAGAAAAATGGCCATAGGCAAACCAAGATAATAGAGAGTATTAACGCTAATATGTTGCGTAAAACAAATACGCGAAACAAACGAAGTTACGTAGGGACTCTGCAGTTCAGAAATAAAAGCGCCAAAAGAGACGACGCTTTTAGCGGTAATCTCTCTACAATTGTCTTAAAGTCTTAACGCGGCGAAACAGCGTCGTCGGCGCCTTGCAATATCTGCGGTCCATAAACAAAAGTAAGGGTAGTAGTCGGTACTATGCGGCAATAATTTATGCGGAAAATTAAGTAGGGGTGAGAGAGAGGGAGAGAGAGAGAGCGAGAGAGAGAGAGAGAGAGAGAGAGAGAGAGAGAGAGAGAGAGGGAGAGAGAGAGAGAGAGAGAGAGAGAGAGAGAGAGAGAGAGAGAGCTAGAAAGCTGCGGAGACACACAATGGTTTCTATTATTTAATTGAGTCCATACATTATGACGAGGGGGTGGGTCGGTCGGTAGTCAGGTAGCAGGTAGCCGCCCTCTCCACCCCGTAATAACTGCGGGCAACCTTATTGTGGCAGAAAGCGATAAACAGTGGACCGACCGCGACTATCTAATTAATCCCTGTGACTTTGACCACCACAATGCCGCCGCACAGTATGAAGGCGAAATTAATTTTCACTTAATTAATAGACCTCCTGCATCCACTGCGCCTGTTCCTGTTCACGCCGTCTCCCGTCCGTTGCCTCTCTCGCTCACAGTTAGGTTTGTTCACACACACACACACACACACACACACACACACACACACACACACACACACACACACACACACACACACACACACACACACACACACACACACACACACACACACACACACACACACACACACACACACACACACACACACACACACACACACACACACACACACACACACACACACACACACACACAGAGGCATACTTACGATTTTTTATGTACAGCGGGTTAATATGGTTAAAAGTTCTTGAAAAAGTCGTGCCTCCCGCCTACATTATCAACAGCTGTATACAATCAATTAACGTAAAACCTCTTAAATAAATCTCTTTACTATATGAATATTCATTTACACACACACTCACACATCATAAATTTTGAAATTTCTTCTTTTCCCTTACCTTCTGACTCCAGTTTCCCTTCTTATTTCCTTCCTTCACCCATGTCACTTTTTTTAAGTGGTCCTACACTTGATTGTCTTGTTTTTTATGTATTTGCTTTAGCGTGTAATACATGGGTACGAAATGACATGTTAATGGGCTGCTAACAAAGAGGGATAGAAGACTGAAATTCCCGAACTTCTATTTTTTATTCTTCCATGCACCATTATAATGTAGTGCTCTTGGAAAACAGATAAAGTTCTCTTAAAACTACGCGCCTTGACATTCTTCATCAAATAGCCAAGAGGGAAGATTTGTGAAATCAAAGACTTATTAAAAGCAACGGATGCTGGTAGAAAATGGGTATCGTCACATATGAATGCCAAACTTGGACTCTTACAGAGGGTACTGAAGAGATGCTGGGCAAGTGAATGGTGTGAAAAACAGGATGACAGGTTGAAGAAGTTGAGCTGCCGAAAAGCGTGGGAGAAAATAATGTTCAACTAGTAAGCCTATTCAATTGCAGAACTCGTCATTATTTTGAAAGGTATACATTTATTATTAGCTAAATCAAATTAGAAAAATTTAATTTTGTTAAGGCGGTGAGTAAAGTTCTTGGTATTCTTTATTAACAGATAGCAATAATTACACTTTTTTAAAACATAGTTTAGCAACTAAAGGGTTTCCAAAATGTCTAGGGAATGTTGACAGGTATTAATTTTTTCAAGTTATTGAGGGACACAGTTCTCATGCTGAATATATTTCTCATAATTTGATGCCTCACATAGATTTTATAATTTAAAAACATTTAGATTATCATTTTCGGCTTGTGATCCACCCGAAGCTAAGAAAATTTCAAAATAAAGAATACATTTGTATATTGTACAGATTAAAATTCCCTTTAGACTGATAGGCACGAATTTGTACAATTTGTAAAATTTTTTATCTCTTCTTTGCTCCTCGGCGTCATAAGTTTTAGAAATTTCCAAAACTGAACACTGTATTAGGAGTTTAGTTAAATTTCTCACTTCTTTGCGCCATGGAGTCATTATACGTTTTAGACATTTCCAAAACTGAACACTGTATTAGGAGTTTAGTTAAATTTCTCTTTAATTTAATACCCACCAGTAGAGGGAAACTGACAGTTCAAACCCACAAAGGAATGCCGCCTTCTTAAAAAACAATAAAAAACACTAAAAAACATGATCTCAGAGATGACGCCGCCACCGCTGGACCCGCAGCATCCCGATGGACCACAGACACCAGTATGTAGTTACAACTGGTGATCTCAATACTAGAGCTGGTAACCAAGCTATTAAATATTATTAATCTTTTTGGAGAGTCACCTGTTAACGGAAATTTGGGTAAGATTGCGAGAATTCGCTAACACAAATAAAAAAACGAATACATTTTTTATAAAAAAGGACATTTACACACCTCATTAATCTGGCTCCCTCGAAGCCAGAGGGACTTTGATCATTAATTGATTACATAATTGTTAATCAAAAGATGGCGTCATAAGTCAGGGATACGCACGTTTTTAAAAGTCTAGAGACAAACACTGATTATTAAATAGTGATGTCTAAAACTGAGAGTTGGAAAAGATGGAGGAAAGTTAGAAATATTTCTGGGGCACTTAAAAAGAAAGCTTTTCTGGCATTTCTGCTCCATGAAGAAAGTATTTGTGATCTGTACCAGAAGCGGTTAACAATTATTGGTCTCTACTAGTCGTAATAAATACATAACAAAAATACGGAACTTTTGGAGAAAATGGGTAATGAAGTGCTTATCGCGAATACTCTCAGTCAAAAACCAGTGGAGATCGGAATATTTATAAGCAGCGAGAAAGTGCTGTGAAATACATTATCTGGGAAGATCACGTCATATCATGGAATAGATTTATTCGTAATATTGAGGACGACATACATGGACTCCAAATGGTAGCATACAAAATAATGAAACATCTCAGCCAAGAAGAGAGGGAGACAGTGTGTCTGAATTTGATTGGATATTAGAAGGAACACGGATGTAGTAGATTTAACAACATCTGAGGAACTAGAAGGAGTACTTCCATCCATGAAGAATCAAGAGCAGCTGGTTTGGATGGGATAAACTCAGCACTGATGAAACACTCTAGTACACTATTTGATTTTAGACCGATATATTTGGTGAATATGTGCTGGATAAGATGCATGATCCCAGATTAATGAAGAGTTGACAAGATTATTTCTGTTTTTAAAAAAGGTGTTAGAACTGTGCCATCAAATTGTAGAGGAAATCAAATTTTAGAATGCAAAAATTATTAATGAAAGACTTCTTCATATCTCTGATATTTTACTTCTTGACGAACAGGCAGGATTTCGTAAAGGTCGATCTTGCATTGACGACGTATTTTCTTTGAAAATATTGATTGATAGAAAAGATAATTTAATTTGTAGACACAGCTTGCCTTCATTGACTATGAGGAAGCGTTTGACAGAGTTAACAGATTATTCTATGGGACAATATGTGTAAGATGCGTTATCCTAAACATCTTGTAGACGTTATAAAGAGCTTAAGAGGTATATTATACAAGGATAGTATTGTCTATAGGACAGGATTTGACAGAGTTTTACATTTATCAGGGAGTGCGCCAACGCTGTAGCACATCTCAACATTGTTTAGTATCTATATCGACGACATAGTTAGAGAACCTAGACGAAATTAAGAGTGAACCCTTGAATAAAATAAGTAATAGAACATAATTGAATACAATGCTGTTTGCTGATGATCAAGTAATCATTCAAAACGGTGAGCGCAAAATCCAGAGATCTGTGTTTCAGTTACAACAAGTCTGTTTGAATTACAACTCGCTGCAGAAAACATAAAATATTGCTTTTATTGGCATATACCCTTGAGAACTAAGATTGTACTGGATAATAAAAGTATAGATCAGGTGTCACATTTCCGCTATCTGAGTTGTGACATCACGTATGACGTAGATTATGATGTCGATCATAAGTTGCCTAAGTTTTGGTCAGTAAATGGGACATTTCGTCAACCGTTACAGAGGGAAAAAGAAAAGAGTCTCGACTAAACGTTTATGAGGTAGTGGCTGTGCCGGTGTTGTTTTATGGTCCTGGAACTTGGGTGCCTGTGAAGAAACACCAGAGTAGGATACATTTACAGAAGGTGAGATTCCTGCGGTCTGGTAAAGGCTGTACACGAGGAAAGAGACTTTACAATGAATACATATGCAAAGCTGAAAATTCTTAATATCTAAAATCGTACTGCAGAAAACAAAGAGAGATGGAATGCCCATCTGAATAGGATGCAGATGGCAGGTCGCCTAACGAAGTTTAGCAATACAAGCCTATCGAACAAAGAAGTATAGGAAGAACTACAAAGCATTGGTAAAATGGTGTATTTACTTTGGGACGGGAACAGACAGTACGCCTGTTCCCTGTTGAAGATGAAAGTTGAATAGATTAAGCAGAAAAACAGTGCGACTGTAGCGTATTTGGTTTAGGGAAAAGCATGAACTTAACACATGATAGAAGTGTCTCGAGAAAAATCTGTAGGGGCAAGCGATTAATGTTGACTGCAGATTCATTAAAATAGGAGAAAAAAAGTCGAAAAAAAGACATTGGAGATAACAGAATGAGCTGTAGGAATCGAGATAAGGCGGAAAAGAGATAGACAGGAAACAGAGAAGTAAACGAAAATAATGGTAAAACACAGAGATTGTTGTATTTAGTTTTTCAGGCAGTCCACAGTCCACTGTTCGGGGAAGGAGGAATAGTTTTGCAGACTCTCAATAGTTTTACACTTCCACTCGAAGACTGTTTCCATAGGACCTAATGTTTTGCTGACCTCGAGATCCACTGTATCCAGTAAGTTTTGCTAGCCATTATAATCGCTAGAATCAAGCTTTGATCGCTCTGAGGAAGCCCGAAGCCCTTTTCGAACTAGACAAATCATTGGGTAACTAAATGTTATTATAGAATTATGGTGACATTAGGAGACGGAATTTTAGTTAATGTATCTAATATATCAACGGAATTTTAGTGATGAAACCGTAAGCTTGTTTCGGAAAAAACAGAATATTATTTTCCGTAGGGTAACAGCTAACAGAGTACATTTGGAACTTGCAAATAGCTCCAAAATAGTGATTCCGAATTGATGTAGATATTTTGAATGTTCCATTCAATTTAACATTTACCGCTAAGTTTTATCAAAGCCATAAATATTAAATAATATTTTAACATTGTGTACATTTGTACTGTAACATTATCTCCCAATTGTTTTACACACGCGTGCGCGCGCGCATGGATTTCTGTACGTTCGTGCGTCCGTGTGCGCAACTTGTCGAACACAGTACTGCCACAAAACCCTCTCCGCGCACCTACGTACAGTTTCCTTAGCATATTAAAATCCTTTGGGGATGACGAAGTATATTATTACAAGTTAATTTAAAAGGAAAAGCAAAGAAGCAATAGGGCGACGTAAGCCGGGGCGAGTCGAAAGATAACAGTTTAATACTCTCCGCCCTCCTCTGCGCTTTATTGTTGTTCTCTTTTAATAAAATAAGAAGCAACAGCAAGAAGCAGCAGGTTGAATATTTCCATTAAAAATTATCTCAAAACATTTCCAGACAGAGGACGGAGGACAGACGGCGGTATGAAAGGTTATCTGGCGCTGTCAGGGTGGCGAAGTGCAGGCGTTGAAAACACTTTGCGTTGATCTAGTTGACAGAAAACGATCCTGCACAAACACACACACACCGCATTATAATTCACTTTCAAATGTGGAATATAAAATGTCTTGTTAAGAAATTCATGAGATGAAGACGACAAGACACCCTTATACAGCTTTTATAGTTTCAAATTTCTTTATTCTTTTTTTTCTGCTATATAAGGGTACACGCGACGTCGACAGTGTATCAACTGTTACGCCCCCTTCAACCCTCCGCCAGCGTCGCCGCCACCGCCACCGAAACCAAAAGAAGGTTATTATATTACAATGAGTGGTGGTGGTGGTGGCTTTCGATCCGCTCTTCTTCTTGATGGATTGAAACATCCAGCGAATCCATTAACGCGCGCTCAATCCACTTCTGCTACGGCTTCTCCACATCGCTTTATCGGCTTACCCAGCGCTTGTTTCTTACAACCGACAAAATGAGGGGAGAACAAAAGCCGTATTGGATTATAGACGTTGACAATGATACCGCTGACTGGTAGCCACGAATGAAGTGAGCGATCTCTATATAGTTTTCCAACATACAGTATACGGTACTAAACAAATTCATAGGATTATACTGTATAAACTGTTTTGCTACCATGCAATTTTTACGTTTTAATTGTTGAAAGTATAACAAAGAAGTCTGAACGAAAGGAAATGGTTTGACAACTGAAGAGGAAAGGGGTAAGGGAATTCACAGTGATTATAGAGATTTCACAGTAGACTATGTAGAAATGGAAGAACTAGAGGAAGCCTGAAGAGTATGAAGAATGGACAAACTCGTAGGATATACGAAATAAACACAGAAAGGTTCAAATGCGCATCAACTAATGTTAAACAAAGATTTCTAAAACTTGTCAAGTAGCTGCTCCAGAGGAAAAAAACTGCCTTCTGAATGCAAAGTAACAAAGATATTTCCAACATACAAAAAGGGGGAAACGACAAATTGTAGATGTATAGAGACATTTCATTATATAACACAGTATACAAGATATACTCAAAGCTTATAACAAAAAGCTTAACAAATTTAAACAGAAAATATCGTACTTGAAGTACAATCCGGGCTAGAGGAAGGTCCTGCACAGATAACGTTCATAATTAGACATTTGATTGAAAAGCACATAGAATTTAATAATAAACCCACATGCTGTTTGTTGATTATAGGAAGGCTTTGGGTAGAGTAGCTAGAGGAAAAATTATGGAGTACAGACCCATTATAAAGAAGAGTTATCCCACAACATTTAATAAAAGTTATTAAAGAATTTATGACAACACGAAGATACCCATCACCTGGAACGAAAAATGAAAGAATCAGTCATTAGGTGTAAGACAAGAGTGTAGCCTATCCCCGATAGTTTGTAATATTAATGTGAACGACGTTTTACCGAAGTGGTTTAATAAATTATAATATTAAACACATAAATTAAATGGTAGGAAATCAGTAACCATTATAGGCTACTCTGTGCAGATGTCAAGCAATAATTACAAACATACAAAGCAATGATCAAGTGAACAGTCTGTTCAGAAAGCAGTATATTAATTATACAAAACAGCAAAAGATTACAATTTACAATATCATAGCAAAAAGAAATAATGGTATTTAAATGTGCAGAACCTATTAATAACAAAATTACTGTTAACAATATTAAGATAGAAGGAGTAAAGTAATTCAGTTTCCTAGCTAATTATGTATCATGCAAATGCTAAATTAGGTATATGCAATTAGATATTCGACTACATAAATTGTACAATATATAGAAACCTGTAGAATAAAGTAAGGGAGAATTAAAAAAAAAACTATGGCTATTCCGAGTTTATTGCATAGCAGTGGAACATGGACACTCACAGTTCACAGAAACAAATGAAAAGGAATCCAAACAGCAGAGATGAAAATGTTACGGAGGATCGCAGGTTGCACAAGGAGAAATAGAATATGGAATACAGGAATAAGAGAACAATTACAAGTTCGCAGCTTAAGTGACCAAATTAAAGAGTATAAGAATAAATGGGAACAACATTAACAAAGAATGAGTACTGAGAGGATACCAAAGATTATGTATAGATATCGACTGCAGGAACAGAGATCCTACGAGACAGAATGAAGGATTCCGACTGGAATGAAAAAGAGATTTGCTAAACGTTTTATTCGGAGTGTGATTTTATGTGGAGTGAAACTTGGACCTTCAAAAAGAAAGAAGAAAGGTAAATAAAGGGCTTTAAAATGTAGTAAAGTAGTGTAAGAATTTGTTGATAGAGTAAGAAGCGATGAATTAATGACAAGAATAGGAGAGGAATCATAACTGTTGGCCGTAATAAGAAAGAGAAAATATCTTGGTTGGGGCATATATTGAGTAGAAATTGTCCGCAGGTAAAAATCATAGAGGGAAGGTGGAAGGCAGGATAGGACTTTGAAGAAGAATGGCTGGAATGCTTGATGACATCAGAGACGGAAGGAGCTGTAGAAAAATGAAGACGGATGTTCAGAGCCTAGAAAAATGAAGAGAATCCAGTTGAAACCTGTCGTAAGGCACTTTTACTAAAGAGAGAAAGTGAGAGAGGGAGAGTTAGAGAGAGAGAGAGAGAGAGAGAGAGAGAGAGAGAGAGAGAGAGAGAGAGAGAGAGTGAGAGAGGGAGAGGAGAGAGAGAGAGAGAGAGAGAGAGAGAGAGAGAGAGACAGACAGACAGACAGACAGACAGACAGACAGACAGACAGAGAAAGAGAAGAAGTGTATAGTATAATACTAATCCATTGACAATTAAGCCGGATCTGTGGATGAGACTGACATATAAGTAAAACTAATCATGTTACACACAATTGTATATTGTCGTCTGAAATACATGCAGAGACATATCGTTGGAACAGGGAGTTGTGGAGGGAGTAGATTCATACAAATACCTTAGTGTTATGGTTACAAAAGACGAGACAAGTGTAGCAGAAATAATAGATAAATCATGTAGGGCAAGGGAAACAATTGACGAGCAGTTACGTCCCACTTTATGAAGCAGTCAACTAAGGCCTGGAACAAAAATCAATATACATAAGACAATAGTGGAAAGTATTGTGTAACATATGGGGCTGAAGTGCTGGAATCTTACAGAACATGAGGAAACGTTTATGAGCCACGGATATAGAATAATGGAGAAGATGTAGGCTGCATTGCAAGATAGGGCTACAAATGAAAAAATAAGAGAAAGAGTGTATATATGTATATATATATTATATATATTTACCAGTATGATTGACACAATTGTTGCAAAAAGATTAAGATGGTACGGGCATATGTACCGTACAGGGAATAGTAGATGGCCAAAGATATTACTAGAACCCTAGTACCTCCTGAAAGTAAAAAAGAGGGAGGCCGCGAAGGACTTGGATAGAAGGCATAAAGAATGTAATGGCACAGAGAAATCTGAAGGATGATGATTGCAAAAATCGTAAAGTTTGGAAGTTAGTAAGCGAAAACGACTTTTGATGTAAATGACTTTTTATATATAAACGACTTTATATATATATATATATATATATATATATGATATAAACGACTTTATATATATAATGACTGCACAAAAACAATAAAACAGGCACAAAAATTATGGATACAAAATTAAATTAATCAATTATACAGCAAGAAAAACAACATAACACTAGACATAATAAATTACACTTAGAACTAACAAGTATATTACATCCAATTACATGGAATAATAAATACAATATAATATATGACATAGAAAGTAAAATAAAATTTGAAAAATACAAAAAGACAAATACAATAAACAAAAAACTCAACACATTAAAACAACACAACAAAAGTCAAGAACAAAATAACAAAAACAAATACACATTTTATCCTGGAACCATTAACCTAAGCAACACAGAATTTAACAAAAAAAAGAGAATATTTAAACAATATATAAAAAACTAACCTAACTCAAAACACAAACAAAATCTATTAAATGTAATAGTAGAAACAGAATTTGCCATTAACCTAATACAAGACAATATACAAGAAGAAAAACGAACAGAAGCAACACATATAATTAAGAAAGTAATCACAAGTGAAATAAAAAACAAATCTACACAAAATCAAAATAATAAAACATTAAAAGAAATTAAAAATAAAGTTAATAACAACAATTTAATCATAACTAAAGCAGACAAAAGCCAGGCAACAGTAATTATTAACAAAACAGACTACATCAGAAAAACTGAAGACTTCATCAACAATAATGATTGCATACAATTAAATAAGACCCAACAGAAAAATATCTTAAACAAACAATAAAACTAATAAAAACAGCTAAAAAGATCTTCAACAATAAAAATACAGACATAGGCCTATAAATATAAATAATAATCCAAAACCACCTAAAATGAATAGCCTAATAAAAATACACAAATTAAACAACCCAATACGACCATTAATCAACTTCAAAAAAGCTCCTACATACAAAATAGCAAAAATAATAGCACAAAAACTAAAAAATAACCATCTAACAAATAATTATCACAACATAAAAAATACATACGAATTAATAGACAAACTAAAGGTAATAAATATAGATGAAAACACATTTTTCACATCATATGAGATCACAAATATGTACACCAACATTCCAATTGATGAAACAATAGACATAATAATAAACAAAACTTAAATAACAAAATGAAGACACACAATATATTACTGAAATAAAAAACAGCCTCCAACTAATACTAAAACAAAATTACTTTGAATTCAATTGCAAAATTTATCAACAACAAGAAGGATTTGCAATGGGATCTCCATTATCTAGCATAATAGCAGAAATATTCTTACAACATATAGACACCAAAATACAAAATATTATAAATTCCTTTGATCCAAATGGCATTTGGATAAGATATGTAGATGATGGGCTATGTGTATCAAGTAACAAAAACATAAATGCAGATAACATATTAAAACAGCTCAATAACATAGTACATCCAAAAATACAATTCACACAAGAAAAAGAAAATCATAACAAAATTTAGACATAACCATCACAAGATACAATAACCACCTACAATATGCAATATACAGAAAACTATCTTCCACTAACATCATTGTACCTAACCATTCTGACCACCCACCACAACATAAAATGGCAGCATTCTATTCACTATTTAACAGAATGTACAAAATACCCCTAAACAAACAAGAAACAGACAAAGAAAGAAATATAATTTACCAAATTGCTTATGAAAATGGATATAATAAAAATACTGTAAACAAAATAGAAAATAAAATCAAATATAAAATACAAACTGAACAATTAAGAGTTAATCAAAATGAACAAACAAAAATAATAGCAATAAAAAATGGGCCACATTCACATACATAAATAATAAAATGATAAAGCTAACAAAACTTATTAAAAACACAGACATTAAAATAGCATACAAAACTAACAAAAATTATCTACAAAAACTAAATAACCCACACAACAAAGGTAATACAACAACCAATGTTATATACAAAATTGAATTCCAAGATTGCAATAAATGTTACAAAGGACAAACAAAAAACAACTGAAAAAACGCTATTTTGAACACCTAAACGCATACAAAAAACCAGATATATACAAATCTAATTTTGGTACACATGCGATAAACATTGGACATGAATTCTCGGACATAACCAACATGACACTAATAAAACACATACCACACAAATGCACCATAATGAACATTTGGGAAAACTTACAAATATACAAACATAAAACACAAAACAAACTAATACATGAACAAATACAAATCAATACAAAACATGACACAATTTTTAAAGCACTCAACATCGAAAATACACAAAATACTATTACATACACCACAATCACACACAATAATACCACTTTAAAATACTAGAGACCAACAAGAAACCACAATAACGACCAGCAAACACCCAAATACTTCACCAGACGCAAAATCACGAAGGCTGAGGATGAGAACACAATGCTTCTCGAAACATGTTCCTAATAAGGAAAAAAATATCTTGAGGTAATTTCAGTATAAATATTAAATATAATATATTGCAACGGTTCAAATTTAATTATAACTAATAAGGATATTGTGAGTGTGTAAAAATTACCAACACGTCTATTATGGAGGAGATGAAAAATTATTTATTATACACAAGAATACTATATTAAGTTTTAAGTTGTATATTGTATTACAACTTGTCATGCATTTATATTTGGAATAATAGTTTATATTGTTCGATAATATATCGATTTTACTTGGTTGATGATATGTCCTCCGTACGTGCGATCCTCCTCTTCCTATCGTCGCTTCCGTCCTGGCGTCCTCTTCCTCAGCGTCACACTCCTTCCTGGCGTCCTCTTCGTCCTGGCGTCCTCTTCATCTTGTCGTCCTCTTCTACGGCGGTTTGCTCCACCAGCGATATTTAGAACAGTCTTGTTGATGATTATGTCTAACTGTTAACATCAATTAGACTCTTCACAAATTGTTACTCACAATGATTATTGTTTTTACTCGAACAGTTTATTATTAATTGATACGTTAACTTTTATCAATCTCAGGGCGACTATGGGTATTATTTGAATGCGATGTATTAGTCTTACACATTCCACGAAAGTTTGAAGTGTCTTAAATTCCCTATGCGGATATCTTAAACTAACACGAAAAAGCACTATAATATACTATAAATTTTACTTAAATAATTAACCCATTCGGTTCTTTACGCTGAACTTCGTAAAGAATGCCAAGGTTTATTTTAAGTTATATTTTTCTATGTTCGTACGAGAAAACTCTCGAACACCGAGCACAACTTCACCTTGCAGATTCTACAGAAGAACTGTGTCGATCCTTACTTTACAGAGTACGAATATTACTGAAATTAGTGTCTTCCGATTGGTTAAACCCAAGTCACATGTTTGATGCTTTCAAAAGATATAAAGTTTTCCTGAAACAGTTTGTATAAATCCGCACTAGCTTGCATTGAATTTATCTACAAATTTTATTGCCCTATTAATGATAAGCGTTTCATATTTAGTTTTTCCCTACTTAAAAACCATATTTATAAAATAGTTATGAACCTGAGAGTAAACACAAATTGAAGCTATTTACATAAATAATCCATTGTCAAAGATTCACGTCGCTCAGTTAACTACCGCGGAAGATACAGCGATCACAAGTTATCACACCAGCACACGCTCACAAATTCACGCAAAAAATACATGACAATAAAGAACACCTTTTTATGAAGAATTTGGTATACCCTACATGCTTATCCATTTCTAAATACAAAACTTACGGCTAAAAGACAATATATTACATAAAACCAATTTAAACATGAACATGTTCGTCATCCATGTGCTTATATACAAACAACATAGCTTATCATCCTGTGTTCCGTTGCAATATGCATACATATATATATATATATATATATATATATAATACATTTAATATTTATAAATAAATTTACCTCAAGATATACCTTTTTTTTCTTATTAGGAACATGTTTCGGGTACCATCTTGTACCCATCCTCAGCCTTCCGGTTTTTGTGTCTGGTGAAGTACATATGTGTTGGTTGACTATTATTATTGTGGCTTCCTGTTGGCTTCTGGTACTCCAAATTGGTTTTATTGTGTGTGATTGTGGTGTATGTGTTAGTTTTTTTGTGTATTTTCGATGTTGAATGCTTTGAATATTGTGCCATGTTTTGTATTGATTTGTATTTGTTCAGGTATTAGTTTGTTTTGTGTTTTATGTTTGTATATTTGTAAATTTTCCCAAATGTTCATTATGGTGCCTTTGTGTGGTATATGTTTTATTAGTATCACATTGGTTGTGTCTGGGAATTCATGTCCTGTGTTTATTGCATGTGTGGCTAAATTGGATTTATATATTTCTGGTTTTTTGTATGCGTATACGTGTTTCAAAATAACGTTTTTTCAGCTGTTTTTTCTTTGTCCTATGTAACATTTATTGCAATCTTGGCATTCAATTTTGTATATACCGTTAGTTGTTGTATTATCTTTGTTGTGTGGGCTATTTAGTTTTTGTATATTATTTTTATTAGTTTTGTATGCTATTTTTATATCTGTGTTTTTAAATAGTTTTGTTAGTTTTGTCATTTTATTATTTATGTATGTGAATGTGGGCCATTTTTTGTTGTTGTTATTATTTATGTGTTGTTCACTTTGATTAATTCTTAATTGTTCAGTTTCAGTTTTTATTTTATATTTGAACTGAACAATTAAGAATTAATCAAAATGAACAACACATAAATAATAAAAACAAAAAAAAATGTGCCATATTCACATAGATAAATAATAAAATGACAAAACTAACAAAACTATTTAAAAACACAGATATAAAAATAGCATACAAAACTAATAAAAATAATATTCAAAAACTAAATAGCCCACACTACAAAGATAATACAACAACTAACGGTATATACAAAATTGAATGCCAAGATTGCAATAAATGTTACATAGGACAAACAAAAAAAACAGCTGAAAAAACGTTATTTTTAAACACGTATACGCATACAAAAAACCAGAAATATATAAATCCAATTTAGCCACACATGCAATAAACACAGGACATGAATTCCCAGACATAACCAATGTGACATTAATAAAACATATACCACACAAAGGCACCACAATGAACATTTGGAAAAATTTACAAATATACAAACATAAAACACAAAACAAACTAATACCTGAACAAATACAAATCAGTACAAAACATTACACAATATTCAAAGCACTCAACATCGAAAATACACAAAAAACTAACACATACACCACAACCACACACAATAAAACCAATTTGAAGTACCAGAAGCCAACAGGAAGCCACAATAATAATAGTCAACCAACACATATGTACTTCACCAGACACAAAAACCGGAAGGCTGAGGATGGGTACAAAATGGTACCCGAAACATGTTCCTAATAAGGAAAAAAAAGGTATATCGAGTTAAATTTATTTATAAATATTAAATGTATTATATACATCAAGAAACAGACTGTAGCAGAAAATGATTGAATATATATATATTGTAACCAGACCCTGTATGCCGGTCTTTACAAAAA
This sequence comes from Magicicada septendecula, assembly GCA_034769895.1. NCBI lineage: Eukaryota > Metazoa > Arthropoda > Insecta > Hemiptera > Cicadidae > Magicicada > Magicicada septendecula. The sequence continues at coordinate 367,986,287 of CM068370.1, forward strand.
TAAAATAGTAGATGAAAAATTTTATAAAAAAAATTTTGTTTTCAATAAAAAAAAATTTGTTTATGTTTAATCAAGGTCAGTAATTAAGGAATAATACTGTTTTAAATGTTCTGTAAAAATTTTAAGAATCAGGAAGGTTCAATTAACTATTGAGCACTTTTGGAAGATCTGAACCCAGTCTGGAGTTAACTAGATTAACTCCAGTCAGCAATCGATTGATGATTTTTCTTGCTGGTCCAATATCTCACTGAAAAAAAATATTTTCTTCTTCTTGAAGTCTCTTTGCCTTATAAGAGACTTATAAGTCGATTCATATAAGTGAATCGAGAGTTAGATGAATTAGACACTTTTTTAACTAAATCTACCAAAACGTTAACGACAATAGTGAAAACTAACACCTAACTTCATTATACGAGTGATCTAAAACAGTAAAACAATATATTTGACATAATTCACTTATATTCATGGCTAACTGTAATACCATTTTTCGACTCGGTTATAAGGAACGTTTTTTCACACAACTATTCAGCTTGATATTCAACAAAAGACTATCTTAACTTGGTCAAAATCTGGCCCAGTTAATCTTTGAAAAAGTATTGTTAATATATTTCGATTACCCATACACATGATACAAAATTACATTATATATGGAATTTATTTATTTTATTCATCACTTTCATGAATTATGAACTTTATCATTGTTTTAATCATCTCATTCCTTTTAAATTGATATATTATAGTCCATATCTGTGGACATTTTATGGAAATTAACAAATTTCTTTCCCTTTTGGAAATATAGGCTCAAAATCTGATTTCCGTCTTTATACAATTTTTCTTCCATTTTAATTGTTATTAATACTATTATAATAAATTTTAATTAGTCATATTTCTCTTCCTTTCCTTAAATACATATAAATTAAACTTTTGAACTGGTTTTTTGTGTTAGTCTCTGAATTTGACATTGCTCTTTAAAATTAATTAATTTATATATTTTGAAAATTTACAATATTTTAAGGTATATTTCCTTATTATCATTTTAACTCATAGGATCATTCCCAGTAGTGGTTAACTGATTTACCTTATCTAAATCTTGCTAGTTTACAGGATTTATAAGTGAATTTTACTGGTTTATATGGTTTCTGTGAATTCACCAAATGGCCTAGAGTTTAGAATTTTATATTTCTGTCTTTCTCAAATAAATTTAATCATACCACTCCTCTGACTTTACATAGTTACTATTACATGAAAATAAAATGGTTTATAACTTATTGTGAGGTGTAGTATTTAATTAACACTACTGTTATAAAAAAATAATTATGAACATGATTTAGCCATCTGTACAATTGAACATATTGCTGACATGGTTTGAACATATACATTTAACTTCTTTTGAATTAACACAGCATACCTACTGAAACATTATTAATGGTATGTATGCTGTTATTTAGCAAACATAATTCATTTTAAACACATAATATAAATCTTATTTTCTAATAACTCTTACAAACACATTGATTTTATGGCTGTGAACAAACAGTCTATTTAAACATTTTAAACCTATGAATACTAAATTAATGCCAGTCCTTTCTGGTCTAAACCATTATTATTTATGATCCCCTTCATCAGTAAACATGACCACCCATACTCTAGTTATTAGCATTTTTTTTACAAATGTCTTGTAAATAAAGAGTTACATTAAAATAATAAAATACTGGAAATCTTCCATTCTATTATTTTATTATGCTGTTTATTACTGGATATTAAAGTTGTTATATAGCATATTGATAAGTCATAGTATCACTAACTTTAAGTTTATTGCATTTCCAAAAAACACTTACACAAATTCACTTTCACTGGTGGTTCTGATATTTTGAGTCTCACTATCTCAGACCAGACCTTTAGTAATCATGGACTGTTAAGACTTGTTTATTTTCTTTATCACACAATCGCTTTAGTAGTTTCACTTCTTATAATACTATACAACACTTTAGGTTTCTAAATAATTACATTTTATAGGATTTTGGTATGTTATACTTTCTTTTTAATCGTTTTGGTGGGTTTGGGGTTGATGGTAGTTAATAATAATAATAGGTTTTACCACGGTGTTTCTTTCATACTATTTCTTCCTCTCCTCCTGTCTTCTTTCTTGTCCTTCTTCTTATCTTCTTTCTTGTCCTTCTTCTTATCTTCTTTCTTGTCTTCATTCTTGTCCTTCTTCTAGTCTTCATTCTTCTGGTCTTCTTGTCTTCCTTCTTCATTCTTGAGTAAACCAAGGTACTTTGTGTTATCTCGACTGATGTTTAGTTTGGAGCATCTAATTTATTTACTGACACGGACCTTGTTCTTCTCTAAAGGTTTCAGGGTATTGTTTTCTTCCTGATCACAAACTTTATTCTTCCTTCTTCTTGTTTTTGGGGTATTTTGGTGTTCACCACTCTTAAACTAATTCTCTTTCTTCTTGATATGGTGTTATTTAATTTGTTTACTGCTCCTAGCTTCCTGGGTAAATTACTGATCTTATAATATGAGTTGCTTTCAATACTTTCTTTGATATTTAAACAATGGTTTTTATATAATGTAATGAGGATTTTTATTTTATCGTGGTTCATTCCTTTGATTTTATTAAATCTCATTCAATATTATTTTAACATATGTGGTGTAATTAATTTTTATGATTTTATATGACTTAATAAGTAGTGGATTTTCTGTCACGCTACAATATATACACAGTATATATTGTAACTTGACGAGATCTTGCTCGTTAAAATGCTTACAAGTGTCGTGTGTCTACTCACCAGTTCGGCATTCAAATTCGTATTTTCTGCCTCAACGTCGGGTTGGCCAACTCTTCTTAGTAAACCAAAATTGTAAAGTTTAAATTTTTATAAGTGAGTACTCAAATTTTAAGATTAGTTAAATAAAATCAAACATACAGTCTAATGCTTCTATTATGTTTATTAACAATATTATCAATTGGGTTTTAATTTCTACAGTTTCTTCCAAATTATAAATCTTATTTTTGCGCCGGCATGTTTAATTATTCACGGTTGGTTATTCTGTCCGCCGTTGTTTATGTAGACTCACTGATATGGAATTGGTTTTTCTTCGTTTATTTATAATCTCAGGCCGAAGTTCTTGTGACTACAGAAAATGTTGTTAAATGGGCTAATAAAAGTACAAAATTTTACGAATACCCTATAAATACCATAGAACAGGTGATGTACTTATAATTACAGTGGTAAACTATTGCTATGGGATTTAGCGTTTGGAGGTTATTTACGTTTAGTAAATTTTACGTTTAAAATATATTAATTTGAAGAATCAATGTTGGATTGAGATAGTTATTCAATTTGAGGTGTTCATTAAATAAAAGAAAGTTCAAGTGTTCGTTAAAAAGTGATAAATAATGTGGAAAGTGTAGTTTCACTTATTGTTGGTTTTCTTGTGTTTTTACTGTGAAGTCGTATTTTAAAATATACTTAACAATCCTCCGTCTGCAATCCGGGTAATATTTCTCACGAATATTGCTGCTTGTCCTTTCTTGGGTGTTTCTGTTAATTCAAGGCTTCAATTTTCTTAGTCATTTGGTTAAGATGTTTATTTTCCATCAGTCATCCTGGTTATTGCAGGTTCCATGGTTCATTTATGGGTTTCAGATATCTTCTTTCTTCCGATGGGTCGTATTCCGTCACTTGGGATTCTTCATCAATTCCTCATGGATATTTTAATTTCTTCAAGTAAATTTTTTAATTCGTTTTGTATTAGTGTTACTTCTGTGATTTAATTTACTAGTTTGATCATTTATTTTTATAAATTTAGTTGAATTAATTCTTTTTTATTCCTTGTGGTTTTAATACATCTGCCCTCATCAAGCTCTAATAATTGACTGATACAATTTATTAACTTTTTTTTTCTAACAAAGTTTCGTTGTTATGGTGACTCTCATCCAAACACTAATTCCCATTGGTTGATAATTTACAACACTGTTATATAGAACTAACGTTTTTCTATACAAAATTATTAAAAATCTTTAAATTATTATAACTCCCTTATACTACCTGTAATCTTAAATACAATAACAATATTATTTTCTTTTTGTTTACAAATTATTTTGATACCCCACAAGTTTACCTTTTTTCAAGTTATAACAGATTACTATTTTTTCATTTGGTTTTTCTTTTGTTAATTACATTTAAACTAATTATTTTCTATCTAGTTTTGTATCTTACACTATTATTATGAAACCTAAACAGATTATATACTTTATTTTATCAATGGTTATTGTTTTGTCTTAAATTTCACAAATTTCTGGTTACCAGTTATAGGCCTAAAGCCTAGAGTTCATAATTCACCTACCCTATACTCATTACAATTGTTTATAGTCATTTTTGTTAATTTTATATGTTACTAAACATAATTACTGTAACAACCTAACTTAAATCATAACATCTGATTATTTTTAATCATCATATAACACAATGTTTATTACTTATCACTACTCTCCTAATGAATTATTGTTATTCAAGTTTATTTTGTATTAGTGTCTTTTGATAGTTTACTTATTAACATTCTTTCTATATTTTATCAGTATATTTGCTCTTACATTTCATTTTCTTTTTATCTTTCCTACAGATTACATACTATTTATTTTCCTATCTAATTTTGTACTTTTATTTATATATAATTTTTTTAACACTTGTGTGCTTATAACTGATGTTATATTGTGGCTTCAATTATTTTCTCTGTCTCACCTTATCCAATCTATTGGGTCTAGTCACCGTCATTGTCTTTGTCTAAGTCAAAATCAGTTAGTGGTGGTGTTCTATTATTTCTCATTTAATAATTTTTATTTTCCTTTAGTATACAGCTTTTCTTCAATTATTTATACTTGTAAACCGTGTGCTGTCGTAGGTCACGTTACAATTCATAATTTCTATATACGTAACTCGATGTTTCTTGCAGTAATTACATAATGTTTTGATGTTATTCAATTTGTTTCTTCTGCAAGTAGTATAATTTCGCATTTTCTTTTAACACCTGACGCAGGTTCCACTGAAAAATATCAGTATGATCAGAGGTTTGTAAGTAAATTAATAACAATCGAAATAAATCATTAACAGAATTCGCCAAGATTACGAAGGCTGAGGATGAGAACACAGGGGTTCTCGAAACATGTTCCTAATAACGAAAGAAATATCTTGAGGTAAATTCATTATAAAAATTAAATATAATATATATATATATATGTATTCTTTTTATTTTGAAGTAACTTATGTAATTTTAGTTTATTGCAGTATTTATAATATACTATAATTTTCTATATACGTAAATCGAAAGTTTCTTGCAGGAATGTTATAATTTTATGTATATTATTCAATATAGTTTCTTCTGAAATTAGCGTACTACGCTTTTGTCGTTTTAATTACCTGACATACGTTTCACTGAAACACATCAGTATCATCAATGGTTTGTAAATATTTATACACTATACACTACTTTCAGAAGAAAGTATATGGATATATCCAAACAATTTTTGCTACAGTTTTTGCCTTGAAATATAAATTATTTAATATTCAATACTTATTATCTTCATTTAAGATCTATTTTAGTTACATGAAACATGTTTAGGGCATCAAATAGTTTAATCATCCTCAGCCATCTTAGTTTTTTTTTTGTCTTGGACACAGTAAATTCAACATAAATAAAATATGAAATAAAAATAAAACATTTAAGAAATGATCAAAATCAATCCCACATAAATAATAATAACAACAACACTACAAAAGTGGATAACACTGACGTACATAAGCAATAAGACGACAAAACTAACAAAACCATTTAAAAATACACATATTAAAATGGCTTACAAAACAAACAAAACAGTATTCATAAACTAAATATCTCATACAGCAAAGATGTGTACAGCAAACAACGAAATATACAGAACAGGAAGCAAAGAATGTAACAAATGTTACATAGACCAGACGAGAAAACAATTGATGAAACGCTCCTTTACCTCTACACGCATACAAAAAAAAGCAAAATTTGTAAATCCAACGTGGCCACACATGCTATTAATACTGGACATGCATTCCCAGACATCGCCAACATGACACTGGTAAAACATATCACACAAAGGCACAAAAACGAATAGACGTAAAAACTTACAAATATATGAACATAAAAAGTAAGACAAACTAATATCAGAATAAATCAGATCGACACAAAACATGACACAATTTTAAAGCACTATACATTCTACAGACTGAAGCACAATGAAAAATAAACCTACATACGACACCTATATAGGCCTACACTAACTGAGATGGCTGAGGCTATACACTAACTATATTCGATGCCCGAAAATTGTTTCAAGTAAGGAAAAATATACCTTGATGAAAAATAGTATTCTATTAAGCATTAAACTGTAACACACACACACACACACACACACACACACACACACACACACACACACACACACACACACACACACACACACACACACACACACACACACACACACACACACACACACACACACACACACACACACACACACACACACATGTAACAACAAAGACAAATAACAACTTAACGTAAATGAGCCGTTTCTGATACAATGTCTCAATCTGGATGTACACTTAGCTTACGGATGCCTTGTTGAGAATGGAAGTCGAGTACGAACGAAAAACGTTAGTGTAAACACGTACAGTATGTATGCAATCTTCGGTCGTAGTTGTATAAGAATTTATTTAAACGATTTCTTCTAGCAGCAAGCAGTTTATAAGCGAAACTATGATAATAAAGGAGAGACAATTTAGTTGTACCCCTGACGCGACGGTCTCTCCAGTTTGTATTACTCCATATTTCGTTTAGGTGTGTCGTTTCTGGGTTACGCTCGGTTTGTGGAACACAATTTGAGCAAGCGGCGTTATGTTAACAGCGAACTCTGGCTAGAAGTTATGGCAGAGATTACTGTCTCTTGTTAGCCATATTTCGTTTTTATTTTATTTCGTCTCGCTTTGTCTGTATACAAATGTTCCTTTAAACTACCCTTATCAACACACACCCCATACCTCTTTGTCGCTTTAACCCCCGGCTTTCTTCTACTTCTGACTGTCACGCTGTCTTACTGTCTCCTCCCTATCTGTATCTCCTCACTTGTTATTTCTTTACATTTCCTCTTCTTTTTATATATTTGTCTCGTATAGTCTTCTTTCGCTTTTGCTCATGCCTCTCATCTGCATCTTATTGCCAAGGTCCCTTCATTCCTCTATATTTTATCTTTCTCTCTTTGTGTTGGGCTGTGTTATTATTTTGCCTCTCCCACTTCTCTTTATGAATATGCCCCTTACGATTTATCCGATTTAGGACTGGAAACAACACCTTCTCTCTTCATTCTCTTGTAAACAAACGCCCGAACATAGAATGTAGAAACACGCTTTCACATGCACACGCGCTTAAATTTTCATAACTAATTACACAATTGCCTACCCTTGTACACATGTAACAACGCTAACGCCGTAATATTCAAATAAGATTATACCGACGGAGCCGCCCCCCTGCTGTATTCATGAGGGTTTATATTTATTATAAAGGGTCATATTTGAAGGAGAGCAGGGTTGTTTGAAAAACATTTAGATAAAGTGAGGAGAAGTTTAACCTGGGAAAGGACTATCTGTGAACAATTTCTGTGAAATCCCGCCGCCACCGCCGATGCTTGCATCCCCTATCAGTTGCGGCGGGAGGGTGGCGTGGCAATGATGGTGGTAGTGGCAATGCTTCCCTTAGGAATGCCGTGTTATCGGCTGCAGATTGCACGCTGGAGTCTTGTAAAACTATATGATCCCACTCAGTTTATACCACCTTAGCCGAGGCCTACTACAACACACACACACACACACACACACACACACACACACACACACACACACCTTTACTCTCGGCCCGCAAACTTTCAAACCTCCCCCGTCGCCTCCCTCGCTTATTAGAAACGATGGAATTGTCTCAAGGCAACAAAATAAAAACATCTCATTTCGTTTTTTCGTGTAAAACAAAATGTATTGAGTCGAACCCTTTGAAGAAAACACTCTCCGTCTACTTCTCGACGACTGGATATTTTATAGGGACAATTCATTTGACAAAAAATGGAAACAGAATTCTACGGGCGTTCTATTTGTTTTTATTGTACCTCCGAGTTGTTCATACGAGGACGAGAAATTTTTCTTCAATAAAGCAATTTCTTATCAACTCTAAAAAACGAAAGAAAGAAAATTACCTTCACGCTCTCATGAACGTAAATAACGCAAAAAGACGAATTTGCTTGGAAACATATGCCGAATGCATATTTCGTTCACAGCTGTTCCGAAGGAGCTAAAAACTTTCACATGTCACAGCATTTTCATCATAAATGTATACAATAATTTTATGGCAAGGATCAATGTTTCAGGTAGTTGCTGTTGATGGTACTTTTAGTTATAAACATAGTATCGAACTACCAGTGAGTAAAGTAAATACAGTATAATACTTAGTACAGGAAGGCAGATTCGTTTAACTGGTGATATGCGGAGGAGAGACTCGCACGAACCTGTCTTAGTAATATTAATTTAATTACTCTCATGCACCTTTCTACGACAACGTAACAATTTTTGAGTTAATAATGGTAATACTTCTACTTATGTTGCTAAATTTGATCACGACAAAACTTTCCACGTGGGAATTGACAAGAGTTTCCTTAGCTAATGAAGCAATTTTTTTGAATCCTTTTTATAATGTTTTTCAAAAAAAAGGACTACGTTTATACCACTGATTAATAAATCTTAAATCCCAAACTTTAGAGCTCATAACGCGTACGGTAAAGATAGAAGCAGAAGTTTTAACCTTTTATGTTTGAAGTTCCTGAGAAAAGTAAAAATAAAGGGTAAACGGCAAAGTTTTGGAGTAACAATAATCACCAGTGGAAATGGAGGTCCTCTTTCCTCGTCAACTTTCTTCATCAGTGTATTTCAAGGTTTCAACCAGAAAGAAAAGAAAAGTTTTTTTTTTTAGTTTTTTTACTGGCTCATTGATTTTTCGCTGCAAACTTCACCATAGCTATCGATAGAATGTGTTAATTGGAGGCCACGACAAAGGCTGACAATTTCAGGATAGAACAATAAGAAAACGTGAAAATCTCAAGTACTTGTGAGTTTTATTTTATGAAAAAGGAAGGGTAAGCTATAAGTAAAAATAGAATAAAATAGTTTACTTTAAATCAAACGATCACAATAAAAAAGGAACTTACAAAGTAAAGTGTCCGGATTGCAATACATTCTGCGTAGGCCAGACGAAGAAAAAACTATTCCATAGATTCCTTTAACATCGCAATGCATTTTTAAAATCGAGTATTTACAAGCCCAATTTAACCACACACTGTTTAAGTAATAACCACCCATTTCCAGACATTCAAAACGTAAAATTAATTAAAAACATACAAAAAGGTAACAAAATGGGAAATTTTCTATTAATACGAAAACAATAATAATAATTTACTAATTAAAGAACAAATTCAAATACAAACAAAGTAAGGTTATTTATTTAAAACTAGCGAGTACCCGGCACGCGTTGCAATGCCACTCAAAGAAAGAAAGTGTTTGTATATATATAATATATAAAGATTTCGTTCGCGTGGTCTTCAATTTAATGCGATAATATATTTAGAACAGAATCTATTCCATTGGGTTGCCATAGTAACCAGATCTAATAAGTTAGTTTTTTAAGACTCCAAAGGACCCCCCAGAGGATCGTATAAAAAAAAAACACCTGTCCTATGTTGGTTCTCCCGTTGCGTAAAATATTTGTGCCAAGTTTGGTTGAAATCGGTCCAGTGGTTTAGGAGGAGATGTGGAAGACCCCAAAGAACCCCCAAAAGAACCCCATCGAAAAAACACCTATCCTATGTTGGTTCTCCCTTTGCGTAAAATATTTGTGCCAAGTTTGGTTGAAATCGGTCCAGTGGTTTAGGAGGAGATGTGGAAGACCCCAAAGGACCCCCCGAAGTATCATATCGAAAAAACACATATCCTATGTTGGTTCTCCCGTTGCGTAAAATATTTGTGCCAAGTTTGGTTGAAATCGGTCCAGTGGTTTAGGAGGAGATGTGGAAGACCCCAAAGGACCCCCCGAAGTATCATATCGAAAAAACACATATCCTATGTTGGTTCTCCCGTTGCGTAAAATATTTGTGCCAAGTTTGGTTGAAATCGGTCCAGTGGTTTAGGAGGAGATGTGGAAGACCCCAAAGAACCCCCAAAAGAACCCCATTGAAAAACACCTATCCTATGTTGGTTCTCCCTTTGCGTAAAATATTTGTGCCAAGTTTGGTTGAAATCGGTCCAGTGGTTTAGGAGGAGATGTGAAAGACCCCAAAGGACCCCCAAAGGACCCCCAAAAGGACCCCCGAAGGATGATATCGAAAAAACACATATCCTATGTTGGTTCTCCCGTTGCGTAAAATATTTGTGCCAAGTTTGGTTGAAATCGGTCCAGTGGTTTAGGAGGAGATGTGGAAGACCCCAAAGAACCCCCAAAAGAACCCCATTGAAAAAACACCTATCCTATGTTGGTTCTCCCTTTGCGTAAAATATTTGTGGCAAGTTTGGTTGAAATCGGTCCAGTGGTTTAGGAGGAGATGTGAAAGACCCCAAAGGACCCCCAAAAGGACCCCCCGAAGGATCATATCGAAAAAACACATATCCTATGTTGGTTCTCCCGTTGCGTAAAATATTTATGCCAAGTTTGGTTGAAATCGGTCCAGTGGTTTAGGAGGAGATGTGGAAGACCCCAAAGGACCCCCCAATGGACCCCGTCGAAAAAAACACCTATCCTATGTTGGTTCTCCCGTTGCGTAAAATATTTGTGCCAAGTTTGGTTGAAATCGGTCCAGTGGTTTAGGAGGAGATGTGGAAGACCCCAAATGACCCCCCAAAGGACCCCATCGAAAAAACATTTACCCTATGTTGGTTCTCCCGTTGCATAAAATATTTGTGCCAAGTTTGGTTGAAATCGGTCCAGTGGTTTAGGAGGAGATGTGGAAGACCCCAAGAACCCCCCAAAGGGCCCCATTGAAAAAAATTCATAAACCTTCGCGGGCGTGCGCACAACAACTCACCGAAGTTTCATCGCAATCGGATGAATGGTATAGGAACGCATACGGGACAAAGAAAGAAAGAAAGAAACAAACAAACATTCATTTTTATAGATATAGATTATAAGTTTATTTAAATATAGAAAACAAAATATTACACATTTTAATAAACAACTGACAACATAAAAATGACAACAATCGATCATTTAAATCGAAATTAAATCATATTTCTTAATTTTATAATATTCAATACAACTCGATTGTCGTTAATTCATATAAAAATCTCTGTAGATACAGAATGATTCTGTGAAAGGTGCGTCAAGTAAAAACACAAGAATATAATTTATAAAAGTTGTATATTCCTATATAAGTCACACACACACACACGCGCGCGCGCGCGCATATATATAAGTTAATAAAACGAAGTGTTTATTTGTCACCTGTGTATTTTTGTTGAGTTACTGTTTGCAAAGCGGTTTTTGCGCACGCGCGCGCGTGTGTATGCGGCTGCTGGATGTTGACAATGACGATGATGATGGTGATGTGCTAATTTCCCCGTAGATCGTTAGATGTCAGTGCTCTATTGCGTGATGATGATGGTCCTGGTGCTCCTTCGCAATCGTGATATGTTCTGTTTACTGCTTGATAATGATGATGTTGACGATGATGCCTTCTCTACCGCTAAGCAAACCGACACAGTGCCGCGTGAGTAAGTTATTAGCGTCTTATGTGAGTGGGTTATAAGATTGTCGGAGGTATTTATAGTCAGCAGTAATTCTGACATGTCAGGTGTGACAATATGCCGTTTTTAAAATGTTCAATTTGGTCTACGCCTGCATAGACTTTTCTAACACATAGGTTATTACCTGTTTTTAATATACCGGTTTTAAAGTAGCGGTGGCATTAGTGCACAATTTTCTACACGTCATTTGCATATAATTTAATTAGTTATTATTTTTTAATAACAGTCGTAATTAAGATCAGTTTATTTAATTCCGTTATTATTTGCAATAATTGCAATAATCGTACATCAACACATGCGTCTATGTGCATTGTGCAATTCTTCTGATGGCATTGTCTGAATTGCAAAATTTATTTTCTAAAAATGCAAATTTCATTAAATAACCATTTTTAATTATTGTCGTACAGTCATGCCTGAACCAGAGTTTACTAACACGAGTCAACTACACGTACACAGAGATCACCCCTAATCGTAGCACGAAGTCTGCCTCTGGCAGCAGATTATACTCACACTCGTTGAATATTGTATCAATTATTATTTCATAACATCATCTGATGAGAAAGGGAGAGAGAGCTTAATGATAGATAGATAGACAGATAGATAGATAGATAGATAGATACATAGAGAGAGAGAGAGAGAGAGAGTATTCATTATACATATATCTAATTTAAATTATACATATGTATGTCTGAATGTTGAAAATATTGGAAATAGACAACAAAAATAACTGGCAACAGGGACTGTGGCATTAAGTTATCGGCAAGAATGTGAGAAAACGAGAACGAAAGACCAACAAAGCGGAAAAGTAAGGAATTAAATGAATAAGAATACTATAGAGATATAGGACATCGAGCAAGTACAGCTTGTAGGCCTACATGTGGAGAATGGAGAATGTCGGCTTCCAAGGCAAGTAGTGGAGTGAGTGCTCACTAGAGGGTAGAAACCAAAGAGGGAAAGATTTTGAAAGGAGGAGTTAAAAAGATCACGAGTGACAGGAAACAGTTTACAGATGATAGCAGATAGCAGAGGATGAGGGCACATGTAAGACGTCGATAGATGGTTTGAAATGATTATTTTCTTTTTCTTATCTTCTTCTTCTTATTATTCTTCCTCTGTCTTTTCCTCTCATTTCAGAGTTTGGGCATACTGCCTGTTTCGCCTTTGTCAGAATCATTTTTTTCTTAATTAAGCAATATCTAGTTTTCCCGTGGCTTTGATGGTTTTCGATAATTAACATCAAAATAAATTATGTTGACTGTCTACATAATTAACAACGTTTACTTGTTCAATTGATTTACACCTGCAAGAATTCTGCAAGCTGTGGCTGGTTATAAGCGTAGAAAAATAAACAAAAGAAGAATGTAGTCATCAGGGCTGAACAGAATGTATACAATCTTTGCAGTAAAATAAAAGAATATCATAGAAATATATATGCATAGAAATGGATAGGTCACCTACGGCGAACTAACACAGCTGCATTACGTTGCAAGGGGACGGTCAAGAATAAGGTGGATCGTACAGAAAAGTGAAGCTAATCTTTACTAATCCTGGGAGTAAATTATGGTGTTGATAATGATGATGATGATGATGATTGATTTTCGAAACATGAGTCTACTCTGTCGGGGGTATATTGAGTTATCTGTTGTCGAGGTGTTTTTAACACTTGAGCATGTATTCATCTACCTATTATTGATGTTAAAAATTTCAATATCTACTCTAATTTGCTCATTCGGTATTCTCTCTCGTCTAACAACATTCTCGTCTCTCGTCAACATTCCTCATAAATTTTATTGCTTTTACTTTTTACTTGTCCTGCCTTTTCTATCAGTACCCGACAATTGCTCCGCGAACCAGCGTCGACGCGGCGAATAATTTACAGAACTTCACTTTTTTGTCGTTCCATTTTAATTCTTAGCGCTCCGTCAAATATTATAAAATATTCTGACGTTTTTTATCTTTTTATCAATAGGCCTGTCCCTATACTTGGCTCAAGACGCATCTGACACAAGGAACGTAGCCATACTTTTGATTTGAGGGGGTCCAGATTGCGTTGGAGGCGTGGAATCACATGACAGTACCTATTCCGGAGTGTTTCCTTCCAGAAATATGAGGGGGTCTAAATTTTCCTCTGGAGCAAGATACATGAGGACTCTAAAGTTTGGTTACATCCTGGAAATATGAAATAAAGAAACAGAAATACACAATAATAGAAACATGTACAATTGTTTTTCAATTTCTTTTAGAATTTATTAAACAAATGTAAATACTAAAATTTGAATTTGACTTATTCAGTCCCTACAATCTACGAAATTATTCCTACTAAAAATGTCTAATAAATCATTTCGTAATGTAAAGTCTTTATTTTTGCCATTTAAAATAAAAAAAAACTTAAACCGACATTATGTTTCTAAATTGTACTTCTTTAAAACGAAGTTTGCTTATTGGCAGCCTGTAGGCCTATCGTGAAGTAATATTAAAAAGTGTACATAATGTAAGTGTGATTATACTGAATCCCATCTTTCTATGAACGATACTGACTTTTAACGATAAGTGTTATAATAACTTTCGACATTTTCAGTTTTTCGGAGGGGGTCTGGAAAGTGTCAGACTTGTTTAATTATTCTACCGTCCACAAACAAGTTCGCATTTAAACACGCCCTTCAGAATTCACTCTATATATAACTGAGTGTGCTTTCAATTACTAACGGGGATTAATTCTACAATCTTCTCGAATCTTCAAACAATCGTTTGTAACTTTCATGGAATGCGAGATGGATCTTAGAAATTGTTTTATCGACATCTAATGACGTCATGACGTTTTACATCCGAACATGTTGACCAATTCGATGAGGGTGACTAGGGCCTTCTTTTGACGCGTGTGTGTGTGTGTGTTCGCGGCAATTATTGGCGACGAGCATGATAAACGTTAGCAGGGTATAATTGTAATGGCTGGCTATGAGAAGGGGGAGCTCATATTTCATGACAGGCCTAGCGCTCTATGAGCCATAACTTAGGGGCCAATTACCCTGAGTAGCTCGTTTATCAAAACAGCCGCCCGCCGGCAAAAGGTTACGGCAACCCCCCACTCGACCCCACCTCCTCAAACTCAACCCCCACTTTTACATTATCATCATATTAATAACGGTGACTCGACGACAATGAAATATTGGTTCATTAACTGACATACTGTGTCGTCTTTCCTCCCTTCACGTCGTGGGACAAACAAATTTTACCAGTTTGTTTTGTTCTGTTTTGAAACGCGAAAGACTCATTTGTAAACAAAGTTATCATAGTTTTTGATGTTTGCTTCCTGAAATATTGCCAAATGACATAAAATTCCAAAGTAAACGTCTTCTCCTTCTTCTTCTTCTTCTTCTTCTTCTTCTTCTTCTTCTTCTTCTTCTTCTTCTTCTTCTTCTTCTTCTTCTTCTTATTTACAACGTCGTTGCATGCATTATAAGGAACACTGTAGCCCAGGTAAAACCTTAGGGTGAGAAATTGCACCTTAAGACGGATGACCTTCTATTGGTCAACGACGTAGGATGTGGGAGGCACCACATTAGAGATCCTTATGGATATCTCAACAGGGAAAACTGGTCTGACAAGTCTGGTAAGAGAGACAGTTTATAGGAGAAATCCAGACAGAAATCGGGCTCGACGTTAAGCATGAAGGTGGCAGCCCCACCATACGTCTTACCCTGCGATATGCTAGTAACATATCCAGGGAACAAATTCACTACTAAATTACCTCAAATAAGGACATTTTAAATTACACAATTTTTCTTCTATTGACTATTGGCTCAATTTTTCGAATCTTGTAGTAGTAACAGTACACTTAATTAAAATCCATTTTAATACGAAGCAGACAAAGAAGGTCTGCTTACCTCGCTCATTGTCTTATACGATTCTTAAGCACATGCACATTCTTAAACATATACAGTAGACTCAGTAGAGTATCACTCTTCTTTGTGAGTTGTCTTCCTAATGCAACGAAGAAAACATTAAAACAATACGTGCTTAAAAAGTAGTAGCCTACTGCTAGTACCACTGAATAGATGAAGAAATGTGTTGATCATGCTTTATAGTATACAAGTACCGGTAGTCAGTACTCTTCAGTCACCTATGTTGTCTGACACTAGTTTTCTCAGGCTGAATATACTTAGTGCCAGAAAAAAGTACCCTCATTTTGTACTGCTACTGGGGAAAGAACCCAGAAACTGCAGATTAGTGGTCAGACACCTTACCCGTTGCGTCTCCCAATGGAAAGTTTATAAATTTAAATTTTTAATATTTTTTTTGTTATTTAATAACTTTAGTCTTTAATCGAACGGCATCTAAATATTACTTGAGTTATTCCCAAAATAAATGCAAGCGGAAACTCTTAATTACATTTTGCAAAGACACGAATACTTGAGTTAATGTGTCCGCAGAGAAACCCGTGTATAATTGCTACACTTATTAACTAAGAAGAGCAAGGGGAATACCGACTTTGTTAATTAAATTTAATTTTTTTTTAAGTAACCGACGTCTGTCAAATTTAAAGGACTGCGAATTTCATACGCTATCTCTTCAAGTCCATCTAACAGGAAATGAAATTTGCAAGTGCAAGCCAACCGAATTACGGTGCAATAATTGGTCTGAATGACATGTTTTGGAAGTGAGGCTAACGAAAACTGGTCAGCCGGTGAGAGGAGCCAACTTCGTTTTACACGCGTATCAAGCACCAAATCAGAGACTTCTACTACATCAGATACACAAATTCAGTTCACTCTACATTCTGCTTAAATTACACTTTCAAGAGTAATATAAACAGGATTTATTAAAATGTAAATTTAAATTATTCAGGTTGATTGTAAATGTCCCAAATTTGGTGTTTTCTTCTTCACTTTACTTTTCTTCTTCTTGTTTATCTACATGGCAGACAGGTAACAGGTTAATGAAGCTGATTTTGTGACAATTTCTCCCAGGACAATTGTTCTTCACGATAATTGATTTCTTGCTCACCACAGAGAGCTGAAGCGGTTTTGGACTCGGACCAAGGAAGTCATCGGTACAGTCAAGTCTCATTTATATTTTCATTAACGCTACACTAAATGAGCTGCCCTATAACGAAACACTAAATATTTTTGACGGAAATATTTTGGATACACGCCTTAGGCCTTTCTGAGGGAAGCCAAATTGTTAACAATTAAAGGATTACAAACTCTGTTAGTGTCTTCGATAATAAAAGTGACCTTCTGAATTAACCGGTAGTAGGATACGTTTTCATACTCGGTGGTCTGGCCACCGCTGCCACCGACTTTAGCAACACTCATTTCAAATCGTTCTTCAAAAACGTCAATTTCTGAATAATGGAATTCCTAAAATGTTTAGATAAGAAAAATTGTTTGGATAAATTTAGATGCAAAAACAATCAAATAATTCAAATTAAAGGCATGTCAATATATGCTGTATGTTTTTAATGTTATGTGTTATTTCAATATAAAAAACCACAGAAATTTTTGAAAAAATTATAATATTTAAATCTTATTGCTGCGGAAGATGGATATCTCTTTTGCGATCTTGAAGAGTATGTCCTGCCACGTTCCTGAGAAATCTCATGTCGGCCGCTAAAATACGACTTGTCTGGAATTCCGTTAAAAACCAATTCTCTCAGCCCCATAGAGAGCTGTGAGAAGGGCCATCACCCTGCAGAACTTCATGCCTGTTTCTTTACCATTCTAGCAATCCTATAAATCCCCACAAAGAAAACACAAAAGGACATTGGTCCGAAATAAAAAGGGATATGTGGAAAATAGTAGATCGAGGTCGTTTATACAGGGTGATTCAAAAAGGACTTTACAATTTTGAAAGTATACAGAAATTTATTCAGGTAACTTTCGGTTGAGGTGTCATTTCGAAGCAAAACACATCAAGTTTTGACTCACGTAGCCCGTTAATACCGAATACACCCACCAGTAGCGCCGTCATCATTGTTGTTGAAAATGGCTACATTTACTGGTGCGGAACGTGCTCGCTGTGTGTTTTGGTTTCACGATACGCAATCAGCAACTGCAGTTCAACGTAAATTCTGTACGGAGTATGGTAGGGAGCCTCCTAGTAGGCCTACAATTTACTCTTGGCACCAAACCTTTGTTAAGACTGGTTGTTCTGTACGACATACAAAATCACCAGGACGTCCACAAGTTCCTGAATCTGCTGTGGAACAACTCAGAGAAAGCTTTTCCCGTAGTCCTAAGAAATCAACTAGACGTGCGTCACGTGAGACTGGCATTCCACAACCGCCTGGCGCGTGTTACGTAAACGCTTGCACTTGAAGCCATACAAACTAACCATGGTTCAACACATTACAGATGAAGATAAAGTCGCTCGCCAGCAATTCTGTGTGGAAATGTTTGATAGAATTGCAGACAACGAGACATTCCTAGACAATGTAATTTTTAGTGATGAGTCAACGTTTCACATCAGTGGCAAAGTGAACACCCATAACTGCCGAATATGGGGTAGTGAAAACCCCCAAGAAACCTTGCAGCATATTCGTGATAGCCTTAAGATCAATGTTTTTTGTGCCCTTAGCAAACAAAAAGTGTGCGGCCCGTTCTTCTTCCAGGAGGCAACCATAAATGGTATCGTGTGTCTGGATATGCTAGAAAATTTTCGAATTCTTCAGTTAAACGAGGATGACCAAGGACGCCTTTACTATCAGCAAAATGGGGCACCACCTCACTACCCCGTAGAAGTCCGATATTTTCTTGATACCAGATTCCCAGGTCGGTGGATTGGTCGTGCAGGTCCAATTGCATGGCCACCTCGCTCCCCAGATTTGACACCTGTAGATTTTGTCTTGTGGGGCTTCATTAAAGATCGGGTTTTTGTACCACCTTTACCTGCTGATCTTGTTGAGCTGAGACTTCGAATTAACGCCGCCGCTGCAGAAGTGACGCCCGACTTACTGGCTAAAGTCTGGAATGAAATCGGCTTCAGGTGGGATGTATGCCGCATTACAAATTGTAGCCACATCGAACCACAATGAATATTGGATGACAAACTTGATGTATTTTGCTTTGAAATGACACCTCAACCGACTCTGTAAGTTATCTGAATAAATTTCTGTATGCTTTCAAAGTTGTAAAGTCCTTTTCGAATCACCCTGTATTTATAGGTAAAGCGAGGAGAGATGGCATAGGTAGGAGAGTTGGCACCCCTGTATGTTTAGGCGTGGTGGGAGTCCGAATGGTTTGGAAACCAGCTGTGAAGGTCAAGCGTCGCAGTGTGAGTTGTTAGTTCAATCTGTGAATGTGTGTGTCACGAATTGTGTCTGTTTTTCTACTTTTTTTTAGTCGTATTCACTTAGGTAAGTGGCTCAATTTTTGTAGTAGTTTTACACTTTTTTTGGTAGCATAATTTAGTTGTAAAATAAGTGGTACCTGGGCTCAAATTTACAAATTAAGATGATCTTAAACCATGTATTCAGTGCCAGTTAAAAACTGACATGCTTCATTTGGCGCATAAATAGGTGGGCCATCTCTCCTACCAGTTTAGTAGAGTTCGCCCACATTAAACAGTAGGAGAGCTGGCTCACTCTTGTATTTGAGTATACGGGAGGAGAGATGGCACATTTGAAAATATTTTAGGAGTAGGAAGTAAACTTAAAAACTAAAGTCAATTGGTACTCTCTTGGTTTTAGGTACTCCAAAATGCCCAATATTTACGTAAGGAAGAGTAATCGAGGGTCTTGGTCAGAAGAAAGTCTTACATTTGCTATGAATGCTGTTAAAAATAAGGAAATGAGTACTGGTAAAGCATCGAAATCCTACGGGATACCGAAGACTACCTTACGTAACAGACTGGCATCCGCTGATTCACGAAAGAAATCTATGGGACCTTCAAGCCAACTAGGTGACGAAGCTGAAATGAAGTTAGCAAATCACATCAAACAACTGCAGTCAGTCGGATTTGCGCCAACTAGGTCTGACGCTAGAAGTATAGCCTACGATTTGGCGGAATCTCTAGGTAAAAATCACATATTCTGCAGCAAACAACAAAAAGCCGGAAAGATCTGGCTCCAGTCGTTTCTAAGAAGAAATAAAGATATTTCTGTTAGAAAAGCAGAGGGAGTAAGCCGCAGCAGAGTAAGCGGTATGAACCGGCAAGAGGTGGACAAGTACTTTGATCTCCTGTCTAAAGTTATTTACGATAACGATCTCTCCAATAAACCTGGTTGTATATGGAACTGCGATGAATCTGGTGTGCAGATGAATAATGGCCCAGGTGAGAGATTGGCAGAGAAAGGGAGCAAAAACGTTGGGGTAATAACGTCCGGTGAAATGGGGGAAACAGTTAGTATATTGGCGTGTTGCAATGCAGAGGGGATTTTTATTCCTCCGTATTGCATTTTCAAAGGCGTCTACTCAAAACCAATATATTCATATGGTGCTCCACCTGGTACTGTCATTAAAATGAGAAAAGAAAGTGCATACAAAAGTAGTGACCTTTTTAAGGAATGGTTTCTGAACCATTTTTTGCCAAGAAAACAGGCTGGAATAAATCTTTTAATTTTAGATGGACATGTAGCTCATATGAGTATCGAGGTCCTTGAATTGGCCAGAGAAAATAATGTCATTATATTATGTTTACCGAGTCACACTACTCACTACCTCCAGCCCTTAGACCGTGCATTTTTTGGACCATTTAAGAGAATGTTCAATGAGGCTTGTAATAATATGATGAAAAACAAACTTGGCCAGGGAAGGTTAGGTAGAGAAGATTTTGGGAACCTTCTTTCCATAGCTTGGAACCGGTCTGCTACAATCCAAAACGGTGTTACTGCATTTCGTTCAACAGGGGTCTATCCTCTCAATAAGGAAGCAATACCTGATCACGCTTTTCTGTTATCATGTGACAAGAATCCTTTGCCTACGGAAGATCTAAACCAAGAGCCCATTCCTAATGTGCCAAAACATAATCTTACAAGTCATTCCCCTCTTCCTTCCACCTCAACAGCTTCCCATTTATTACAGTCTAATAATTCTCTTCGCAAGCTTTCCAATAATTGTTCAACACCTACAAAAAAAACCATTGATCCTGCAACGACTCCTACCAAAGTTTTGAAACAGATTTCGCCTATTCCAAATGCTCTCAAGCCATCTCTATCAAAACGAAAACAAAGTGCCCAAAACCTGACTGATAAGGGATATGTTGAACAAAAAAAGAAGAAATTACGGCTCAAGAATAAAAATGACCAAAGAAATCAACCAAATATTCGATTGAAAAAAGAAAAACATGCTGAAGGTGAAAAACAACATCAGAAAGTAAAAAAGCGTTTAAGCAAGAAGTTTGAAGATTTCTCTTCTACCTCAGAGGACGAAATGGAAATTAATCTTCTCTCAGAGCATGAAAGTGAAGATTTTGACGTCAATGAATGTGTGGAGTGTTTAGAAGACTATTCTAAGACACAATCCAATAGTGATTGGATAAAGTGTGTGGTGTGTACAAGGTGGCTTCATGAAAGTTGTTCGATTTACGAAGACAAGTGTGCTTTATGCGGAAGAAAAGAAAATCAGAATGGAAAGCTATCACAAAAGAAACAATGTAATTTAAAAAAATAAGTTTTATCATTTATTAATTGTATGTACTAATTTGTCTTGTTTGTTTGAGATTTAAATTTAAAAAACATTTTTAGGTAACATTTTATCATAATTGTCAATATTTGTAAAACTACTGTAAGTAATATTTGATAATAATACATTATTATGACGTGACTACAAATGTTTTACTGAAAAACCACAATTAACCAATAATTTTTTACTGTGCCATCTCTCCTACACCACTTGAGCCATCTCACCTACCCCATTAGGAGAGATGGTCCAAAGATACTGTTTCAAATAAGTTGTTGAAACGTTAAGTAAGCTTTGTTAAATGGGGTTTGCATGTATAAAATGCACAGAAAACGTCTATACCTATGTACTAATATTATTAGTTACTTAAAAATGGTTGAAATATTAATTATTTTCGTATTATTCGAAAAGTGGGCCATCGCTCCTCGCTTTACCCTATTTGGTGGACTAGGCCAAAGTGACAAAGTGATATGGGACTACATAATTATGGTAAGTATACTGCACATTTGACTGAAATAACTTATAATTATTATACACTTATGCCTATAAGCAAAAGTAGGCCAACAATAGTATGAAAATGTTCCTTAAACCATTCAGAGAGGGGTAAAGTAGCAGATAAGGAAAGATAAATTATTTAGGAGAATCCCAGAGCCCATTTTTAATCGAAGTGATTGACAGAGTTTACAATCCTTTAATTGTTAATAACTTGGCCTTCCATAAGATGGGCATAGACCTTACATGCGTAACCCCACGTTACCATTTATTAACGTAGTCACAAAGAATGAAATATTATTAATAAATGAAACTGTAGCAAAAACAAAAAAACTTAAAGCTCTTTAACTTAAACTTAAAGTAAAACTTTAAAAAAATCTCAGGCAATTTAAA
Source organism: Magicicada septendecula (assembly GCA_034769895.1). Classification (NCBI taxonomy): domain Eukaryota; kingdom Metazoa; phylum Arthropoda; class Insecta; order Hemiptera; family Cicadidae; genus Magicicada; species Magicicada septendecula. The sequence continues at coordinate 368,008,659 of CM068370.1, forward strand.
AGAAATGAAAGACATTAATTAAAGAAAAAATAATTTATGAAATAAATAAACAGAAGTAATAAATTTAATTTTTATTAAATTGTGATTATTATTTATTGTATATATAAAATAAAATAAATTTAACATTTAGGCAACTCGGTAATTTAACTGGTTACAAATGCCATAATATCGACTCTCTGTGTTTTTCTAATTGATATTTGCTAATTGAAACCTTTCAGCCAGCTGAAATTAGCAAATGTAATATTGTCATTGTTATTGAAGAAGGACCTATAACAGACTATAGCAGTCCTAGGATCTGTACTGTAATCGCAGAAGGAGCCGAAACCTCTGTTTAAAAAACACTAAACACTCAATGACGACCTTAATATCCGCCTAAATCTAAGCGAAAAGCATGGATTAAATTAAAATGGATCTGTCAGCTTTTGAAAGGAATAAATTTTTAATTGATTTGATCCCGCAGAACAGTTAAAAAACTCGCTCAATAATACACTTTGTGTGTGTGTGACGGTACTTTGTTTCAGCCAAACAAACAGTTAGTTACTACAGAAAGGCCGAACAATTTGTGCAGTGGTGTAGCTAGTTTGCTAACAGCATACACGTTTTGTTTGTGGCCAGCATGTGGCGGTAAACAATCCGCGGGTCAGAGACAAAAACAACAGTTGGACGATGCCTGTGGCCACAGAGTTCTGCCAATCATCACAACATGCAATTACCGTGGTCGACAGTATTTTGATATCCTTTGATGGTGACTGGTATTTATCCTTATAAAATGTATGAAGCACTCTCTCAACCTTTTTGCTTGTGTTCTTGTTTTATTTTATTGCCCCTATTCCCCCTCACTCTGGCTCACTCTCGCCCCTGCTTTCTCCTCTTTCCCTTACTTACTCACTTTCCTTGTCATCAGGGCAGCAAACAATTACCAAATTTTATCCAGCATCTTCATCCGAACCACACACTTCATCATCAGCATCATGATCATCAGCAGCAACATAATCATCTCTTCATCATTAGGCTCATTGTCTGTTACTCCCTCTAGTCTTAGGGTACGCATAGAGTGCTGCCAGGTTTTCGGATTCCGACAACCGGTGCCGATCGGCGCGACCTGTGTTTAGACGAAAGGGCGTAAAGTGGCAGCAGGCACCGGTACACGCACAAAGGTAGTATGACTCAGACAGATTACAAGAATGAAAGCTCATTCTGGTTTCAGAAACCAGCGCCGAGTTAGAGCATTCTACACGTCTTTAATTCGTTTGAGCTACGTTTCTTATTTTCCTAATGGATACTGAAATACTGATATCAAAACTTTTAATGAGACCTGAAAAATGGGACAAGAGACTCAAGGAATATTCCAACCTGGTCGTTGTAGATGCCTGTTGGCAAGATGTATAAAAGGAAATGGGTGTTGCAGGTGCTGATAGACATTAATTTTATGGACACCACTTTCCTCTTGTTCAAGTTTTAAGCTAAACCTTCAGCACCAATGAGTAAACACACAGCCTCTTCAGTGCTTAACTCCATAACTATGGCTGAGTCTGTACTGTATCGGCGCCTATAATCTGTCTTCATATTGTTACGACGGTCTACTTGATCGTCGTAGGTACAGTGGAAACAAAATACAAGACACCAATTAAGTCACTAATTACCAGCTTGAATTTTCACAGTTAAACAGTTCGTAATTAACAACACAGTCTCTTACAACAAATCAAATAAAAATTATTCACACGCAATAAAATGTCCACTAATATTAAACACAATTGTATTACAATTATCCCGCCCGATAATTAAACACTTCACTAATAACCATTTGAACGCACACAGTAATATCGTCCGATAATCACTTGTAATCGCCCGACAATAAAGTCGAACCGCACTGTAAATATATCGCCACTATACTGAGTAAGTATAGTGGCGACCGCTGCTACTAAGTATTTATACCTCCGCTCACAAACCAGAAAGTTCCAAACTACGTCTTAGCGCCAGTGTGTACTACATAATTAATTGCGGGCTTGACACAGTCCGCGCGGCTGGCGTCATCGAGAAGAGCCTCGCGAATGCGTTAAGAGTCACGTACACCACCGCATTACATTGTGGATCCCTCTGGGAACGTTCGATAAACACGTAGATTGTTCCGTGATGTCTGTAACGGCCCCTTAAGGTTATGGCCGGTACTTAAAATTTAAAACTAGACGCTTGGCCTAGATGAAGCGAACATGTGCTGGAGCCCAGTATGACAGGACTTGCAATAAAACACTCATTTAAACCATAAGAACCTTTTATTAGTGTTTCTTCATTTCATCATCATAACATATTTTACTACAGTGTTTAAACAATTGAATTCTTGTATTTTTGATAGCAGTTCTTAGTTTTCATTTTATCGACAAATATATATATATATATTTGAAATTATATATATAATATATATTCAATTTGCATTAATAATAATTACTAATAAAAATTAACCAAACAGTATAACAGTTGGATGCCTTTAACACAGTTCATAATACAATTCAGAAATATACATCCATAGGACATGTTCTAACAAAAATTTAATCATTATAAATATGAAAATACTATTTATATGTATGCTTTTTATATCAATCAATATATATATATATATATATATATATATATTGTAATAATTCTTGTGGTTACAAAATAAAGTCTGTAATAATGTTGTTAAAAAATTTGAAATAACAAATTTAATTTTATTTAAAAAAAAATTTTGTTGTTATTGAAAAATATTTTTTGTGTAGTTTTTATTTCCTAATATTTATAAAATAATCGTTTTTATTGTTTGGGTTAAACAATTGAATGGTATTATGTTTACTAGTGTAGTAGTGTCACTTTCTGTAAATTCACTTTATGACAATCTGGTTAACTCCAGTCCTGGTCGAAAGACGGCTCTCTTCTTCTTCTTCAATGCGTTCGTTATTTCGTATGTACCGCCTTTCGGTTAGTCTGAGTCCTCGATTAATTTCTTCTTTAAGTATATTAAAGAAAATTTAAAACCAAATTGCATAAACAGAAAGTTTATTAACAAATTATTAAAGGTTATCGATTAGAATCGATATGTTACAGCAGTATCGACTCACTCAGGGCCGGTCGATAAAAAACTTTACATTGATTGTATATAAAAATATTGTTCTTTGAACGGTTATTTAAGAATAGCCAGAGAAGGGTAGGGACAGGAAAGTATAACACTTACAATGATAAATGCCTTAATACTAACAAATACAATGTTATAATTAATAAGTAAAAGTTTATATATAATATTTATTTCAAACCAAAACAGTAGAAATTCGTTTCTTCCCAGCTGGAGCAGTAGGATGACGAGTCAAAATGGCCGACGTGATCATGCGCAGTGGAACGCTAACACCTCGACGAAATATCTGTTTCAAATAAAGATGTCTTTCCTCCGTTTAAATGGTCTCAGCAATTGTGTATAATGGTTCTGGAGTTAATTGAGTGTCACTGGTGTATTGTTCAATAGTTCACTTGGTGTAAATTGTTTGTGATTATGTCTATCTCACTTTGTCACACGTGTCGGGTTAACCTAGTTTGTTAGTCTGTAAAATTTATGGTATTGGTGTTATTTTTTTTTAATTAGGCGTGTGTGGTTCTGTTTAGTTGTTAAGCACTGCTCATTGTTTATTTTCACCGGTTCACAAGTTAAAAAATTCAATTTGAAAATTTATAAAAATTTTTACCGAACTCGGGTTACTTATAGTTCGCCATTATAGGTTATATCGAGCAAAAAATCTCGTTTAAGTACACTCTTCAACGGATAATAATGAACTGTTCTCATTTCCTTCGTCTCCTGAAAATCTTAGCCAATTTAATATATATTATACATTGTTTCAAATTATCTTAGCTTCTGATACATTTTATTTGAATACATTATACTCGGAAAATATTTTCGTTATTAATTAACTGTATGAAATACTAAAGACATATTCGGTTTCTTTATTCTATTTTGCTTATTTTGATACTAATTAATATAGTTTTACAAAGTTTTCATTTAAAAAAGTTATATTTCTTTCATTTTGGAAAATATGTTCAAATATGTGTTTCCTGTCTCTGAGCAGATAATAGCCATTTTCTCTGATATAATTATTATTCTATTGAATCTGAAATTGATATAATTGTCTATTTTTACTTAATTTCTTGCAATTTAGTTTATTAATTATTGTTTTAAAATACAATTCATTTACCTATGACTCCTCCTCTGATAATGTTAGTTAGTCCATTCCACTTTTATTTATAATTTTACTTATCTGCTGACCATATCTTTATAAAGTATTAGTTACATGGTATTACTATATGGTGGGTTTATCTTACATAAATATTATCAGTTTAGTTGGTTTATAGGACTAGATTTGTCAATTATTCTGTAGTCTAAATTTACTATCTGGCCTAGATTTGATCTGTTGCTATTTGCAAAGTTTTTACTAATATAGTTAGTTTGTACCCTTTTCTGACCTTCTATTCTAATAAAACATTTTTTAACAATTTGTTCCTTTACTATTCTAACATTGAATATTGATTTTGAACAATTAAAATATAACACTTATTTACTATTAAATCTGGTACTTTGAATCATACCTTTTTTGTATACTGATTACACACAGTAACATAATAAAAACATTTTATAATATAGGAATGGTATCTACATTTAGATATTGCATTCCTAATTTAAATTACTAACAATATAACATTTTGTAACTACAATACTGCTCAATACTAAATCTTATTTATATAGTTAACATATGGAACTAGGAACATTACATATTGGTCCCATTAAATGGTTAACACTTTCTTTAACTATTTATTTACAGTCTTATCTGTACTTCCCAATTTTAAGGATGTATTCCCCGTCACTTTATGCTAAACACAAGCTATCTGTTTATATTATTCATTCTATGGAATGTTCTAATAAAATCAGTGGCATTTCATTAGCAAGAGTATTCCTTGCTCCTTCACCATATTATTTGAGTAACTATTATCATGATACTGTTTAAAAACACTTAAAGTTATTTATTGGCACGGTAATTCATGTACCTTTTCAAAGTAACTAACTTGCACTTGTCCCTGGTTATTTATTGATATAATCACTAGTCCTTTTATAGTTTTATAATATGAAATATTTAACCATGGGGGGACTGTTAAGATTTGTCTATATAAACTATACAATAACTTTTTTGGGTGCACTGTTACTTAATACTCTAAACGCTTTTGGTTTTTATCAGTTTTACATTAGTGTATGGTTTTTTGGGGTGTTATACTTTCTTTTGTGACATTCATTTATTTTTGGGGGTTTTTGGTTTTTTCCCTATGGGGTTTCTGTTTGGTATTGGTCGTTTCACTTCCTTTATTCTAGTTGATCTTCACTGGTTTCTGATTATTCAGTATCTGGGTTTATTTTAGATTTCTTCTTTCTTCGTTCTTGGTTCTTCAGTACCATTCCTTTTTATAGTCTTTTGTTTACTCTGGTCTGTTTTCTTTGTCGGTTTACTTGGTCTGGGTATCTTCATTGCCTGCTTCTATCCTACCTGGGTAATATTGTTATTCAAATTTAATGTTTTCTGGTTTTTAATTTGTAGTATAATTATATTAGTTGCAGATTTTTTCTTTATGTTGATTTTTTCTTGTTATTATAATAATTTATAGTGCTTTTTAATTAATTTTCATTTGGATCTTTTTGGATATTCCATATTTTTGAGTTTTAGTAATGATCATTTGGTAATTGATTTATGTGGATTATCTGTCATGCTACAGATTGCTCTCTTCCAGAAGTGATTATTTCAGATCATACTTGGTTTGTCTGAAATAATTGCTTATGATATTTTATTCTAAATTATATTTCTTTACTTCATTCAAATTTCTAAATTTTTTCTTCTTTATTTTTGAGCTTATATATATTTCATTATTAACTGGATTTTTCTTGATAGTAATAGTCATCTGAGGTTCGTTATTTTTTATTTTTCCATTTTTTTTTCTTTAACTTGGTTCTTTATCCTTGGGATATTTATTCCCTAATGTTCCCTAACACGTTAGCTGGGGCAGTTCAGAGGGGCACTGTAGGCTACACTACTCTGCTGGCCATACTACGTCATTTATTGATTACAGAGGCAAATCATCTCTGATCAATACATAATAATACTGCTGAACTTATCTACAGACAGTTATTAATAAAAATTACATAAGAATAGTCCACCTTATGACTATAAAAAAAAATTAAATATCTTTGGATACTTCACTTCGTATTTGAACAGATCTATTAATATTTCTATCTTAGTTAATTTCTATCTCAGTTATTTTTCTCAATGGTTAGCTCTGTTGGCATTTTATTTCTTCTTATGGTTGGAAGCTGGTTTAATATAATTATCACTTGTTATTCAGTGTAAAGTTTTTATTTATTTTAATTCTCTGTTATATTTTGACTGTTATTACAATCTCCTTCTGGTCATTGGTAACATGTATTTTGTATTACATTTTTGTTTTTTCTTAATTCTTATGAATCGTTCCACTAGTTTATGTTCTTGCAATTACTCTTTTAATTGTCCTTTTTATAATTGACATTTATCTTATGATCATATTTCTCTTATGGATTTATTTATACATAGATTTTCCTTCTTTTTCAAAATTTTATTTTGCTCTTGCTTTTTATCCAAATGCACTCTTTAATTATTAATTCTATGTGGTTATTATCTCTGCTTATTTTGCTTAAAAGTCTTATTAATTTCCTTTCACAATAAGCTTATTTATTTTAATTGTATCAGTGGTTTTTACTGCCATTTCTTTATTCTCGAAATTTTTTCATAATTGGTTCCATATATAATTGTTTGTAATGTGAACTTACTCTTCCTTTTGAATGTTGTGGTTATTCTTCAAAATTCTTTTTCTTTTCTTTTATATTCCATGATTTGATTTTCATTGAGGTTTGGGTAGTAAGTTGTACTTATTTGGTTTGTTGAATTTGTTTCTATTTTACTAAATTCTTTTTCCTTTAGTTTTTTTCACAAATAGTTTCATAAATATTTGGGTAGTAAGTTGTACTTACTTTGTTTTTGAATTTATATTATAAATTCTTTTTCCTTTTTTCATTAATTCAAAAGTAGTTCAAATATTAGGTAGTAAGTATTGCTTACATGGTTTTTGAATTTAGACATTATAAATTCTCTTTCTTTTTTCATTAATTCAGAAGTTGTTTCAAATATTCGGTAGTAAGTTGTGCTTACTTTGTTTTGGAATTTTGATATTATAAATTCTTCTATTTTTATTCCACAAATCGTTTCATAAATATGGTAGTAAGTAGTGCTTACTTTGTTTTTGAATTTAGATATTATACACACAAAATTCAATCTTCTACTCATTCAATTACTCATAATATTTTTTCATGGAAGCCTGGTTATATACACCCTTTATCCTTTCTGAATCTATTTCCTTTATTTCATAAGTATTATTATAATTTACATCGGATATTACATATGGTCCGGTGTATAACAGCAATAATTTCTTCGTTATTCCTTCCAGTGTGCTGGGTAGTTCACGATTTTTTAATAAGATTTTTTCTCCCTTTTCATAAGTTATTAATTTACCACTAGCCTTTTGATACTTATTTTGCCGTTTTACCTGGTCTTCTGCCACCTTGTTGTAGAATTTAGCTTTGTCAAATTTGTAAATATAGTTTATAGGGAACTCGAGGATATCTGCGATCTCTCGTGGGGGTGGTTTTTCGTACATGGCGGAGTATGGGGTTATTTCTATAGCTGGATGGTATGCCAAGTTGAGAAATTCGTCCGTGGCTTCTAAATAGTCTTGCCACCTTTTTTGTTGATGGTGACAATAAGTTCTTAGGATCCTTCCCACTTCTCGTAACACCCGCTCTGCCGGATTACTGCTCGGGTGGTAGACCGAGGTCTTGTATGTACGAATGCCCATTGACAATAAGGTATCTCGCCATTTTCTACCCTTAAACTGGGTTCCATGATCAGTGATGATCGAAGATGGTTTCCCCAGGTTTGGGATATACTGTTCCGTTAATATCCCCAGAATTTTTCGTGTAGTCGCTCGATTAGTAGGGTATAGCTTAACAAACTTTGTGAAGTGGTCCATTATGATTGTTAGGTATCGATATTGGTGTCGACCTCCACTACGGGGAAATGGTCCGCAAATGTCTAGGAATACCTTCTCCAATTTTGCTTGGGAAGTGATAGGAATCATAACACCTTCCTTCTTCTCATATTTGGTTTTACAAGCTGACAGATTTTACAGCTTTTAATATACATTCGGACCTTTCTATTTATGTTTTTTATCTGGCAGCTCTCCTCCAGAGCTTTCATTACCTTGAGGGCGCCCATATGCCCGTATCGTATGTGGTAGTTTACGATTAATTCCTTTTCGATCTGTGTTGGAACAACCACCTTCCAGGTCTCCTCCTTCAGGGATGTTTTAACAAACAAGATCTGTTTATTTAGTTGGTAATATTGAGCAACGGTTTCGTCTCCCTCTTATAATCGAGTTTTAAGGTTTCTCAATTTCGGGTCCGCTTGTTGGTGGGTGCTCATATTTTTTAAGATTGTTGTTAAATCAGCTCTGGTGCTAAGAAGATGGTATATTTTTAGCACGCTTTCCTTCTCCCCTTCGAAAGTTTGTTCTTCCACATTGACCCGGGATAACACATCAGCTACGACATTCTTTTTACCTGGGATGTATTCCCATTTTAGATGGTATTCTTGAAGGGCAAGTATCCACCTCGTTAGTCTGCCATGGTTCAATTTGCAGCTTTTCAAGAACGAAATAAATTTATGGTCTGTTCGGACTGTAACAGGGTATCCCAAAATGTAAGTGCGGAACTTACCGCAAGCGAATACTACGCTCAGTAATTCTTTTTCAGTCACAGTGTAGTTTTTCTCGCACTGGTTCAAAGATCTGCTCGCGAAGCTAATTACTTGATGTTGACCCTTCTCGTCTTCTTGATACAATGTCGTTCCCAGACTGATGTTGCTGGCATCGCAATTCATGAAAAATGGTAATTTAAAGTTTGGGTGGCGAAGTATTATTGTTGCCAGAAATTTGTCTTTAATTTGTTGGAAAATCACATCCTGTTCTTTACACCATACCCATTTATTTTTTGACGATAATTGAGGTTGAAACTTTGCGGTTAATTCCGAATATTGTTCCTGGAACTTTCTATAGTAGTTACAGAGTCCCAGGAACGACTGTAATTGCTTTCTGTTTTTGGGTGCCGGGAATTTCTGGATTGCTTCCACCTTTTCTGCCGACGGTGAGATTCCTTGATCGTCCAAGTTAAAACCCAAAAATTGCACTTCTCTGGCAATAAACTTGGATTTTTCTAACTTCAGCGTGACGTTACTGACAGATAACTTCTCAAGCACGTGTCCCGCACGGTAGCAGTGTTCCTCCCACGTTTCTGATGTTATTAGTAGATCATCTACATATACTGTGGTAAACTGAAGTGCTTCCTGTCCCAATATCTGGTCCATGCAGGTCACAAAGATGGCAACTGAGTTTACCAATCCGAAGGGCAATCTTTTGAATTGGTAATTGCGTCCCTCGAATATGAAAGCCAGATATTGGCGACTCCGTGGGTGTAACTCTACCTGCCAGTAGCCGCACACCGTATCCCAGGTACTGAAGTACTTGGTACCGTGGAAACGTTTCAGGATTTCTTCAATCTCACCGGGCGATGTTCTATCATTAATTATTTTTTTATTTCCCGTGCATCCAAGCAAAGCCGGACTTGGCCGTTTTTCTTGGGAATAGCGACAATAGGGCTGGTGTATGGGGATTGGCTATGTTCTATAATATCGCTATTAATCATTCGGTGTATTTCCGCTCTCACAGCCTCCTTTCGTGAATGCGCAATAGGGTAGGATTTTCTATTAAATTCCACTGTATCTCTGAACTTAAGGGTACATTGATAATTTCTTACCTTGCCTGGCTTATCTGAAAATACTGAGCGGTACTTCTCATAAATCCTTATCAATTGATTTGCTTGAGTAATGGGCAATTTCTCTCTAGTAATTCCGCTCCGGAAATCCCTTATTTCTTCTATCTTTTGGGACCATAAATCTTCGTCCGTGTTGTCGTATACTATTGGGTTAGAAATGGTGTTATTATTCGTATAGTTAATGTTACGAATTTGCTGGTGGATACTGCTGGGAAGTGCTATCTCGCTACCGACTAAATCGGCCGTCCAGGTCAGATCTCCGGTAAACAGCGGTACTTTCTCTGATCGTAAATGAATGATAGCAGAGTTTTTTCTCAGCACATCGCATTCCACTAATATATTGAAAGGTAATCCTGCCGCAATTAGGAAGACCATGTTTATTGCTATACCCTTACTAATCACATTTAACGACACTTGCTTTCTTATTGTTTTGTTTTGGCGACCAGTGGCACCGATTAATACTATGTTATTGATAGCTAAAGTCGGCAATAATTTACCACATTTCTCTTGGATCTTCTCCAATTCTGTAGTGTTAATTATAGATACATTCGCACCTGTATCGATCATTAGCTGTGCGAATGTTCCTTCTATTTCAGCATTAATATAAATTATCTCGTTATTTATACTATGGAGGCGAGTGTCGTCCTCCTCCAGTAGTTCATTTCGAATGTTTTTTAAATAGTTACAACGAATAATAGTAATTTTGTTGTTATTACTTGCTCTTGGCAATTCTCTTATATACCCAGGCGATAGAAGCAGCAAAAGGTCCTTATCATTACTGCCTCCTCCCTTTTAAATTCTCATCATCCTGGTTATTATTTGGATCAACAGAGGCGTCAGTTGGGAAATCCTTGAGTGGTTTCCAGCCGTTCCGTTCGCTGTTCATATATTTGTTCCCTATTTGTTTGACGTTCTGGGTCATCTAGGCTGGTACTTCGCCTTGGCGGATTATATCTGGAATTATCCCGTTCTCGGCTTCTGCGTCGATCTTCGTACTCGTGGAAACTGTTCCGCCGTTGATGGTTATACCTGCGTTGGCTGTTTCCTTCTGCGCGTATAAAATTTACCCGGGGTCGGGAGAACCTGTTGTTGTTGTTATTGTTATTACTTGGGTAACCCCTATTGTTATTATAAAACCGCTCGGTATTATTGGTATGGTTGGGGTTTCTCTGGCTATTTACATTGTTACTTGGGTAATAATTATTTCTATTACCGGGGAATCCGTTATTATTTCGGTTAATGTTTGGATTTACATTACCGTAGTTATTGTTGTTATTATTACTGTTGGTAGGGTGCTGATTATGGTAATTTGGATTATACCGGTTCCCCTGGTACCCACTGTTGTTCTGTTGATTACTATTGTTCGGGGACGGATTATTTCGGAATTCTGGCCGCTCATTCCTCCTTCTACTTTGCCTGTAATACTCCTCATTCTCATAATTTTCTAAAAGCTCCGTCATCGCCTGGATGGTCTTTATCTGGCTACCTCTCCGTGCTCTTATGACCTCTTCGTCATAATGGTAGGAAAGCTTATTTACCAGGCATTCCTCTGGTATGGCCGGTTCCAGGTGTTTGGCCAGGCACACCTTCCCAAGGAAGTACGCGGTCATGGTATTGCCAAACTGGGTCTTGTATCGGCCATGGCAGATGTTGCCCCTTATTAGATTCTGGGTGGTCTCCGACCAATACTTGGCCTTGAACAAATTTTTAAATTGCTGGTAATCATTTATCTCGCTCCGGTTTGCCATCCACCAGTTGCCCGTCATTTCACGGAATGATTCGTCCAATAGCTCTCGATTATTTGACCATCTATTACTTCTATGTTTGGCCATATATTCCTCAATACGGGCCAAGAACTCCATCGGCTTCCTTTTATATTGGCGGAAGTTAAGCCATTCCCTGTTTTCGATGATGGGAATATTTGTGAAGCTGGTTGGTCGGTTCCGAATAGCTTCCATTTCCTCCTGGCTCTGCCGCACTTGACCAGTGATGTTAGTCATCACTACCTCCATTCCGTCATATCTTTCAGTAATTTGAGTCCGTACTTTACTGAGTTCTTCCTGGCTTTCCTTTCGGTTCTCTTCTGCCTTCTTGCGACTAGATTCTTCGAGATTTGTGACCTTGGTGTTTACCACTTCCTTGAACTCTTGTACCTCCCCTTCAGTCAGCCGACATCTTTCATCAACTTCTCTTATCTGTTGATTTATAGATATTGTTTCTCCGTCCAGCCTTTCATTCATAGATTTCTTATTATCTTTGAGTTCTTTGTACATTTCCTTTCTTAATAGTTCCATTCGTTCGTCTAACTTGTCTAGATTCTCCTGGTTAACTTCCCATAATTCTTCCCGTAATAGTTGGTTATCCTCTCTTAACTCTTCCAACCTTTCCCCCATCGTCTCTTCCATTTTCTTGTTATTTTCTCTTAATTCTTCCCTTAATTGTTGGTTGTCATCTTCTATTTTCTTACTGGTTTCTTCCATCTTTTCTTCCAAATTCTTCTTATTTTCTTCCATTTTCTTTTCCACCTTCTTACTGGTTTCCTCAATTTTCTTATTGGTCTTTTCGATCTTACGTCCCAATTCTTCCTTTGTGGATTGGTTATCCTCCTTCAATTCTTCTAACCTTTTCCCCATTTCTTCTTCCATCTTCTTACTGTTCTCTAAAATATCCTTCCTTAATTCTTCCTTCGTGGATTCTATGTTCTTATTTATTTCATTCAATTCTTCCTTGGTTGAATGGTTGTTGTCGTCCATTTTCTTGCTTAAATTTTCCTCCATCTTCTTGTTACCTTCTTCCATTTTATTACTGAAGGATTGGTTGTCTTCCTTCGTGGAATCCATTTTCTTTTCCATCTTCTTGCTGTTTTCTTCAATGTCCTTCCTTAATTCTTCCTTCATCTTCTTGATATTTTCTTCCATATTCTTATTGTTTTCCTTCATTGTCTCCATCATTTGTCTGAGCATTTCCTGTATGTTACCATTCTCTGCTCGTGATGGTTTCTCGGGTTGTTCTATTCGATCCTCCCGGACATCGATTTCCCCTGTTTGTGTGGGCATTTCCAGTTGTTCCTTTGGTTGTGCTGGTGTTTTTGGTTCCATTGGACGTAATAATGTTTCTACGTCCTCCACTGGGGTCGCCTCCTTATCCTCCATATTAAATTCTTTTACTGGGGTCGGCCTCCGCCGCTCTTTTCTTTGATGTGGCACGACGTTGCATCTTTCCTGTTTCTCTGGCTGGATAACCGCTGCCAAGCTGAATTAGAAATTGGGCGAGTTATTACAGCCTTTCAATCCCTAATTACAGCCCTTTAGTTGGACGCCAATTTTGTAATAATTCTTGTGGTTACAAAATAAAATCTGTAATAATGTTGTTAAAAAATTTGAAAAAAAAAAAATTTTGTTGTTATTGAAAAATATTTTTTGTGTAGTTTTTATTTCCTAATATTTATAAAATAATCGTTTTTATTGTTTGGGTTAAAAAATTGAATGGTATTATGTTTATTAGTGTAGTAGTGTCACTTTCTGTAAATTCACTTTATGACAATCTGGTTAACTCCAGTCCTGGTCGAAAGACGGCTCTCTTCTTCTTCTTCAATGCGTTCGTTATTTCGTATGTACCGCCTTTCGGTTAGTCTGAGTCCTCGATTAATTTCTTCTTTAAGTATATTAAAGAAAATTTAAAACCAAACTGCATAAACAGAAAGTTTATTAACAAATTATTAAAGGTTATCGATTAGAATCGATATGTTACAGCAGTATCGACTCACTCAGGGCCGGTCGATAAAAAACTTTACATTGATTGTATATAAAAATATTGTTCTTTGAACGGTTATTTAAGAATAGCCAGAGAAGGGTAGGGACAGGAAAGTATAACACTTACAATGATAAATGCCTTAATACTAACAAATACAATGTTATAATTAATAAATAAAAGTTTATATATAATATTTATTTCAAACCAAAACAGTTGAAATTCGTTTCTTCCCAGCTGGAGCAGTAGGATGACGAGTCAAAATGGCCGACGTGATCATGCGCAGTGGAACGCTAACACCTCGACGAAATATCTGTTTCAAATAAAGATGTCTTTCCTCCGTTTAAATGGTCTCAGCAATTGTGTATAATGGTTCTGGAGTTAATTGAGTGTCACTGGTGTATTGTTCAATAGTTCACTTGGTGTAAATTGTTTGTGATTATGTCTATCTCACTTTGTCACACGTGTCGGGTTAACCTAGTTTGTTAGTCTGTAAAATTTATGGTATTGGTGTTATTTTTTTTTAATTAGGCGTGTGTGGTTCTGTTTAGTTGTTAAGCACTGCTCATTGTTTATTTTCACCGGTTCACAAGTTAAAAAATTCAATTTGAAAATTTATAAAAATTTTTACCGAACTCGGGTTACTTATAGTTCGCCATTATAGGTTATATCGAGCAAAAAATCTCGTTTAAGTACACTCTTCAACGGATAATAATGAACTGTTCTCATTTCCTTCGTCTCCTGAAAATCTTAGCCAATTTAATATATATTATACATTGTTTCAAATTATCTTAGCTTCTGATACATTTTATTTGAATACATTATACTCGGAAAATATTTTCGTTATTAATTAACTGTATGAAATACTAAAGACATATTCGGTTTCTTTATTCTATTTTGCTTATTTTGATACTAATTAATATAGTTTTACAAAGTTTTCATTTAAAAAAGTTATATTTCTTTCATTTTGGAAAATATGTTCAAATATGTGTTTCCTGTCTCTGAGCAGATAATAGCCATTTTCTCTGATATAATTATTATTCTATTGAATCTGAAATTGATATAATTGTCTATTTTTACTTAATTTCTTGCAATTTAGTTTATTAATTATTGTTTTAAAATACAATTCATTTACCTATGACTCCTCCTCTGATAATGTTAGTTAGTCCATTCCACTTTTATTTATAATTTTACTTATCTGCTGACCATATCTTTATAAAGTATTAGTTACATGGTATTACTATATGGTGGGTTTATCTTACATAAATATTATCAGTTTAGTTGGTTTATAGGACTAGATTTGTCAATTATTCTGTAGTCTAAATTTACTATCTGGCCTAGATTTGATCTGTTGCTATTTGCAAAGTTTTTACTAATATAGTTAGTTTGTACCCTTTTCTGACCTTCTATTCTAATAAAACATTTTTTAACAATTTGTTCCTTTACTATTCTAACATTGAATATTGATTTTGAACAATTAAAATATAACACTTATTTACTATTAAATCTGGTACTTTGAATCATACCTTTTTTGTATACTGATTACACACAGTAACATAATAAAAACATTTTATAATATAGGAATGGTATCTACATTTAGATATTGCATTCCTAATTTAAATTACTAACAATATAACATTTTGTAACTACAATACTGCTCAATACTAAATCTTATTTATATAGTTAACATATGGAACTAGGAACATTACATATTGGTCCCATTAAATGGTTAACACTTTCTTTAACTATTTATTTACAGTCTTATCTGTACTTCCCAATTTTAAGGATGTATTCCCCGTCACTTTATGCTAAACACAAGCTATCTGTTTATATTATTCATTCTATGGAATGTTCTAATAAAATCAGTGGCATTTCATTAGCAAGAGTATTCCTTGCTCCTTCACCATATTATTTGAGTAACTATTATCATGATACTGTTTAAAAACACTTAAAGTTATTTATTGGCACGGTAATTCATGTACCTTTTCAAAGTAACTAACTTGCACTTGTCCCTGGTTATTTATTGATATTATCACTAGTCCTTTTATAGTTTTATAATATGAAATATTTAACCATGGGGGGACTGTTAAGATTTGTCTATATAAACTATACAATAACTTTTTTGGGTGCACTGTTACTTAATACTCTAAACGCTTTTGGTTTTTATCAGTTTTACATTAGTATATGGTTTTTTGGGGTGTTATACTTTCTTTTGTGACATTCATTTATTTTTGGGGGTTTTTGGTTTTTTCCCTATGGGGTTTCTGTTTGGTATTGGTCGTTTCACTTCCTTTATTCTAGTTGATCTTCACTGGTTTCTGATTATTCAGTATCTGGGTTTATTTTAGATTTCTTCTTTCTTCGTTCTTGGTTCTTCAGTACCATTCCTTTTTATAGTCTTTTGTTTACTCTGGTCTGTTTTCTTTGTCGGTTTACTTGGTCTGGGTATCTTCATTGCCTGCTTCTATCCTACCTGGGTAATATTGTTATTCAAATTTAATGTTTTCTGGTTTTTAATTTGTAGTATAATTATATTAGTTGCAGATTTTTTCTTTATGTTGATTTTTTCTTGTTATTATAATAATTTATAGTGCTTTTTAATTAATTTTCATTTGGATCTTTTTGGATATTCCATATATTTTAGTTTAATTAATGATCATTTGGTAATTGATTTATGTGGATTATCTGTCATGCTACAATATATATATAAAATCTGTATCAATCACAATTACTAATATTATCAACAATGAAAACTAATCAAGCAGTACACAAGTGGATGCATTTTAACACAGTTAAGAATATAGATCACAGATGTATATCCACAGGACTTGTTCTAACAAATTTTTAATCATCACAAATATGAAATACTGTTTATATGTGTATGCTCTCTTGTTATGCTTTGAAAACCGCTGGAGTGTGGTTGTAGAGGTTTAATAAATGGAATCCTCCCACCTGTGCTTTTGAAGAATGGTAATACCCGTTAGAGCCTATGAGGAAGAGTGTGGCGATGTGCTGGCGAATTCCGAACTCCTGGTTGTCTCCTTCTAGGGAGCTGTCTTTTGGTGTTGTGGAGCATCTCTAAGTCTGACGGCGATGGGAGAGCGTTCTAGAGTACAGCTCTGCCGATGGTGACGGATGTTGTTGTCATCATCTCTGCATTTACCCTTTCTCTTGGCTGGGCGAGGACCCTGTAACATTTTTTATGTACAGTGGGCCGTCAGGAAATATAACTACCCCAATTGTCTCTCGCCTCGTAACACCGACACCACACACACACTGTCACAATTTTACACACACTAATATTCTGTTACTAGCAATATGGTTCTGTGCAATAAGCGAGCTTGAAAATTTACATTTAGATTTTCATTAACATGTACAACATTCAAAACATTTACATCAAATTACCGTTACAATTACTTTCACTTTTTGCTTTCACTTTTAACTTTTATTTCTTTTACATATCACATTCACTTATAAATATCGCAAGTAGTCAAGTGAAATCGCCACGTGCTCCCATATATACCGGAAGTAACGTGTGAGACACACAGATACACAATTAACACGCATTCTCATTATTAAATTAAACATATAACCCCTTATTAAATTAACAGTGAATAAAGTAATGATCTCACATGAGGCACTTTATAAAATTACGAACTCATAGTAGTAGAACCAAATTATCTGCCACGTCGTCAGACCTCAAAACGTGCAGTCGAAAGGATGGAGCTGAAATGAGAGCGAAATGCTTGTTCTTCTAACTGAACATACCACAAAAACTAACTTATTGAGGATTGAGAAACTTTACCGATTCGGTAACGCTGACAGCTGATTCGGGTTGCTGTATTACTTCGCCCTAGCGCAGCACGGCCTCACTGAATTACGTCGCCGTAGCGCGGCAACCTTGATCAAGTCGGCTTTGTCTCCCCGCGGCCACACAGTGGCGGCATTTAAAGTTTAAATCATGCCGGGAAAACTTCAAATCCCGGCACACAATTTGTATCCGGGATTTGGATCCCTCTGGAACGTTCGATAAACACGTAGATTGTTCTGTGATGTCGTAACAATATTATAACCCTACGTGCGCCGGCAACCTACGTATCGGAATATGACAACATGCCTGCATTCTACGCGTACCCTTAGCTACTACAGCTTATACCACAGTGTGAATAGAGAGATTCATTGGCGTGTATCCACGCACAGTTCCACATGTTACCTGCACAGCGGGATGAGGTGTTCTTACTGGCTCAGTAACATCTATTTCAGTCAACCTGTTCCATCGACTCAACCATAGACAGACAGGGTTGGAGTGTTTCGACTTGAAAAAAATACAAACAAAAACAAGGTAAAAATGGCAATCAGTTTAAACACTTCTTATAAAATATTCATACAAATGTTTAAAAAAATACAAAAATATTAAGCCTGTAAGGTTTTGCAAAAGTCACAGATAAAATTGTCTTCTTCTTCATCAACACCTGAACAAAGTTCATGTGCCCATTCTTTACAAGAAGCACACATTATCCATCCTTCACCTTTCTTAGAATTACTATATTTTTCCTTTACAAAATATGCAGGACGTATTTTCATCTTCACTGTCATCAGAGCTTTCAGTATGTTTTTGCACTTTACAAGATTTTACTTTCTTACATTTTTTGCTGTTATTTGTTAATTTCTTACGTTTTTGTTTCTCTTCCAGAACATTTTTGTTTGGTGAAGTTGTTAATACCGATGAACTCTGTGATGTCTTCTTCTTCCTCTCATTTGCCTCTTCCTTTTTTTGGGGAACTGGGGATAATTTGTTCAACATTAATGAAAAAAGATTTCTTTTCAAAGTGGTTGTTTGTTTTGTAGAAGAGAGAAGATTATTAAGCCCACTGGTTCCAGGGGTAATGCTGTTATCTTTCCCATTATTTTCAACAATGTTGCTCTGTTCTAAATTATCTGTTTTTTCAGTTGGGTGTTCCAATACAGAAGAAGGCAAAAAGGCATCTTCAGTAAATATGTCAGGATTATAGGGCCATATCCCACTAGTCTCAAATCCCTTTAGTGCTTTTTCGACTGTTGTAACTTTTGAAAAAGCTTTGGAGGTAAGGTTAACAACATCGCTAATAGACACTGTTTTACCACTATTGATAGTCAAAAAGTAGTCAGCTTCTTTTGCATATTGGTTCTTCAGTGGCCCAAAGAACGTTAAGTCTAAAGGCTGCAATTTGTGACTACATTGAGGGGGAAGAGTTTAAAGTATTATATTATTTTCTCTCGCCTTTAATACAGCAGCCAGTGATTTGTGGCTGGTGTGCCCATCTAAAATCAACATTATCGGTTCTTTCTCACTTGGTTTAGTAAGTGAAATAAAGTGGTCGAGATATAGCAAAAAATTGTCAGTGTCCATCCAACCCGAACCGTTAGCAAATCCAACAGATCCTGGGCTGCATCCTTTTATAAAATGCAACTGCATACGCTTTCGGGGAAACAAATAAAAAGGTGGAACAAAGAACCCAGATGCAGACATTGCACAAACCATTGTAATATTGGTCCCTCTTTCGGCACTGACTATTCTCCCAACTTGTTTCTCGCCCTTTTTTGCTAAGACCTTTCTAGGAGTCTGAACAGTACTTACACCGGTTTCATCATAATTATAGATCTGCCTAGCTTGTAAGTTATATTGAACAATTAAGTTACGCAATAAATCAAAAAATTTTCATACTTCAGTTTTATTAAATCCAGTAGCTCTGGATAAACTGGTAGCTTCTGGCTTTCTAATTGAAATATCTGGATGTCGGGCCATAAATGATGACAACCAGTCTTTCCCTGCCATTTTCTTATCTTTGTTAAAATTATGTTTTAGTTTTAACTGTTCTGCAAGTTCATAGGCGATTCTTCTAACCTCCATAGGTGACAAACCATAAAACCGTCTTTGCATATCTATTAAATGTCTTACCAACTCTTCTTCTTCAGATTTGTTGAATACCGGTTTCAGTGGTCCTTCGACTGGTCCTTGAATTTGTGTTGGGTTTTCTTCTTTCATTCGCCTCAGTAGACGGGTTTTTGGTATGCTATACCGGACAGCAGCTTGCCTAATCGACAGACCTTGTCTAACAGCAGCTACAGCAGCCCTGGCATCCTCTGCAGTCCACTTTGGTGGTGAGCCCTTTCGCTTATAATTTCGCATCTAAACAAGAAAAGTAAGGTTTTAAGTTTATGTAGCAATACAAACTGAAAAGTAAAACTAATTGTGTCAATTTAAGTACATACAATAGTTACTTATGTCTTAAAAGACAGAACTCCATAACTGTAGTAGCATTTAGGCCAATTCCGCACAAATGTGTATAATTCCCTTTATCAATAGTACATTCATCAGTAAATTTTTACAACTTTGATATTAAGCACAGGCTATAGACTCATAGCTAGGTTCGTGCTTGATATTCAAAATTCAAAATGATTTTATATTTTTTTTTTAAGATGGGATTCTGGCTGTAAGTTATAGGAATATTAAATTAGACATTAAATTTATTGTTAACACTTTAAAATACACAATATGTTTACGAATAATAAACCAATGCAAATTATTAGTTTGTTACTTATTGTAGATGTCTTATAAATTTCATTATTAAATTTAGTTTCATAAGAACTGGATTTTCATGTAAAATTTCGTAAAATATTTCATTTCGTAACATTTAGGGTAGTGTTTAGTACCAATATCATTAAAATAACATTTTAAGAAATTTAAATTAGATGGGGCATGCGGGACCAGGGTGGGGTAAGGAGGACCATGGTGGTCCTCTTTACCCCACCCTGCAGCATTTAAGAAATATGAAAGTAGAAGATATAGGTTATGAGAAAGGCTAATGGTGAGCTTATAGATGTAAAACTCACATAATACTTTATACAGTTACGCATTTGTTTTTACATTATCACTACAACACACTCAGTTATACAGAAAGAGTCACCTTGAAAAATTTACAACACTTACCTTCAAAACAACTTTTCAAAGTGTAGCGTCACTATACACGATAATATGGCGGCTTCTTCTCCACGCTTCAACTGGGAGAACTGTTACCAACATAACAACACAAAATTATTGTCGTTTCTTCTGAAATATCGTACTTATTGCTTTGGTCCTCTTTACCCCGCTGGTCCTCTATGCCCCGCCCTCCCTTACTAAATGTACAAAATTACAGTTAAAACACATTACCACGTTCCTTTTTAGTTCTAATTTATCGTTTATTAATTTGTTGCTGAAAACGAACAAATATTACTAGAACCAAGTGACCGACTGAATGGGTCTTGTTTCCGTCTACACTTATGTAGATCGGAATAATAAATAAATAAATTTATTTATAATACTACTTTATTCAACTGTTTTTTCATCCTGTAAACAAGAATTCTAATGTAAACTAGAATTCTATATGTATATAGCAATGATACGTATTTGCATAAATACCCACGGTAATATTTTTATATGTACAAGTAATTAAGATGTAGAAACTGTTAAAATTTTTTTTTATATATTATACACGAACAAATGAGATCAGACAATTCTGGGCCTGTTTGTTAGGAGACATATCAACTCAAAACAAGCAGTGTGTGTTTGTGTCTGTGTTCTGCTGGCCCACACCTGATTTATGTTGCAGGGGATCATGTCTCTGTGCACATACGTATTTTGTTTGTGTGAGTGAACTCCGGTTAAGGGAGATTTAAAGACGAATAATCTTCTTCTTCTTCTTCGTCACGGCTTAGACTGTTTAGTCTGTTTCGGCTCCAAACAGGTCGAACCATCTCTTCTTGTGTCTTCCCAAGCTTCTCTTCCCTTTCGACTGATATAATAAGGCTACCTTGGGGAATCTGTCACTGTCAATTTTGCTAATGTGTTCTTTCGAGGTTTCTCTATACTTATTGATGATTCCGTTTACTTCTTCAACTTACAGTTTCTCATTTATCTGATTGTCTCTATTCATATCTAATTTTGTGTACCAAGCTATGGAACACAAAGATTTCATTCCCGTAGCCTGAATTCTTAATATTTGTCTAGCAGACATTGTCCACGTTTCTGAGCCATAAGTAAGGATAGGAACTGCCATGAATTTTTATAATTTTATTAAGGACTCTTTCCTTGCCTTGTGTTTTAGAGCACGTCGAAGAGTTCCTGTTATCTGGCTAAATTTATTAAAATTATCCCATTATATCTTCTTCGTTTATATATGAGAGCTTCCAGCAAAATATTTAAATTCTGAGACTTGTTCTATAATTTTTACCATCCAAAACAATTTTAGATCTAACTAACAATGTTCCTTTAAAAGCCATACCTTTGGAGCTTACGAGAAATATAAATGTCCCTTGGGTACGCTATCAACGTTTCGCAAGGCAAGTTGAGTGAGGGGCTGCCATCTTAAAGCTTCTCAACAGAGGCTGAGAACTAACCCCAGGCAGAGGCCTGCCTCTTCCGCTATTGTTCAAATACAAACCGTTCAGGACTTCATCCTTGTTACCCCGGACATGGGGTCACTATTGTAATCCCCTAGTGACAAACGGATAAATAGCCGCCCAAAATGGGTCAGACAATGCCGCCTTTAGAAACGGTTTCCCATTCCAACGGCACGAGAGTGCCCTATACATCTACCCGCTCATCCGCCCTCAAAAGAGGCCGTTGGCACTTGGTAGAGGGGGACAGCTTCCACCAGCTGACACTTGGTCTCCACTACCGCATTAGCCGCCATAAGGTGCCCATCCCCCACCACGAGGAGGTGCGGTTGGAGGTTTCCCTTCATCAAGGTTATGGGACCCAATGGGTAATTCCCATCCTCGCCAGTACTTTGGCGAACAAATAATTTAAATGTCCAGTAGTTTGGGGACACGAATAATTAAATGTGTTTTACTTAATAAAATTCGCACATTATAAAATACGTTTAGCGAATCAAGCAGTGCTAATAAAAGACGTGCAAACAGACTCGTGTGTGGGCGCGGTTGTATTGTAAATTGAGCTAATATAACTGAGTATGTAAAAACAAATTAATTACTCAGGTAATTAATTAGTGGTAGATAATTAATTTATATGCACGTAAGGAATGAAAAGTCGCGAATCTAATGCAGCTACTAGTTTGGACATTGACAATGCACGCCAGAACAAAGTTTAAAACACTTCCAATACGGAATTTTTCTATACCCGACTTGTCGTCGATTAACACCAGACTATAAATACCTCGGATAATTTTAAACGAAGGGACAGACGTTAGTAATTACCACTATGTCGCTCTGGTCTCGACGTAGAATCTACTTGAACAGCATCATAAGGCAGTAAAACAACACCTACTACGACCGACGGTGGAGCGCCAGAACCATAATCATCATGATCCAGTAGTCAACCAACGATCTATATTGGAACGCCAGAATCGTCATCTTCATCATCCCGAAGCCGCACATACACACCGGTTCGCAAAGGTCTCAGCAGTATAAGCTAATGAAAGATGAACAATTATTATTATATTTTTTAACAAACATTAAACAGAACTGAAATATGATATAAATAAAGAAAAAGTAGATATATAAATGTACTCATTGTCACCATCATCATCATCATCATCATCATCATCATCCTCAAGGTTTAAACCAAGAATGGTTTGTTCCGATCTCAAATAGGCAAATAGCAAATATTACAGCTGGTCACTCCAGCGCTTCCTCGGACGTCCCATACCTCTCCGTCCCCTCGGCTTATAATTCCATAGTTGTTTGGGGATGCGGCAGTCATCCATTCGGCAAAGGTGTTCCCACCAATTCAGCCTATACTAGGCGATCCGGTCGAGTATACTCATAGTACTCATTGTGATTATACATATTCAAATAATTAATATGTAATTTTACTATATGTTGTTAACAGTTTTTCTATTTAATAAAATGGGTGCACAATAAATAATATTTCTTTTAACTCGAAGTAAATATTATTTTTATTAAACTGTTACTAGTAAACATTACCTATTACATGTAATAAATATAAATAATACTTTCATAATGATTTTAAACGTTTAAAAACAGTCATTCAAATTAATATTTTCTGTCAGACACCATAGCAATTTAAGTAATATAATAATTTTTTTGTCTGTGTGATTGTTGCTTGTATATTCTTCCTGTGTATGTTCTTTAGCATGTTAAATACAAGGGAATATTTCAATTTTATATTTGTCTTTCAACGTTTAAACTTTCTTTATAATAAATGCTAACGAAAATGATTATTCTTTTTCATATCTAATTAGTTATTTTATGCCACTAAATTCTTACTCCTCCGCAACGAACAGATAAATCCTACGACCTGGCCGGTGACTTATAGACTACAGTTGTGTCCAATATTACCAAAGAATTGTCACTATAGAAACTATAATCTTGAAATTTATATATAAACACTGTGTGCTACTCACCGTCACTAGAAATTTTAGTAAACCTTTCCCGTGTCTTCCCGGATATGATATAACTATTTAATTTGACGGCACCTCGTTATAAGATTGAACAATCGAACACAATCGATCATTTAGAGAATGTTTTGTAAGTGCAAAGACTAAATAACAACATCTTATACAGATCAGTTTTGTGAATATTTTATTTACGGGGGGGGGGGGCTCTATCCAACAGGATCAAATGTAAATTACAAACAATCAAGATGACTGGCTTCTGGCATGACTCAAAGGTATAAGCAGAAGAAACAAAATACAAAATGGCAATATTGGAGGCCCATGTATAATTTATATATATATATATATATATATATAGCAACAAAACAAATATAAGGCATAGTATTAAAAACACAATAATAATAGTCTTTTATCTGGAGTAAGGTATATATTTTAAACAAATTTAAAATTGTCTGTGATTGACAAACATTATTTATTCTAATTTATTAATGTCTGTAAATGATTTGAAAGTTTTTGTTCTTAAATGTCTATTTTTACTTGGTCGTTGAATTCCTTTTACGACACCGTTGAACCGTTGTACTGCCTCCTCTCGCGGTTTTCACTGTTGAATCTGCTACCTCTCGCTGCCTGCTGAAATCTGCTGCTCTGATGACACGTGGACACTCCGCTCACACGCACGCAAGCCGATACACCGATAACGTTTATCTCTTTACTCAGGGCTCGATAATGGGTTTTAATTTAAATTAATGTGGTTTTGGTGTATTTTACTACACCTTCCCGAGTCTTGATGTGTCCTTGCGTTCACACAGATGTATTCCGGTAAATACACCTCACCTTATGCGGATATCTTGACTCTCGCGAGAATAGCACTATTTAATTAAATAATTTAATTTTATTATTTGAGTCTAGTACCCAATCGAATTTAGCAAACGGGCAACTCGTTGCTAAGATTCCGTACTCGTAACCCTTAAGTAGAAACGTATACTGATACGAAAAACTCCCACAGAGAGAACGTCTGTTAAGGTCGAGCTGATAGGTGGAACTAACTGAAACTTCCTTCGCGAAGACCCAATCTGAATGAAAATAGGGGCCTCTGATTGGTCAAAACCCCTAGCACGTGATTGATGGGTTAAATTGATAGACAGAAGTCCTGAACAAATTTGTTGAAAACTGCAAAAGCAGGTATAGGTTTTATCAAAAAGTTTTATGACTTTTTGAAGATAAGGATTCTTTAGAAAGATGAATTCTGTTAAAAAATACATATTAAAATAATATGTTTCGAGTCTTTGACATTAGAAAAATGTAGCGCTAATTGAGAAGTATGAGCTGTCCAAGTCTCAATTCAATACGTCAATTTAAACCAGAGTTAGTCATGTAAATACGAATATGGAACACGCGCACTCGCGCACTCAATTCGCACTTAACATGACAGAAAATAAGTTTATGGGCATTTTGACATACAACAGTTATTTACTCATTTCTTAATTCAAAAATTATATCTATTTTACAAAATTTAAACAAAGTCAATTTTCAACATGTCTATAACGTCACAAATTGGTGTAAAAGCTTGTAGTCCAAACTACAAATACCCTTTCTGCGATGTTCCATATTGCAATATATATATAACATCGGTTTATAGCGTCTATCGTCGCTGTCCGATTTCCAGACTTTCTCTCCAATATTTTTTGTCCTGACAATGTTCTTCTGTCAGATTCCTCGCACTTAGAGCTTTCTGGATACTCTCTCCCCATGATCGTCTGGGTCTTCCCCTCTTCCTCTTCTCCGGGGGTAACCATTCCATTATCCTTTTTGGCAATCTTTCTCCTCCCATCCGTTTAACATGTCCAAACCAAATTAACTGTCTTCTTTCTATTTCGTCTACTATTGTATGTTTCACATTTATCATTTCTCTAATCTGTTCATTTCTTATTATCTCTCGCCTGGATGCTCTGCATGATCTCCTTAGTACATCCATCTCTACAGCTAGTATTTTCCTTTTGTCCGCTTCTGTCATTCTCCTCATTCTCCATCTCTCAGCACCATACAACAGAATACTCTACGATAGTATTGTATATCTATACTTTCCTTTCTCTAGTTATCTGGTCATGCCACCATATACTATTTAGCCTTTCCATAGCCCTCCGTCCCATGCTTACTCTCTCCTTTATTTCATCTGTATCTCTGCCATCCTGCTTTACCTGTACTCCTAAATACTTATATGCCTGGCAATTTTCAATTTCTTCATTATTTTCCAATTGCAAGTTGGTTTTAGTACCTCCCACGCATAAATACTTGGTCTTCTCTAGATTTTTTGACAGTCCCCAGCTCTTATATTCGTCTTTGATCTTCCGAGTCATATACTCCAAGTCCTCTTTGTCTTGTGCTACTAAGACTTGGTCATTCGCGAATCGTAATGTGAAAATATGGGTTCCATCTATTGGAATTTCCATACCTCTGCACTTTCTTTTGTACTGTCGCAATACTGTGTCTATATACATTTTGAACAATGTCGGGGAGATGCAACACCCTTGCCAATACTATTGCAACACTACCTTTCGATACTGTAAACCCTGCTGACACTTTTTTCCCTATTTTGATCTTTATTTTGGAGTCTCTATAAATTTATTGTATTGCCTGAATGAGAGTATGGTTTATATCAGTGTTCTGTAGATCCTCCCACAATTTAGAGACGGGGACATTATCGTAAGCCTTAGACAGGTCTATGAAGAGAAGGTGAACCTCTTGATTTAGAGCATAAAAATATAATTTAAAATTTATGCTTGAAGTATAATTTATAAGCATAAAAAAATAACATATATTTGTTTGGTCATGTTAAACTGCTACCGGCAGTAGGCCGGTGAAATGTCTCGGGTAAGCAAGAGTGGAACAAAGTAAAACATGATGAAGAACTTGGGGCATGTGGGATAATATAGCCTTAAGAAATGTAAATCACAGTCGGATACTAAAATAGCATCCATGATAAAAAGATGTGGGGAAACGTGGAGACAAGATAAAGGATTCGCAAGAAATTAATATGGTTTCGCCACATTATTAATATGGTTACTATATTTTAAATCCAAACTGGAGATATCTACTTTAAAAAAAAGGGCAATCCCATTTATCGGTTAGTGTTTCCCACATCGTTAATATAAATTCATAAAAATGCACAATTGCTTATTTTTGGAAAAGCTGTCAAATATATAGAATAGAAGAAGTCAATAGTTTTAATTAATATAATTTGCCATCTGTCTCTGATAACTTTTCATACTAAAAAATTTCAATAATCAACTATATTTTAAACATTTTAATTTGATTATTCATATTTTATAATTATTTTAATCTTTTACTAGAAACCTATAAGATTAATAATAAAAATCTGTTATTAACATTTAATAATAAAGATACTATTAATAAATCAGGTAGGCGTTAAGAAATGTCATGTTTAGCACAATGAAAGCAATTTCATTTGCTTTTATTTCAAACTGTACAATTAGAACCGGGAACAGGTTTCTCATTATTATATTTTATTTATATTGTGTAATTTATGTTTTGAAATGGTTGCTATTTTACTGAATAAATCTTTGATCGATTATTCAAGTTGTAGAAGTCATCGCTTTGGTATGTAACATTATATATTAAAACTTAATATTTAACTAATCTGACAGCAAGCACATATTGTAATCAATCTCGTTCAAGCGACCAAATGATATTCAATTAAATTATGGAATTTGAGACAAAACAGTGTGCGCTTAACTACTCGTGGTCCTTTTCCATTAAAAAATGGGGCAGTTGCTAATTCCAGACATTCCCTGGTCACAAGTCAAAATACCTCACTGTCCGAAGCTGAGGTGACCCTGAAAGTATTAGGCCTACATCTCAGGGTAGACAGGGAAAGGGAATGCGCGCGCGCGCGCGCGTGTGTACAAATATGTAAACTTAAATTTACCATTAGAATCATCTCAATGATAGTTTTCCTTCTACATACTCCTACAATTTAACAATTTATTTTCTATATTCAATTTTCCGGCTACCGTATAGGGTGGAACAGAATGAAATTTTTGCCATATAAAGCATTGAGAACAACCAGTAGGGTGTTTCATTTCTGATTTCTCTGAAGCAACAACAAGAACAACAAAAACAAGATTTATAAATCACTCTTTCAATGCTGTGTGTGTTGGCATATTAATCCACGTGAAATGTCAAGTTGACTGGCTCGCTGTCGACTCGGTTCACTTTGCATTTCTTCTTAAAACCGATTTCTTCGCCGCAGCATACCACCGCCACTACCACCGCCCTCCAGCACCACTCGTAGTCTTGACATATGTCATTTACATTTTCCCCTCGGATTTTTTCCAGAGTTTTTTCCAAAGAGACGTCACAGCTTCAACTCGGCGCAAAGAAAAATTAGACTTTAACTCCTCCCTCGCCTCGAGCCACGGTACCTTTCATAAGCACACACATACGCAATGCTCGTACGTTTAATAATATTTCTTTGAAAATGAGTTTCATTTTTTTCACAGACGACTTGTCGGAAAATAATTCTTGCCGCATCACCAGACGCCCACCGTCCCTTGCTTTGTTTGTTCCTCATTTTACTGCATCGTCATGGTTGAATCTGTACACGGGTTTTATGTAATTATTTGTGTTACTTGACAACGTCTCATAAATGATGTAGTTTCTATTTATAATATCAAATGTGTTCTTCAAGCGTATTGTATAAATGGCCTCCTAAATCAACTATCTAGCTTAAAATTTATAATATCAACATGTGGTCAGAAGTAATTTGTTCTTTACAATTACTCTTCTCATTGTCCAGAAAACCTCTCGTGCTTAAACAATGCTAACTCTTTATATTCAACTTTTTATAGTCAGATAAAAAAAAACGAAAGTTAAATTACAAACTTAAAAAAACACAAATCCACAAACCTATAAAACTACAAATCCACAAATCCGTGAATCTTCAAATCCACAAACTTACAAAACAAAAATGTACAAAACAAAATACACATATCTGGGGATTGCAAACATACAAACATAAAATCTACATTTAATATTTACATGACGAATAGGAATCTTTAAGGGATTTGGTGATCTGAACAGAAGAAAAATTGAATGGGAAGAATGGCTGTGCAAAGCGAGAACACTACACAGTATATACAGACGTTTTCTTGTTGGTACGTTCATAATTCCACATTAGAGTAGAAAATTAATTCAGTGCAAGACGAGTTAAGCCAGTTTACTGGAAAATATAGAGAGAATAGACACATAAGAAAGGCTGTTATATATGTTGTAACGTGACATAAGATAGCAGAACGATAAAACAATTATCATTAGAAACTACGAAGGAATTGCTGGACAGAATTTAGAAGATAGAATCAATATCAACATATGGACTATACAATGACAGACTAAGACAATACCCAATTGATTGGTGGTGTGAGTGAAAAACATTTTAACTTTATGATTATTCCCCAACCCTTTTACACATAAAAAGAATATGATAAACAAAAGTGGAAGTACAAAGCTGTAGATAAAAATATGAATTAGAAAATAATAACCGTTTCATGTAAAACTCTAGAGATATAGAAGTAACTTGTTAGTGATAATGATAATAAGGCTAATAGAATATAAAAGAATAAAACTATTATGAGTGTACAATGTTTAATGGTAAGTTCAGATATGTGATTAATTTAAAGGGAATAAAAGGAATGTGAACAGTGAGTGATATAAGTAAAGAGTGTATAGAACCCATGAATATTATACTAACTGAAAGTCAGTAGTAGAAACAAAATATAATTTTAAGAGTAACTAATACTTAATAAAAGAAGTGATAATATATACTGTGAATTACTAAAAACAATATAAAAGTAAGAAAAATGCTTAATGAATTAGTAAAATAAAGAGAGTATGTTAAGTATTGAAAATGATATTTGTATAAAATGTTTAAAAAGAGTTATATTATGTTTGAAAATGATTATGACTAATCAAATGTTGTGTATTAGTTGATTTAGTTCGTTGCATTTGCATTGTAAGGTGTGTAAGGTTAATAAAAACAAAGGAATATATTATAATAAATGTATAAAGAAAGTCAGAAAAACTAGGCCTTAAAAGCCTAGGGTAACATTGATAACTTTGGAAAATTAGATATGAAAAAAGTAGAAATTAATGGTACCATGTACATTATCATGTTAGGTTTGATTATATAGTGTTAGAGAAACCAAATGTATATAAAAGAATTATATTTTAAATTAATTAATGATAGAAAACAAAATTGTTGAAATTGTAACTTTGTATGTACTGGACAGAAATCATTCATGTTTGATTTCAAATCAATTTACGTAAAGAAAGCAAGACAATGATGTTATTATCTTTAGGATTAAAAATAGTGTAAAAAGATTATACTAATTTAAAGATTTTGTTAAATTTGTATCAAAAAACAGTAGCCATGTTTAACAATGGAACAAATTTTCAACCAATAGGAATTAGATACCTTTTGCCTTGACAACCAAAATATTACATGAAAAAATAGTTAGTTCATTATTAGACTCAGAGAAGAAAGGATTAAAACAGATACAACCAGATGAAATAAAAAATGATATTGAATGAAAATGAAATGATGTTCTGAAGAATACTAATACAAAAAGAAGGAATTCGAAGTAAAATTATATTATAATAGAAGAATAATTTCAAAAACAGTGAATTATGTGTTGAACCTAATAATTGAAGGAAGATGATAAGTATAATATCAGACTATAAAAACTAATCAGTATAATAAATTATAATACACTGGTACACAATTTCAATCACAAATAAACTATATTTCACTATTCACTTGATAAAGAACTTGTAATAATTAATTTATATCACTATTAAATTATTAATCCATGGTGATAGACTTATTGGAAACGTAATAATCTTCAGAACACACTTAACCTACTAACATTGACTGTTGTAAACCAAATAATTATAACCTTAAATTTAAGTCGTTCATAACTTATATAATATTTAAATGCTGCTTATGTGAAGCTTTATACTTCCTAAGGGGTGTTTTTGTTAACTTTCTGTAATCCAAAGGACCTAACGAACTAGTTTTAATAAGTAAAAAATTGTTTAATATCAACTCTGATAGCCTGAGCCTTGTTGCCAACCGCTGAGCATTTAAACATCATAGCTGGAGCAAATATGTTATTATAAAATTATTTAATTGTTTTAAAGGAAAGAAATACACAATCAAAAACCAATAAAACCAATATTGAAGATTTTTAATGGTATGGTTAATTTATTTCTATGTTAATAATATTTTATTTCTTCATACAGCAAAAGGTGAAAATTTTTTTATCCAAAAAGGAAGTTGGTAACAATTGTTTTTAGGAACAAAATTCGAATTGAATTATTGAAAAGGTAAGTCGACCAAATCTAATAAAGAGAAGGTGAATAAATAAAACAGAAAGTGAGTAATTTTAATTGTTTTAATCACAAAACAATTTGGCGCCTGAAACGGGAAACAAAAATAAATAAAAATAATTTAAATCATTAAAATAAAGAAGAAAATCGTAATATTACAAAATTGACACAACCAACGTGTGGCTAATAAACACACGAAATATAAAGAATTATAGTACAAATTGGCACACAAACGTGGGCGTTAAAGAAAATATTTAACCACAATAAAATGCACTAGACACACTAAAACGAGTAAGGTTACAATATATATATATATATATATATATATACAGTATATATATATATATAATAATACGTAATAGCCTATATACGTAAAATAAATACATATATATTGAAACGGTATGTATTTACACATATATTCAACATTATATTTTGTATGTAAAAGGAATGCAATAATAGAAATCGTTTTAAATAGTTTTAAGTAGTGGAAACAAGAACAGACCCGTTTTGAACAATAATCGACATGCATTATTAACGGTGGTGGTGAGCTCTGTTTGTGTGTGTGTGTGTGTTCTGCTAGCTGTAGCCTGTTTCATGCAGACAGGAGATTCTACATCTCTGTTTATAGTGTATCTTCTTTTTGCAAACGGAGTAGTTGCATTAGGGGAAGAGTGAAGAGACACGTATATAGACACAATGTGAATGCAAATTACGCGTGAATGACTGAAGGAGTTAAACACAAATTAACTACTCTGGTAATTAATAAGTTGTATTTAGTTAATTTATATGTCATAAACGAGTGAAAAATCACCCAATCTTCTTGCACAAATCACTGGTGGTTTGCACATCAACGCATTTATTAGTGCCAAACCAGACGCAAAAGTAATATGTATAAAACAGACTAACGTTTATATGGAGGACTAAACATTGATTAACAAGACTAGAAACGCATCCAGCAAATCAGACCAGTTAACTATAAATACCTGGGCCAGTTTCGAGAAAGCAAGACAGATGCTGCTAGCTGCTAATAACAACGGAGAAAATGTCACTCTGATTCTTGACGTGGGAACATCGGATCATCATCAGCATCACACGCACAGCAGTCGACGTGGGAGCACCGAAATCATCATCATGATGCAAGAGCCCCCCCCCCCGCGCGCGCACACACACACACACAAATAACTTCGTCACAGTAACACAGCAGTGAAAGAAGATGAAAAATGAACAATTGTTTTTTATAAACGAGGAATACAGAAAATAAACTGAACCATGATATAAACAAAGAAATAAAATTGATACGTAATTGTAGGCCTATATAATGTAAATACAAAGTTTAAAGAATCAGTATAATTAAAGCATGTAATTTTAATATATGTTCTATAATAAAAGTATATTTAAATAAAATGGGTGGACAATAATTAATATTTGTCAAACTGAAGTAAATATCAATTTTTATTAAACTATTACTAGTAAAATTTTTCTTTGTATGTAGTAAATATAAATGATAGTTTAAATCATTACTAAAAATCTTTCTTAGTAACTTAGTAATCTTTCATTATTAAATAACTGTTAATAAATTAACGATTTTACCTATCATACTGAAATATTTATTTCATGCCACTAAATTCTGTCTTCTCTCAACTCACAGTAAGATTTATTGTGAAACAGTAATATTGAACGTAACACTCATACAAATCCTGCGTTCTAGTCGGCAATTTATACACTACGATTGCGTTTATTATTACCATAGAAACGTCTTTATATAAGATTGCAACGTTGCAATGTATAATCATATATAATATATGTATATATACACACGTATACATATTCAAACACTTCTTGGCGTAGTCCTTTTCTTCAAATGTACATTGTATAATACTTAGTAGTACTTTTCATTGAAGATGTATTGTTTTCCTTACTTGGAACATGTTTTGGCTTTCAAATAGTTTGCGCATCGCTGATATAATTCTGCTGACGACAATAAAATAAAAAATTGTCGAGAATTGTAAACAATTCTATATATTATAATACTTTACATTTTGAAACAAGAATATATTTTATCGTTTTTGTTTACAATTCTTCGACAGTTTTTAATTTATTGTCGTCAGCAGAATTATATCAGCGATGTGCAAACTATTTGAAACCAAAACATGAGGGTCTTTGTAGCTATGACTACATGCTTTTGTACAATTTATGACGTTATAGACATGCTGAAAATTGATTTTGTTAAAAGTTTGTAAAATAGCTATACGTTTTGAAATAAGAAATGGGTAATTAACTGTTGTATATCAAAATGCCCATAAATTTATTTTCTGTCATGTCAAGTGCGAATTTAGTGCGCGTGTGCGCGTGTGCGCGTGTGCGCGTGTGCGCGTGTGCGCGTGTGCGCGTGTGCGCGTGTGCGCATGTTATTCGTATTTACATGAATAACTCTGGTGTAAATTAAGGTATCGAATTGAAACTTGGACAGCTCATACTTCTGAATTAGCGCTTCATTTTTCGTATGTCAAATACTCAAAACATATAATTTTAATATGTATTTTTTAACAGAATTCACTTTTATAAAGAATCGTTATCTTCTGAAGGTCATAAAACTTTTAGATAAAATCTATACATGCTTTTGCAGTCTTCAGCAAAATTGATCAGGACATATGTCTATCTATGTAACCCATCAATCACGTGCTATCGGTTTTAGCCAATCGGAGGCTCCAATTTTCATTTAGTTTGGTCCCTTGTGGAAGCAGCTTCGCTCATTTCAACCTAACAGCTCGGCCTTAACAGACGTTGTCTCTGTGCGAGTTTGTCGTATCAGTATACGTTCTACATAAGGGTTACGAGTACGGGGTCTTAGCAACGAGTTGCCCGTTTGCTAGATCGATTGGGTATTAGAACTCATAATAATTTAATTATGAATTAAATAGTGCTATCTCGCGATAGTCAAAATTTTCCGCATAGGAATCAATGTATTTGCCGAAATACATCTGGGTGAACGCGAGGACATGTCAAGATACCGGAAGGTGTACGTAAAACACACCGAAATTGAATTAATAATAGTTAAACCCATTATTGAGCCCTGAGATAAATGAGATAAACTATACCGGTGAAACAGGGTGCGTGCGTGTGTCGCGAGAGTTCTACGTGTTATCATTGCAGCGGATCCAGCAGGCGACGAGTGTGGCAGTGGAGCAGTTCAACGGTTCGTCAAGGGATTTCGTCGAACAAGTAAAATAGACTATTAAGAAAGAGAAACATTCAAACCAGTTACAGACACTATTTAAATTAAGAATAAATAATTTATGTTCAAATCACAGACCATATTAAATTTGTTTTAAATAAATACCTAACTCCAGATAAAAGACTCTGATATTATTTTGTTCTAATTTACTATGCCTTCTATTTGTTACGTTGCAATATATATATTCTGTATATAAGCCTACACAATACATACACATACAATATAAACATATAGGCTATGTAAGTGTGTGTGTGTGTGTGTGTGTGTGTGTGTGTGTGTGATAGACACGTAAGTGTTGAATCAGTACGACTAAAACAATGGAAGGATAAACGAGAAGACGAACCTATAGATTTAGTTGTAATGACATCATGTATCAGTGCTGATGTTTGTATCACGGCAACAAAAATGTCGTTGAACTTAACATGAGTGAGATAATTTAAGAATCAGATGGTATTCTTTAGTTTGTTAAACTAGTCTTATTGTAGTAGTGTCATTTAGTTTTAAAAAATAGGGTGTAGAAAGTATAAGCCTAAAAAAAATACAGGATAAAAGAAAATGTCTTAGTTATAGGCATATGTATACGTTATAGGTGGCCTACTGGGAATAAGTCGTTGTTTCTTGATGCCCATTCGCTCAGCTTACTGCATACCACCTCTTAGTCTATTACTTCCTTCAATACTTCTTAGGCCTATGCATTCTTCTAAAAGGCATTCTTTTGGTTTCTTCTTCTGACATCATGTTTAGATCAGCTATGCCTTTTTGACCAGTTTTAGTATATTTCTTGTTACCTGTAGTTTTTGAAATTTGTATGCTGCAGTCTGCAGTTTACTCCCGACAGTGAGTATACATAACTCGAATACTTAAGCTCTTTTACGACCAGACTGTTGTAACGAGTACTGAGACTGTTAGCTATTGAGATAATCAGTATTACTTAAGGGTTTTGGTTAAAAATAGGGAAATTATTGCATAGCAGGTGGTACATCAGGCCCGTAAGCCTGCATGTCTAAACGTTACTGGACAAGATGGACGAGTGTTAGACAGCATATATTACTCATTACCCAGCACATATATACTAATGTTATATGTTTCCAATACTTTGACCTTTCCACATTTATATTAGTTTTTCTACTATTCTCGAAACAACTATTCTTCTTTGTACTTCCTTAGTGCAGTTCTGGTTTCTATGTATCAGTGACCCTTCTTCTGCATTAAGGCCTCACAGCCTGTTTACTACAACCTTTTTACCCTTCGTATTTTTCCTGGCCTCCCTGTACCCCTGTTGGATGCTGGGTGTCCATTTTTCACAACATTCCCCAATCCATCATACGCCATTCTTCTTACATACTCGTCGCATTCCTTACGTCTTAGCACCATCTATATTAATACCGACCGCACAACCGTTATGAGAATTCGTATTTTCGACTCTACCGTTAAAGACTTACTGTACCGTATAGTAACGTTTAGAAATGGAGACATTTCTCAGTTTGTAGGGTTGACGTACCATCCGCTTTGCAAAAATTCCCTGTTTTTTACCACAATCCTTAAGTAATTCAAAGGCCTAACCTGTTCAATTATTCCTTTCTTGCCGAAATTCTTGTTTAATGTGAAAACTGTGTTTTCTATGTTAAAACTTTTACGATATTGATTGAAAACCCGTTGGGCATTTGGTGAAACATTTTACTACAAAGTGTTTGCGTTTTTTAAAACCTTTAACACTTTTAAGTAAAATTACGTTCAAGCTTTATGGAATCAAGGATGAATCTTTGAAAGTCACCCTTACTATTTGCAATATGATTTGGATAAAAACTATCCTCAGTTCACTCGATCCATCTTGAAGCAATTCTTACATCCTCTCTTTTCGTTCATAATTTAAATCATGGACTGAAAGAATCCTCTTGTCTTATTCCTTGGTTAATTTATTCCGCATTCACTTGTAAGTTATTTTGTTTCCATTTAACATGAGTTTCATGTATTTATTCATGTACAATGGAAAACATTTAACGCGAAATGACGCGGACCAGCTGTTTTTTTCTTGTTAACCGAATTTTCGGACAAAAATAAAACAAAATGAGATAAATGAACAAATACTGTATAGATTACTTACTGTATTGTGTAGTAAAATGAAGCAATAAACAATATTCATAAGGTACTTATATATAATCGTTTATTTATCCTCGTGGATAATTTATGGACAATTTTTGGAAAAAATCTAATTACTTTTTCTTAAAACTTAGTACAAATGTACCATAGGTTTTAATTAGGTTTAAGATTTAAATTTTCTTGTACACTAATTAGTATATCTTTTAAAGTTCCTATTTTGACGTGTTCAATTTTTAAAGAATAGTCCGTTTTCTTGTTTGCTTCATTTCTGTACTACTTTATTCTCAGTAGATTGTCCTAGTTTATCAGTGTGGTTAACTTTCCGAATTGGATTCTAAACAATATTTCCATTCGGCACTTTAATTTATTTATAGCTCAATAAGATACATTTTAGCTATAACTGGACTAACGCCTAACAGTAAACCTTATTGTACAAAATTGAACAAGACATACGTATAGGAAGAGATATTTTAATCATATAACATGAACAGAAACCACATAATGCACGTCCTTGTATTTCTCACTTGTAAACCTCTCCGAAATAGCACACATAATTCGTATTTTCACCTGTCCCTCACACACCGTGTTTATCCCTTCACCTATTTCTCTCTTTGCCTGTTTAGCAAGCGTTGTTTACTAATACCATTTTTCAGTTTAGTTTATTTGTTGATTTTATGATTCCATCTTTCGTCAGTTTTGTTCTTCGCATAGACGTAAAAAACGGTTTTGAATAAGTGTTTATTGTTGTTTTGCGGTTGCCGAGTCACTTAGACAGTACTCACTCTTAATATAGTAAACATTTTATTTTTGGTTTTATTTTGGAATCAGCTTTGAATATCTAACTCTTATTTTCGTTTGGACTAAACTCAACGTGGTTTAGTACGGACAGGTTGTGTTACACGAAATTTATTTACTTGTGGTTACGTGATCAGAGACACTGAACAGAGAGGGTCGATGTAACACAGATGATTACAGTGGGCTGTCACAAAAAAGGTCAATTAGTTGTGGGTGTTATTAGTGAAGAGAGAATAAGTACCACTATACTAGCAACATTACAGATAACGCTGAGGTACAGATCTTGTGAACTGAAGAATGAGGGTCCGTCCACACTCCAACGATCAACATTTAGCTGCTAAATAAAAGTCGATATAAACCATTTCAGTTTTTATAATGGGTTTGTTATAAATGCAGAGATACAAAAAATTTTGTCTTGGGCATCTGAATTATTAATTGTGAAAAAAGTTGTTTCACAAAACTAATTATGATTATTATTTCAATTGGACGAAATGTTATGGTTCCAAAACGTACGGTGTACACCGAGAACACTGAGGACTGCCACTAATAATGACTGAATAGTGATTGTCCAATAATGCAATTTTATTTGACAGTTTTAAAAATTTGAATTTCAGTTTCATAAAGAAAATTGAAAAATATTAATATTCTATCGCCTTCTTGTTAGAACCGTCATGAAATGATGCAGCAATTAAAAAAAAAAGGTATTTGAATGATACAACCAAATGTTCAAAGAAAGCAGCCACATTATGGTGTAGCTAATATTAGAATTGCTGTTGGTGTCCAATTACTGTGGCTGTCTAAACTCGAGCATCCAGCGTTTTGTAACGAAGAACAGTACTCTTCAACCTTAAATCTAACCTTCTCTGCCTGGGGTTGCTGTATGTGGGAGCTCCTCATTTAGACTCAGGATACTGGATGAATACCATAAGGAACACCACAGTACTAGAACCCGTAAACTTTCATACTGGAGGCCCGAGTTGTTAGTCACGAAATACATCCCCATAAATACCGCAAGCATCTAGTCGAGTCGACGTTGTAGAGGTCAGCCATCGTTGACTACAATACTGTTACGACATTACGGAACTATCTACGTGTTTCTCGAATGTTCCAGTGGAAGCGGCTGTAATGTTGGGTGAGTACGTGATTCTCAACGCATCAGTTAGACTGTGACAGAATTCGCGCGGCCGCGCACACTGTGTGAAGGCCGCAATGAATTACGCTCTAATGTTTTCCTTTATTGCTGATGCGTAGTAGTATCGTAGTATCGACTATTCTGGAACGATTCTGCTATCTATTTAAGAGACGACAGCTGTGCTTAGCAGTCAGTTTGAGTTGCGATATATTCCAGTGCGGTTCGTAGTATTGTGGCGAAGTGTTTTATAATTGTGCGGGACAATTGTAATACAATTGTGTTTTATATTAGTAGACATTTTTATTGCCTGTGAACAATTTTTATTTAATTTGTTGTAAGAGCCGATCTTGTTGATTACAAACTGTATAGTTGTGATAACTGAAGCTGGTGATTAGTGACTTAATTCATGTCTTGTATTTTGTTTTCCACTGACCATACGACGATCAGTTAGACAATTATAACTATACGCAAACCAATAGGCGTGATTCAGAAATTCTCGCCGACTTAACTTTACAAACTTGTGACAACTTTACGGACTGATGTGTTGCAGGAGTCCTCACAAAGGTCTTGCCGTACAGATGCCATATATCTGAAGATTAGGTTAAAAAAACACAAACAATATGGTTATTACTACTACTGTATAATCTCATAAATTAATGAGATTTAATCTCATATTAAATCTACTTTATTAATCTCACAATAGCAGTAACATGCCTATTGGTGTCCACACTACGTCTCTCCTCTATAACACAGACGTTGAATAGCCTCCACTGAACCTTGCACTCAAATTCGATGATATGCTTACAGAATGGAGCCTTTTCTGTAATAACTAAACTTAAAACTTCTACGAGCATAGAAGACTTCTTTCTACATATATTGAAAATTCTACGTTAATTCAACTCCTTGGAAATGTTTGTTACTTCAGATTTGAAGAGCGCAAATTTAAAGTTTCTTGCTTTACTTTACAAAAGGAAATACCAGTAACCAGAAGGCGTTCTGAAATTTGGTTCATAATAGTAACAAAACGCGTGCCCACACACACGAATAACAATTCCACATACTGAGGGTTAAAATTGAGGGAGGCTGCTCTAAGGAGAATTATTTTCCAAAAGGACATCTGTGGAAAAAAGAAACTCGTTTTCAAAGAAAAATCAAATGTGAGGGCAGGTTCTGTTTATGAAAGGTACTCCCACTTGGGGCCGTAGGAGGAATTAAAAGTTTAATTTGTAATTGCGTCGAGTTTAAGCAGTGACATCTCTTTGAATTAAGTCAGAAAAATTCCAAGACGAAAATGTAAATGACATACGTCAAGACTGTGTCGGCGGTGGAAGTGATGGCTGTGGCGAAGAAGAAATCGCTTTTAAGGAAAAATGCAAAGCGAACCGAGTCGGCAACGAGCAGTCAGCTTGAAGTCTCATGTGAATTAATATACTAACACACAGCATTGTAAGAATGATTTATAAATCTTTGTTTTTGTTATTGTCGTCGTTTCAAAGAAATCGAGAATGAAATCCATATCGATCTGTAACGAACGCAATATTTGCTGTACACCTAATCTGTGTGGTGAATGTGGTCACACGAGTAATCGGATAAACTAATCGATGTTAATTGTGTGTGTGTGTGTGTGTGTGTGTGTGGTTCACGTATTATGATATCAGTATTGAACAGTTACAATTGAAGACATCGTATAGACAACATTATCTATCCGCCTCTTCCAGATCTCTTTATGTAAGGCATAGACTTCTTTCAAGTTTCGTGTCTCCATAGCATTCCTATTTTTGCTCATTCCAATACCACCGTGGTCTCTCTCTTCTCCTTCGCCTTGATAGCTTTTACTGAAGTATCTATTTGGAAAATCTTTGGCCACTTAATTATTCCACTTCTGGCATTATTAGCACATACCAAATCATTTAAACCCTCGCCTTTCCATTCGTTCTACCACGGTCTGTCTTTTGTATTCACAGTAAGAGATTCTAGCGCTTTGTCTCAGGTAATCTATTTCTACTACGGCCAGTCTTCTTTTCAAATCCGCATAAAAACGTTACCTCAGAACTACAGATAAGTAGCCAATCATCTGTCCAATTATACCTTTTTTTCTCATTAGTTAGTTACGATCCCCAAGGAATTCTTACGGTTTCGTCAACTTCTTTGCGACCCATTTCACTCTTTGTAAAATATTTGTTATTGGGCATACCAAGATACTTGAATTTTTAACTTGTTTTACTTTGGCATCATCGTTAATGAGCATTTGAAATCTGCTTCTGATTGGATACTCTTATTTCGATAAATTTAATTTAGGATTCCATTCCTCGTATTTTCAGTACCGGTAGAGTAGACCTAAGTGTGCATTATTAAGAAGAGTACATATGAAAAGATCATTTTATCATGAGAATAAAAAGGAATCATGATCATTAATAAGGAACAAAAATTGAACAAAAATATGGAGACGCCATATTTTTACCGCGATAATAGTAGTATATCGTGGCGTAATTGTGTGATAACTCTTTATAACCCAGTATAAACTGAAGCACTCTGAAGATTGTTTTGAGGCCACCGTATAGTTCAGTAAATAATCTTCTATTTTCTCTATTCTTTACCGTGACGGCGACTCTTATAAGTCGGGTGCTAAATAAAGTCGCCAGTTAGTTACCCACGAGTACCGTGCTTTCTATTCTGCCGTTCTGTACAGTTGCGAGGACTAGTAACGTTATTAGGCTGTTGCTGTTACTTTTCATATTGTATAGTGCATAATGGGTACTTGCATTAACACAAGAACATTATTGTAATACTTGTGTAACGCTTTTTATATAAGCATGAATAAAACTTGCGATTATAGGTTTCTCTGGTATTTAATAACCATTCAAGTGTTCTGTGGTAACTACCTGCTTATTCCCATTTATATTTTAACAAGAACAAAGAATCTGTGTCAAAATATATGTTACGAAGTGGAAGCCACAAGTGATAAAATCTAGAGCAAGGTGATATTATCAGACAACGAAAGGGACAAAACATTTGGGAATAGAGGCGAGGAAAGTAACCGTGATAGTTACAAGGCGGCGTAGACGTGGGTAAGACGATGGAGTTTAGAAATACCGGTAAACATGAGACGCAAAGTGGATGCGTAGTGATTTTACGACCGCCAACATAACTTAAATATGAGGGCCAGACAAAATGCAGCGTGTAGAGAGAGGACGAACGATGACTGTCTAATAAAACAGGTAGTCAATTTAGATCTCAAGGAAGAAGAGATGTAGGTAGGCCTAGGAGAACACTGCAGGACCGAAGACGGAACAGGCTGTACGACTAAACCCTGACGTGAAGAGAAGAAGAAGAAGAAGAAGAAGAAGAAGAAGAAGAAGAAGAAGAAGAAGAAGAAGAAGAAGAAGAAGAAGAAGAAATTAATCGAGGGACTTAGGTACTGAACGTAGGTGTACGGGCGTGCGTGTGTGCCACTGTAAAGGGAGTGATGGAAAGATGTTCCCTGTCATCGGCGTTTTAATACGAGGGTTTATTTATTTATTTTTATTTGCTTATTATATGTACTTGAATATTTAAGTACTTATGATTACATAAAGGACACGATAAATATTATTTTAGGTGTAGAAGAATGATTTGGCATGGCATACGAAGAAGAAAAATTAACTTTTAAGATTCTCTAACGATTCAGAGGTAGGGTGGAAGGGTGATAGTGATGGATTTGAGCCAATGCACATGTAGATTTGGAAGTAGATGGAAGGAATAAGGTGAGTGGATAATAGGGCAGTACTCACTAGAATCGTCAGTAGTCGAACGTTGCCGAGGGCTCAAAAGGGTAGAATGGGAACTCCACTGGACACATACTGAGGATGAATGAATTGCTTTTTGAATAATGATTTTTGAGGCAACAGTGGTAGGAGACAAGATTAGAGAGAGGAGAAGTTGAGGCCCTTGTTTAACACTATATGTGGCGTCATATGAAAGATAAAGGCTCAAGCGTGAATAGATAATCATTATCGTGATTAGAGGAAAATCATTGATAACGTTTACTGTTTTTTTTTTTTAAGTGGTACAGTTTGTATGGTTTTGACGGAATCTGGGCAAGGACAAAGACAAACAAATTAAAAACTGGTAATTAATTAAATGGAGCAAGGTAAGTGGTTCTGGATATTATTTTTCGTAAATAGCCGCCAGTGACTCGATGGAGACAGTGCTTATATCCT
The DNA here is from genome assembly GCA_034769895.1 of Magicicada septendecula. Classification (NCBI taxonomy): domain Eukaryota; kingdom Metazoa; phylum Arthropoda; class Insecta; order Hemiptera; family Cicadidae; genus Magicicada; species Magicicada septendecula. The sequence continues at coordinate 368,051,644 of CM068370.1, forward strand.
TAGAAGAGATGAAATTAGTAACTATTTTGTTCTACTGAGAGAATGTAGAAATTCATTCAACAAGCTTTTGTTTATGGACAGTATACAGAGGTCAACATGGGTCTGCATCCGTGGATCTGTGCCACACATGGAGTTTCCCAATCACAGCTGCATGCCAACAATTCGTCAGCCCTTGAAGTTTATTGGTAATTGCGTCCAGAAAAGCACAATGTTATATCTTCCCCATTTCTCTTTCTCTCAATTTCTCTCATCTCTCGCAACCTCTTTTTGTTTCTCTCGCTGTGTCTCTGTTTCTCTCTCCAGGCTCTCGCGTAAACACGCATGTGTGTGTATATGTATGTATGTGATTATATATAATTTTTCAATCCATTTAATTCTTTCCTAATTTCCTTGGACATTTCCTTAAATCGATTTTGTGTAGAACATAGAACTTTCTTTTAATTTTACAACTAAAAGTTTTGTTTGTTTATGTAGTTGGTATGTTTCATATTAATTGGACAAGTCTGTATCATGATTTAAGTATATTACCCTGAAATACGATTTATTGGACATTTGGTCTAACATTTTAAAGAAAATTTTAATTACATTTTAATTTAATTTTTAATTAACTTGTATTTGTTCGTCTATTAATAAATTATAAATTTCAAATTTAAAAAATGTATAAGAGTCTCCAAACCAAATTTTTTTTTCAACTTCGGATGTATTCAGTAGGCCTATACATACAGTTTGTTCCCTACTAAGTCGGGTCTGATCATAGAGTATGGAACTTGGCTACTGATCTAGAGACACCACCTCTCAGCCACCATGAAATCAAGCAGTATTTTTTTGCATTCAGGTCGACTCAGTTTGAGTAGGCAGGGTAATGTCTTGAAATAGACGTTTGGCATCATTAATGGTCATGTAACCTTACTTGTATACCGAAGGCTCACGTAGGGACCACCTCTGTGTTTCCCACATCGACTTCGACAATTCATAAGAAGTCTTGGTATTTAAGAAATGAGGTTATACGCGAGCGAGCAAATGTAAAGGACGTTTTAGTGGAATAGTTGAATAACGTATGTTAATATGGTGTAGACACATACAACAAATGACCAACGACAGACGGCCTGGAAGGTACTAAAATATCATTCACTCAATCGCATGAAAAGAGGTAAGCATCCAAGAACTTGGAGATTGGATGTGGAGGAGGATATGAGGAGCAAGAATTTACAGGAGACCGTCTTCGGAATCAAAGATTACTGGCGGCTGAAATGCGGGATGCGACGAATGTCGCAGACTCCGCGCAATAATTATAACAATAATAAGTCCAAGTGATTATTTCCTGACGATCGTTGTTTCCTCCACGAACTCTGATAACATAAATTTCTGACTTATTGAAGACTGTAGTTTTTCTGTAAATCGGTCTAAAACACTTCTTAAACAAATCTTACTTAACCTTTCTCGTTCTTTATAATGCATGTTCCTTTCCAAATTAAAATAAACTTGTGTGTTTTGTATTTAAAAATTGAAGTTGAAAATTTCCTTAACTAACACATTCAACCCACGTTTTCTTTGTTTTCTGTGCACATTTCTTTTTTGGGGCCATGCCAGCATAAAATAAATTATTAATTATGAATTATACTAAATGAACTAAAAAAGAATTATACCCATAAATGAAATGTCATAGAATTTATGTTTTAGTCTCCCTCTACAGCGGGTTAAGATAAGTGAAGAATATTAAGATAATTAAGAATAAGTTAAGAATAAAAATAAATTAAGTTAAGATAATTAAGATAGTGAAGTTTTGGTTTAAAAAAAAAACCAAAGTATTTTAAGAATTAAAGTTTTATTCTTCGTATTGTTTAAATTAGCAGCCATCCTTACTCTTACTTTTATGAAATTGCTAACTCCTATAATTTTTATTGTTTAGACAAAGCTTTTCGTCATTACTGACATCATCAGTGATGCTGTTTTAGACCTGATGATATCAGTGATGACGAAAAGCTTTGTCTAAACAATAAAAATTATAGCAGTTAGCAATTTCATAAAAGTAATAATTAAAGTCTTGGGTTAATTCTTGCAACGGAGATGGAATATTGGAGGAGGTGCTGTGGAATAACGAGTGCAGACCGAATAACAAACCAGGAGATCAGAAGAAGAATGGAAACGGAAAGAAGTGTAATTGACTACATCGAAGAAAAAAGATTGGTGTGGTACTGTCATGTCCGGAGAGCCCAAAATAGGTGGATCAACAAAGTGACGGAATGGAGTCCATTAGGAAGGAGAAAAAGGGGAAGACCGAGAAGATCTTGGAGGGACGAAGTGGATGAATCTGTGCAACGTATAGGACTTGAGGAAGGACAATGGGAACATCGGGAGAATTGGAAAGCCAGGTTGAAGGAAGGAGACGACACTAGCTGTAGCAACCCTATTATATTTATATATATAAGTTTTGGTTTATTCTATTTACGTATCTTAGTAGTGTAGATATTTAAGTATATATTTAAGTTTTGTTCTAATATTTATTTGTCAATCAGATGGTTAGATGCAGTTACCAGCTAACAGTATGATACAAGGCTGTTCAATGTTGTGTATTTAAATTTTGTGTAGGAGTTTTGTATAACGATTTATCAAAGAAACAGAATATCCCCAACTTTCAGTTTTCCATCAGCAAGCTAAAGATAAAATTCAATGAAATATAATCCGAGATAAGGAAAATTTTTAATATAAAAAAATGGAGGAGCAAAGTATCTCATATGCAAATAGTGCCAAATACTTAGGCACTAAGCTTGGTGTGTAACAGATAACATCAGTAGGGATCTTAAGACGGGGACAGTTGAGAGAGAAACCGAGTGTTTTGTCAAAAAGCACGTAGTCAGGTTACACAACCACATAGGAATAATAGGCCTTTACATAATATTTATGTCATAATATACAAAAACCATTAAGATCATTTGAAATGAATATTTCGAGACGAGTAACCGTAATGTCCAGATGAAGAAAGGATACCTACTAAGCTCACGAAAATATGGTCACTGACAAAAATAAATTCCGCAGTTAGGATTTTCATTGATAGCGGATATCGACATAAAAGAAGAAATAATATATTTAGATGTTGTATTGTAAATATAGGAAACAAGAAGAATGAAATAAAAAGACGGATTGGAATGGTAAAATCAGCAGTGATAAAATTAATTAAAATAAATAGACGGTATCCTGATATCAGTAGAAAAAGTAAGGTTACGCTGCTTAAGGCACTTGTGTTTCCAGTTGGTACGCGTAGATTGGAATTAAGGACTCTTGAGCATCGCATGACTTTGTGGAATTCGCGTTTTTAAAATAACCAGCTTCAGAAAAGTACGTATTAAGAATACCATGGCATACATGTCTCGTGGTGTTAATTAACTATAATCTTAACGTGTGTGCAGTACTTCCAGTTCAATTCAGTTTGCGAAAATGAGAGTGTGGGATAAGTGTTAATAATGGGATGAGCATAATTCGGGTACTACGTTCTTTGTACATATGTACGTTCCAAAAAGCTTACATAAACAGCTTACCGTACCTGTCTAACCTGAGTTATTCGTGTTGGTGCAAAACGCAGTCATTATTTCTATTGCAAAGTTTGAGACTAAACATCAGACTCTTCGAGGAAAACATTTTGAATTAATTTTGAACGCTTCAAAAATCCGCTAACGAGATGTTACCCTGTACTCTGAATTAAACGTGTCTCAAATAACGAACTTAAGTATGAAGTATTCCGTTCCACATTGTATGTAATAACACAAAGAATTCATGTTTCTGATTATAATCTGTTTGTTCCTTTATAAAAGAAGAAAACCTGTTTTTCCTTAACGCCCATGCAGAAGCCAAATACTTATAAATTTTTTGTGTCAGTCAGTTTTTCCTTTTTCGTCGTAAAGCTGTTGACATGTTTCGTAGAATTTTGTATGTAATTAGAATAAATGAAATTGTTTTTCTGCAGCAGGACAAGAATAAAACTAGAAACTGCGAAGCTTTACTGTCTGTTGTTGTTTGTCAATTTTTGTTAAAAATTTTCCTTTTAAAAAAAGTATTTATTTATTTTTAGTCTATACAATACGTGCAGACAGTTATTCCTGTTTATTAAATTGTCAGTTGTATATTTTCTATGTGATGTTCCTCAAAGGAAAGAAGTGTGAAACAATTAAAATATCAAAACCAGCAGATGTTTTCCGCACAAACATGTGTGTATATAGGTAATGCAGTGTCGGACACAAACATGTGTGTATGTAGGTAATGCAGTGAGGTTTTGTATGTACTAATAATTCCACTGCCACAAAGGGCAGAGAGTTAATTAAAAAAAAAAAAAAACAGTTTACCTACTGCAAACGCAAATTTCCGACAGCTTTGGTCTTTCTCTCTCACATTTTCTACCTCTCAACCTCTCTTCCCCATGTCCGTAAGTCTCGCTTCTCTTAATTGCAGGCCTACACTAATTCTTAAAAAACACGACACACAAACTCACTGAAGAATTTGAATTTTGATTTTCTTAGAAGTATTTAATTGTAGACTTGTCTGCAATTTATGGGGTAGAAAAAGTCAAAATGTAATCTTAACAGTATTTAAAATTAAAGGAAAGGAGGAAACAAATTTCTTGTACTTTTTATTACCTATTGTTTATTCAAATTACTAAAATTTTCCTAATTTAAAAAGAATAAAAACAATCACAAACACAAGTTGACGTACAGTTAATATTTAGACAGCGAAAGTGAGATATTAGAGTTCCACGGACGGGAAAAAGAAGAGTATATTTCATAAAAAGATGGTATACAGTCAGAGTAGAGGAGGGAATGAAAAAGAGGCAACACCTGAAGACAGAAATGTCGAAGAAGAATTGGTTGAACTGAGCTACATAAATTCTTATGTTTATAGAGACTTCTTACCATTATTGTAAGAAGTAGGAGGGTGTCAGGGAGGACTCATTGAGGACAATAAAGACGCCTCTATGAAAATTGGGCTTCACATGAACTTGTCTAAAACCAAATCATGACGCAGTAAAACCATATAGACCAAATTAAAAATGACATCTGCTATCAGCACCGAAAACATTTGCTTTGACAGGATAAAAGTTTTATTTTTCTTGGATTCTTAGAAGCCTGGTACATTGGTGTGTACCAACATACATTACATACATACATACATACATTACATTACATACATACATACATACATACATTAGAGCAAGGCTCGTAGCAACAAATAGTATTGACTATCGTCTTTCAAATAACACTAAAAAATAGACTATAAACTAAAAATAAAAAAGGTTTTTCATCTTAAATCCTGGTAAGATCTATAACCATACCAGCGGGGCGAGAATTTTGCTCTCTAAAAGCCTGGAATGTCAAAATAAGAATCAGGTAAACTCGTTTAAAACTATCTTCAGAAGGATTCCATGGGATAGACGTGAGAAGGGACCAGTGCGGAGTCGTTTCTAATCTCCGAAATAAATAAGAAGTTACAGGAAACGTGAGGTTTAAATGGCCCCAACATTTTGCCTTCATACTGAAGCATCAAGGAAATAATGGTGCGGGTAAAGGAAATGGGGCAGCAGACCTACGGCAATGGAGTTGGAAATGATCTGAGACAGCTTTAAATTGAATAATCTTACCAAAGAACCGTAACCTATGGCGACCAAGATCAAGTTGTGAGCATAGGGATGTACTGCTAGAAAAAGTTGAAGATATAGAGACTTCTGAAAAGAGCATTCGGAAGTAACACTTTTGTCATGCTGTACACATGTTAGTGGTGCTTAGAGTTCTCATGACGAAGTAAAACTATATCGTTACAACTAGTATTCTGCGTTCTAGTAATATTAGTCTCATGTTTACAAATACCATAAATAATCGTAAAAAGGTAGTACAGTTATCTGATTTGGTCATTTCGTTTGGGTCGCTAAGAGAGCACGTGCGGACAATTTTTGAGTCACGTTTTGAACTTTTCCAAAGTATGCTTTCTCGAGTAAGCTGAGATCATCTTCTGTAGTACCTACCTTGCAGACAGTTTTTTACATGCAATCTATCTTGTAAAATATTAAATAGAGTGCCAGTGGATATTCCTATGAGTGTTGTTATTTCGTGCATCTTAAATCCTCGTTTATTAAGTAAAATTTGATTTATTTTTTCCTTTTCGGATCCGTCATCTCCTCCGTTCGTCTACTACACATATTCCTCAACAAAATAGCATTAAAATACTTTTAATTTGAAGAGTTACAAGTAATATAGACGATCTTGTAAGAGAATACAAGAAAGGTGCACCACTAGGTAACAAATTACTCTGCATGAAATTTTAATTGGGTATTATTGATGATCAGGTAATAATTCAGGACAGTGAAGACAAATTGCAATTAGATTTTTGAATCGATTGTGTGAGGGTTACAATTTAAAAATATTAGTTCAAAAACTTAAAACCATGACATTAGTAGGAAAAGATGGAGTACGAACACACCCTCGACCAGGTAGCACAATTTAATTATTTGGGGTCCAATGTAACATATGCGGGGTGGGGGGACAAACTTCGATGAGGAATACTAGACCGTATTTAAGTCTAGACCGAGATTAAGTGGAACGTTAGACAACCACTCTGCTAGTTAACCAGATTTTCTCCGCTCACAATTTGTACAAATACACATACATTAATTTAATTTAAAACACGCTAAATTGCTGGCTGTTCAAAATAGTCATTGAACATCCCGTAATTATCGTAATTGCACACGACCTTTTATCCTACCAATACACCACTAAGTATGTTATTTGAATATAAAGTATTATATATTGAATATTTATTGAATATTGTGTATTATTTTTATTAATAATATAATACATTATTGATAATATTATTTTTAATCGGCTTTTCTGTATCTATTGAAAGGTGACTGCTGGGTAAATAGGGGCTAAGTTTAACCGTTGAGGATGCTAGGATTTTTCACTACTATTCTCACTAGGTTAAACGAAAAGTTCCTTACTAATGGTTAAACAGTAAGTGTGCAGTTTACCCAAAAACAGTGTTGATTTTAATAACGATATCAAGAAAAGTTACAAACGAGGTTGAAAAACACCAAGATTGCGTAACTGGAAATTTCATCGTACTGTGGTTATTGTTAAACATGTTACTTCCCACGCCCTCTTACACATAAATACGAAAATATTACCTACAGGGAGGTGGGGAAAAACTAAAGTGCTGAGAGAGAGTGACGTCGCGACAAGTATTTTCAAACTGGTCGTTTGTAAAAAAGCAACTAATTTTCAAAGAAATATTATTAAATGTGAGGGAAGTGTGTGTCTGCGCGTGCGCGCGGTTATGAAGACAGACACAGGGGGAGCGAATGAGAGAGGTTGTAACTTGATTGTAAGGAGGGGGCAAAGTCCAATTTCTCTTTGTGTTGAGTTGAAGCCGTGACAACTCTTTGGGAAAATTCAGAAAAATTCCGAGTGGAAAATGTAAATGACGTATGTCAAGACTCGGAGCCGTGTCGGGAGTGGGAGTGATGCTTGTGTTGTTGTGACGAAGAAATCGGTTTCAAGGAAAAATGCAAAGTGAACCGAGTCGACAGCCAACTACTTGACATCTCACGTGGATATACCAACACACATTGAAAGAGTGATTTATAAATCTTGTTGCTGTTGATTCTGATAAAAAAGAAACGAAAGACATTTCACTATAACTCGACCCACTATGTAATATCGATTGTTTGCGTAACGACTCATGTGATAAAAACCGTAACGTCCCAGTGAAGTAACAGGAAAAATGAGTATAGGTAGTATAGCATTAAAGCGTAGTAAGACAAAACGATTTAGCTTTAAATGAGTTAGAACACCAAAAGCGCTGATCTCTACGGCAGAGTAGCTACATGTAGTATCATGTGTAAACAAGTTTAATGTAAGGAAATACTTCAATCTCGTTAATAAATACTGTAGATTTGTTCGAAATAAGACGCAATCTGTTACCGCTATATAGACAGTTTCCTTAGCGCCCAGTTACCTACAATGTTTGGTGAGTCAGCTGGTTTCCCCTTCATGAATCATACAGCTGTTACATAATTTTCCTGCCTTTCCCTTTTGTGGTTATAATTATCGGAATGTAATCCCGCAGAGGACACGTTCAAAACTGAAAAACTGATATTGTTGAAATTGCTTTCTGCAGGGCTATTAGGTCGTGGTTACAGCTACTATTGTTAACAGACGTTTCAGCCCTACCATCGAAGTGTTCACCAATTGCTCGATTGTTTTTTGCACTGAAGATGACCTCCGTTGTTGGAGCGAAAACATCTATTAACAATAGTAGCTGTAACCACGGCAGAAAGCAATTTCAACAATGTTGTTGCCGGCCGTGAAAGGTTTAGGAATTCCTTAAAACTGAGAAGTTACAATGTCTACTATTGCCGAGAGCAACGAATTGTGCAGATCTCCTCTGAAGGAAATTTAATTTTTTTTCAATGTGTCAATTTCAGGACGTCATACAATTAAACATATGCCGAGGCCAAGAGATTCAATATGCGAAGTGATCCGCGAATTGTCTCCGTTTACTGAACTGTCCTAAATATGTTTTGTCTGTGTTGTTGCGAAGGAACGAAGTTTAAAATAATTAAAAAAACACCAAAACTGACAGATGTACAACACAAGGACAGAATAATTTGTAAAGCATTGTATGTTGTTTTGTACGTTACTTTTACAAAGCGCGGACAAACTGTTGTAAACGAATTGAGGAAAATGGATTGACTAGTTTCAAAATGTATTCAACGAGTATCTATTCGTCTCGTCCTCTTTCTTTTTCTTTTTCTCTCTTTCTCTTTTTGTTGCCTCTGCTTACGTCTCTGTCCTTTACTTCTTCCTAGGTTTACGCTCTTCTTCTTTCTGCTTTTTCTCTTTCTTACTTTCTCTCTTCTCTGCCTTCGATTCTCTTTATTTATTTATTTCTCTTGTCTCTCTTTCTCAAATTTTCTCCCTCTTATTCTCTTTAATTCTCCTCTTGTTTAGTTTGTTGTCTTATTTTCTAACATAAATCAAATTTATCCCCTTTTCCTGTATTAATAAGCAAACTTTACTCTTTTTGATTAAGTAAAGAGACAACAACAGTTGTGTTACTACGACTAATTCAATTACTTTAACAAGTTATCTATTTTTTTGTTAACATAGCTTATCACCAGCTATAGCTGTACATTTCTCCTAATGATTTACTAGGTTTTTTAAGCCAACAGCAAGAAAGACTTGTAGAAGTTATAATTAAGTAGGCAAGTATTCCTAGACAATGCGAGTTTTGCATATTGTCATTTCCATTCACTTCCTCTCTGCTGTGAAACGTGACTTCCGTTAATAACTCCTCGAGGTGCCCAAACAAAAAGAATCTGGTGGTTCGAAGTCTGAGCTATAAGACGGCTGTGGCAGAGCCTCTTAACCTAACATTTTAGTTGTTTTAAGTGTGAAATGTACCAGTGTGCGAACGACATTTTCCTGAAGAAAAGAAGCATTCCTTTACTCTGGAAAAACTCATATTTTTACAGTATCAAGACTTCAAATTACTTTCAGTTGTACCTCTGACGTACTTGATACTGCCAGTTTATTTTCTATTAGCAAATTAATAGTTTACCTTCTTCTTTTTTTACCTTTAGCATCTCAAAATATCGTTAACAACACTTCAACTTAATTAATTTGCTGACTGAAGAAGTTCCCACTCCATTCTTCATCACTTGGATTCTTCCTCACAACGGTGGATTCTGGACTCATCTTTTTACAAGTTAGTATTATTTTGACAATTTAATAATTTTAATCTATGAAACCAGAAGGTTACATCAAACATCGTTCTTCAAAAGCGCGTTTTTCAGAAATATTGGCAGTTGTTAATGATTTTTTAGGTAATGTACGTTATAACAAGTGATGATATGATGTTTTAAAACTATGGCAGCGATGGATTTGTATCATCCTTTTTGTTAAGACAAAATTTATTCAGTGCAAGTGATTGTCTCTTTATTGTGAATATATACCTTTATATATCTTTATTGTCACAGACAGACAAATATATGTATGCAGGTATAGCAGTTTGTTGTTTCCATTTTATAAATTAATAATTTCTACCACCAAAACAGGTAAAGAATTAGTTTTAAAAAATTTGTGAAAAAATAGTGACTAATCTCATACCAAATAAAGAAAATGCAACAATAATTTCTTCCCTACCTTCCCGCCTTTTTTGACTCTCTCGTTCGCTCTTTCTCTGTTAATTATGATGATAAATTATGAATTATGGTATACAGATTACGTTGTTCCTGTTCTAAGAAGAAATGGTGTCTAAATAAATTATGTATCCATTGCTGTCGACTGTTACTTAACACTTTTAATTTATAGATTTTAAAATTATCGTATTCGTAATTCTAAAATTCTTCTATCTATAAAATTAAGAGTTCACTTAGATAAGTTAATTGCACATGTTGCACTACGTATCCTAAGGGTATTTATTACCTCATCAAACGTTATTACCCGCCTTTCAAACTTTGGACACAGAATTTAAAGAGTTTAAAATTTCAAGCTATTGGGCCGCGATCGATCGCTTGTTTGAGATGTCATTTTCATCAGTAGACGTTTCGGCCACCCATAGGACGCCTTCTCCAATAGTAAATAGTAAAAACTATTTCGATAATGCACGGTAGGCCGTATGTACCCAAGCTGAGGTGAAAGCCTACGTATCATCCTACGTGCATTTTCGAAATAGTTTTTACTATTTACTATTGGAGAAGGCGTCCTATGGGTGGCCGAAACGTCTACTGATTAAAATCACATCTCAAACATGCAATCGACCACGGCCAACAACCTGAGTCCGACCGTGATAGCCTACGTATGTATTGCACTTGGACACATATCTGGTATTTTCAACTGTCACTCACACAGAATGTTTTTTCTTTACTATTCTCATTCATTCTTCAGTTAGTTTATTTATTCATTTTATCGACGTAAAATACAATTTAGAATGCTGAGTTTATTTTTGTTTCTCAGTTGCGGTAAATCGCCATTGGCTTACTGGCAATTAGAGTAGTTCACTTCTTTCTGTTTCATTCACTATGTGCAACTCTCAATTCCATTTATAATGAAGTAACGTGCAGTGTAGTTACTTTAGAGGTTCTTAAAAACGGAGTGCTTAAGATTTTTGAAGATTTTGACGAAAAATTAGAAGAATGTGGTAGGATGATGATATAAATAGGTAGGCCAAGAGGATGGCTCAGGTGGATACTAAGGCTTGTTAAATATTTCACTAAAGGCTAGGACATGTAGTGAGATAGTTTGAGTAACTGGAGAGCGGTGTGACTGGAGATATTCATTGTACAGCAGAAATGAAAATTATAATAATAGTAAAACGAGTTCAATAAAAGGGTTCTTTGCGGGCTGTTAAATTAGGAGTTATGATAGCGGCTGACAATGTGTTTCATGTAGACTATATCGTTGTACTGTCAGAAATGTGGATACTGAGAAGGGGGTATACGCCGCGATACTGGAGACAATGGAGATGTGGATATGGTAGAGAATAAGGAGGGTGAGGTGAGAGGGTAATTGGAGGATGAGGAGATGTTGGTGAAGAAAGACTCTTACTCCAGAGTGTAAGAAGTAAGAATATTAATGGACTGGAGAATTGGCTGGACAATCTGCTGAATGGTTCAAATTAGAAAATGGTGCGTGGTGTGAGTAAGAGAGGAAGGATGAAGTGTAGGATGGTGAATTAAGTGAACGTTAAGTACTGACACGTTGGTGCAGAACCGGCAGGTGTAGAGGACAAACACGAGAGAACCTGGCAGAGGTAGCAAAGTTCGATTGAACTTCGTGTAGGGATTAATAATAGGTATAGTATTAATACATTAGATATCTATGTAATGATGAGCTGGTTGAGCTGATTACGTAATGCTGATCTTCAGAGGACAATGCATGTGTTAGGCTACCACTTCGAAACATGGCGACTAGTCCTCTAAACAAGAGAATGGATTTTGCGAGTAAATGACAAAACCGTTCAATAATATTCATTGAATCTGGTCTTTCATTAGATTATGCATTCACCAATGATCAAATAATGACCTTTGATCATTATTATGACTTTGGCGCTAATATAAACACAAAGGTGGAAAAATACAATCACTGTGGCAGAGTTAGCAACGCCTAGCGAAGGAAATGCTTTAAAGAAACGCTTTAGAATGCAGAAAGTAAAGGCTGCATAAATTCTTCTATGTGCAGCAGAAAGCTAGAAAACTTCGAAAAGACGTCTCGAAATAATTCAGGCAGCACAAAGTTTTTCGTAATGCTAATAATCTGTAAAGGAACATTGGCTTCGCAATGTATTTACTACAGAGTTAATAATTGTGCACACAATATTACTCTATTGTCCACAGTTGGACCGAGTGAATTTTACAGAAGAACAACGCGGATTAAAACGGATTGCCAACGAAGCATTTTACATTTACACCCAAAGAAATGAAAGCTTGAGGTTTAGCGTAAAAATATAGCTAGACGGGCTGAAATAGACAAATTATCGTAATTCTTGCCTGGATTCACGTACTACAATCAGAATGAGCTCCGCAAGACTGTACTTACACTATAACTACAGAAACCCTTCAACAGAATTCTCAATATCATGGGTAGATATCGAAAATTGCCCATAATGCAACGGGAATTAATGAACAGATTTGCAGGAGAATAAACTATTTCGACAACCTAGAAGTATTGTCAAAGTCTCACGGCGATAAAAAGACTGAAGACGTAGAAGAACACGGGAAGAAGACGTAGTAACAAGAACATTTCACAACTATGGAAACCACTTGTTGCATTTCACTATTTGCAATACTCTGATAAGCGCTTTTGAGTCTTGAGGCTGTTTTCCATCTGTAAACGTCATAGAAGGCTAGTAAACGCCAATCGGATGAAACACAAATTGTTGAGTATAATATGTGGTTTTTCTATCAGTTGTGAACTCACTAACAAAAGTCCAACACTGGCTGCACTAGAACCCTATGTTCCTCTAAGGTTACCCTTTCTTGACTGAAGAATCGATGAGACCATTCGCTATTATATAAACTACAAATTTGTCATCAACATAATTATATCAAACATAATCTGCACTCTTAAGCGGTTCTTTATAATTTCGGTATACCAATTTTGTGTCAGGTCTTACCTAATGGCATACCGTAAGACATATTTTCTACTTTGGGACTGGTTAAATCCTATAGAGCAGGAAAATATAATGTTGATGATGATGATGACGATGATGATGATGATAATAATAATAACAACAACAACATTAATAAAATTAATAATGGTAATAGTAATAATAATAATAATAATAATATGACTAACAATAATAACATTGCGTATTGTCAGGGGGCTGAGTGCCCGCTTCTCACCCCCTGTTGTGTCAGACTCTCACGAACTAAAGCTTCCGCACTTCAGGTGTCGCTCCAACCTGGACTGCTACCAGTATTACTTCAGTGTGGTGACTCTCTGTGCTCAAGAGACCTCCAATTTTTCCACATTAGTTCAGCTTATGGTATTAATCCTTCTCTCTCTTCTTATCTTTGAGGACCCCCTCGGCATAAGCGCTAACGCGATCTACTGAGGCGAGATCATCCTAACTACAGTTTCCAGATGTAGTCTATCTTCATCGCCTGCCATGTGTAGTCTTTGTGTATCCGCCTGCCATGTCCTATGTTCAAGGATGTATGTTTGGCGTTATCCTTTGGCGAGTCGCCATACTGACATGGTGGATTTCCATTCTTCCTCATCTTGTGGAAGTAGGCTTGAACACGGATGAACCGAGTGAGAAGCTGGTTGAGACAATAAAATAATAATGATAATCATTTTCAACAAGAATTAAACCAAAAGATACAAGGTACCAAGCAGACAGACTCGAGCTCGTCACTTCAACCAACGCTTCTTCTGACATCTCATACCTTTCCATAATTTCCCCTTACGACTTAATAGTTGTTTGGGGATGCAGCAATCATCCATTCGGTTAGGACGTTGCAAACATTTTAGCTGTTACTGGGCAACCCTATTGAATGAAACCGAAATTCAATAATATTCAGTGTTGCCTAGCGTATACATACATAAATTAATAAAAATAAAAATCTTTCTGACGGATTGTAAGGGGTGTAATGGACTACTGGAAAAGAAGCTCTGGTTTTTCAGGACATGAAGTAATTAAGTCAATAATTTGGTTTGACATTGACACATAGGGGCATATAGGCTTGTACCACATAGAAGAGGGGTTTTATTACTCAGATAAAACCTTAATATAGTGTCATTTTATTGACCTCTTAAAGTGGATCTGAGTATTTCTTCTAATAAGTTATAATATTTAAATTCGTGTATTTACAGAAACGTTGTTAGGTTGTTATGTGATCACAATATTTATCGTATAAATACTCTGATTTATACTCTTTGTTGGACCGCTCTGAAATGAAATTCTGCAGACACACATACGGATGGGTATACAATAATCATTAGCCAAGAGAAGCTGCTGAATTAGCATGGGCACGTGAAAAGAATAAACAAATGATCCCAAAAATTTAAGTAATTAGGGGAACCAGAAGGAGGAAAAGGTAATGATCGAAACTTTTGTCAGAAGAGTACTGTAAAGATAAGGAGAAACAGAAGCTGGAATACAGCGCCCAAGCAAATTCAATTCCGTGTAGGATCACACGATCAGAAATCTTACAGCTGTTTATTGCCTTCCAGATTTTGCTTACACTTGTTGGTTTAAAAGTTTTGAAGAGCGCTCTTGACTCGGTAAACAGAAATTTTATCGTGCAGGAGACGCTGCGGAATTAGGTAAATAATTACCGCGCACGCTTATATACACACGACAATGTTGTAAAAAGACCAGTGGGAGGGTGATGTGACAAGAAAAAAATAAACTCGTTTTCAAAGAAATATTATTAAACGCTTGGGGAGTGTATATGTGCGTGAAAGGTACTGTGGCTTGAGGGCGAGGGAGGAGTTAAAGTCTAATTTCTCTTTGCGTCTAGTTGAAGCTGTGACGTCTCTTTAGAAAAAAAATCTCAGAAAAATTTCGAGTGGAAAATGTAAATGACATACGTCAAGACTACGAGCTGTGTCGGCGGTGGGAGTGACTGCTGCGGCGAAGGAATCGGTTTAAGGAAAAATGCAAAGTGAACCGAGTCGACAGCGAGCCAGTCAACTTGACGTCTCACTTGGATTAATATACCAATAACACAGCATTGAAAATGTGATTTATAAATCTTATTATTGTTGCTACTACAAAAACATTGCACCATATCTCGACCCCTAAATCTTAACACTTCGCAATACTCTGTGTGGAAAACACGATTGACTTCCGTTTTCCAGGGGAGGGGAAAAGATGTCTCAGCGTGCAATTAGAACCACCACCTTAATTCACCTATCCCTGCTCGCCAAGCTAACCAGACAGAGTGGCTATTAAATATTACAATTCCTTATGTGTCGAACTTCATTCTCTGGAGGAAGACAGTAGAAGAGGCCTACTGTACATAAATAGATGGATTCGAAAAGCCTGAATGAATTTTTAGAAATACAACCTTATTATTGTTTATTACAGTTTAAATCTTGAACGTACGAGAGGTAAAAACCTATAATATTTGATTGTATCTTCAGATGGGTCTAACTACAACTTATAATAAGTAACAATAAGCAATTCTGTGTATTTACAGGCATTTAATTAAGAGACGGGTGACCCTAATATGACCCTCGTCTACTTTTTGTTGAACCACTCAGAATTGGAATTGTACAGAGTGTACAACAGTCATGAGTCAAGCGAGGCAGGTGAATTGGTATGGACACGTAAAAGGAATAAAAGGAATGGAAAGGGGAATGTGACGATCGAAACTTTGGTGGAATATGGAGAAGCACAATTTGGGGGGAGGGGACAGAAAGAGAAGCTGAAATACCATAACATCCTAGGAAATAGTTCAGTTCGATGTAGCTTACAAAAGGACAGTAGTCTTACCAGTAGACTAGTGTTACAGACGCTTGTTGCCTTACATATTTCCCATAAACTCATTACTTTAGATATTTTTATTTCAGTTTTGAAGAGCGCACTTGACTCCGTGTACGGAAATGTCATCATGCAGGAGAGGCTGCCAAATAAAGTAAATAATTACCGCGAGCGCTTACATAAACACGACAATGTTGTAAAGAGACCAGTGGGAGGGTGATGTGACGAGAATAATTTTCCAACAGTCTTCTGTGAAAAAAAGAAACTCGTTTTCAAAGAAATATGATTAAACTCGTGGTGTGTGTGTGTGTGTGTGTGTGTGTGTGTGTGTGTGTGTGTGTGTGTGTGTGTGTGTGTGTGTGTGTGTGTGTGTGTGTGTGTGTGTGTGTGTGTGTGTGCGCTTATGAAAGGTACTGTGACTTGAGGGCGAGGGAGGAGTTAACGTCTAATTTCTCTTTGCGTCGAGTTGAAGCTGTGACGTCTCTTTAAAAAAAAACATACTCAGAAAAATTCCGAGAGAAAAATTTAAATGACATACGTCAAGACTACAAGCTATGTCGGCGGTGGGAGTGATGGCTGTGGTGAAGGAATCGGTTTTAAGGAAAAATCCAAAGTGAACCGAATTGACAGCGAGCCAGTGAACTTGACAATTCACTTGGATTAATATAGCAATATACATACCATTGAAAAAGTGATTTATAAATCTTGTTTTTGTTGTTGCTACGAAAAATGTCACACCATCCCGACCCCTAAATCTTAACAGTTTGCAATATTCTATGTGGCCAACTAGATTGGCTTTCTCCTTCATCGCCTGCGGTTAATCGAAAAAATGAATATTTTTTAATGACATACACTAATTTATTGTCTTCATTTTATTCTCACTCGCCTCATCTTATTAGTAATGCGGATAAAATTTGGTTATTTATAAAAATAAAATAAAATAAAATAAAATTTTCTTTACGTAAGTTTATTGTGACAATCATGCCAAAAAGCAGAAACTAATATTTACTGACTAATTTTTAAGTTCTTGTGAGCCCTTATTATTCGATTTATTATTTTCGAATTAGTTGTATTATTATTCGGGTAGCGTGTGGATACCTATTTATTTCACCGCCCCGTTGGTTCTTGCAACAACCGTTTTCAAGGGAGGGATCATGTCTCAGCCTTCAATTCTAACCACGACCTTAATTCGCCTCTCTTATTCCTAACCTGGTCGCCAATCTACGCAGACAGATTGGCTATTATGGGTTACAATTCCTCAGGTGTCGGGATTCATTCTCTGGATAAGATACCAGAAGAGACCTACTTTACATAAATAGATGGATTTAAGATGCCTGAATTAATTTATAGAAGTAAAGCCTTATTATAGCCTGTTAAAGTTTACAATGTACGGTCGTTTATGCGAATAGAATTATGTATAGTGGTAAACAAATAGAAAACAGCTGACGAAAGTAGATCGGCATTCCTGTAGGTATCGGCTTTACTATCAGTAAAAAGAATTATCGTAAAAGAATGAACATATCTCAAAACTGTGGAATTTCTAAAGTAGAGAGGAGATTGGAATGGAAAAAGTGTCAGTGTCTTCAGTCAGATTTACGGGGTTTTCCATACTTTAATTTTCGAGGAAGAGTTAGAGGCTTTTAAAAATTCTCAATTGCACGGTTGTTGAATAATGTTTAGGTTTTAGTGTTCAACCGTAGTGATAACTATGCAACTTTTTATGCCGCATGTTGTTCAGCGATTGAGCCTTTTTTCACACTATTGTGTAAATTGACATTCAAAATGTTGGAAACAGAACAATTTAAATTTAATTTAAGGTTTCATTCGTGATTCTGCAGAATGTGTTGTAACGCCCGGGGCTGGGGCCTCACAAAGTGAAAGCTCCAGTCGTGCGGACAGGATAGCTGTGGGAATGGCTCGTTATTAAATAAGGCATTTACTTAGATTAATAATATTTCTTTAATTCATTAGAGTAACTACGTTCGTTAACATGTTTTATCTTGATGAACAAATGACAATAATGACAATACAAATGAACAAAATAACAATAATTGAAGTGACATACTCTCTTTACAATAATTCTATTGAGTGTTTTCGTCAAGACATAACATTATATATAAAAAAAAACATTCTTTATATACTGACTATTCTTTATTAAAACATTATAAAAGCTTTACTAACTATATTTCAGAATTTGGTATATTACCGCTTTAAATTAGGCATAAATGATTAAGATATCAATTATACATATTCTTTAACAAATTTAGAACACTACTGAGCACTTCTGAGTATAAATAATTCATTATCCAAAATCGATTAATCCTTTAAGTTTGAACTAAGTAAAACAAAACAAAGTTGTAATTACGCTTTTGATGTGGCTCCATCGTAGACAGAAGATGCACATCTACGATGTACGGAGAGTGCGCAAGGACGCCGAAAAGTGAACAAGTGAAAAAAAGAGAGTGTGTACTTCCCAGTGCTCTCGTCAGTTTTATACCCTGCGTGACGCAAAAAGTCTCTATGAGTTAACGCCCAAAATTCAGCCAATCAGAACTGGACTCTGCACGTGTCTCGAAACTTATCAGGTCACACGAGGGGACAATTTGACATTGATTTTTTTGAACCACAGCGGAATTCGTTCGCGAACACTGACAAGTAAACAATTATTATTTCCCTGGTTGATAACACGCTACACGTGCCACGATAAAAAATGGTCAGCACACTTCCTCACAATCGCTCAGTTTGTTCCTTAAAATAATTCTTAAGATAAAATAAAATAATACATTGAGTAGTTTGAGTATGAGTAGAATCCTCATTTACAAATATATATAAAATCATAACGTGGAACGTGCTGGGCACAACAAATGAATGTCTGGTATGGGTTAGTAGAAAACAGACTTAGGAGTTTGTTCTTGGTAGAGTAAACAGTTACATACAACAATTTCCTAGATGTTGAAAAACCTCGCGCTTTCTCTTAGATTGAGAACATAAAGAGAGGAAGTGGGACTTGGGTTATTTTAATGCTATATGGTGTACCGGTATATTGCAGCCTTCCTGTACGAGACACTCACAATCCAGATTACGTTAGATTGGATCGGTAGGTTTGGCCTAAACCTTGGTCCCTAGAAACCCAGACTTCACTTCAGTGGATTTATTATCTGAGTGTACAATGAGAACAGAATTCACACAGAAAAGAATCGAGATTTGGTGCTCCTACGAGAATGGATTACTGCTTTAATTACGGTGAGAACACCAAACACGACTGAATGGACTTTTCAGGAGACCTTACAGTTTTAACGTTTTCAGAGACATAGTTGAGTCACAGAAGGAAATTTAATAAAGTGATAAAAAAATCTTTCATATCATATAGACACTTTTTCACTCCGATCTCTTCAGTGTTTATGGAACTGCGCATTTTTGAAACACGGACATTCTTTTAAAATGGCCAGATATTTAAACAACTCCCTAGTAAACTAGAGAGGCGTTTTGTTATACTTGAAAAGGTAACAGTAAAACAATTATTTGGTCCCTCACAAAAGGTCGAAAAAATTCATTCTGCGATGTAATTTGCTATCAGTACATATGTTGTGCTTGTAGCCAGTATATTGGAAGTAAACAGTCCGCAGGTCTGTGACAACCACATAGTACAGTTGCACGACGCCGCTGGCCACATCGTTTTGCCAATCACGAGCACATGCAATTAGCGTGGTTGTGAATATGTTGTTATCCTTTGATGTGTACAAATAGAGAAATTTATAAGCGCACAAAATGTATTTTTTGCATCTATGTCTATCTCTCTCTCCTCTCTTTCTGTCTATCTTTCTGAATGCCCCTCTACCTACTATCTATCTGATTGTAATCTATTTTCTCTCAATTTACGTCCCTTCATTTTTTTCGTCCTATAGGTCTACTTCCTGTCCACCCTATATATATCCAATTAGTTTTTCCATCTGTATGTGTATCGTCTTTAATTTTTTTTCTCTCGTTTTCTGTTGTATCGTCTCTTGTTTCTCATCTCATTCTTGTTATCTGTTTCTGGCCTCATGTAATTTCTGAACAACTGTTGTTTAGTTTAATGTTTCCAGTAATCAACGAAGAAGAATTTGTCCATCATTTAACGAGGCTTTGCTGAATTGAATCAGTGGTACCTGTATATCTAGAATGTGGACTGGGAAGGGTGTCCGGTCGTGTCGGCTTCTTACAAAAGAAAAGAAAGTGAAGATAAATCAACATTACTGTTTTTAAAGTAGTTGTATACGTGATAATATCCTGAAATAAATCCCATTAAAATAAACGGTAATAACACAATAAAAATACGCGTTATTGAAAATGGTTTAGAAGATACTTATTGAATGAATTGGCTTTCCTATATGTTGTATTTGAAACGTATACTGTTTAATAAACCTGTTTCAATTTTTACAAAAGAGTTACCACTATATTAGCGTACACAACTGAAAACATAATAAAACAGACTAAAAATTAAAAGATTAACAAAATTCAACTTTTTCGGCCCTCTGGGGTTCGTTCCCCTCCAAATACGCCACTGAACTGAATTGTAACTTACAATGACAATAATTTTCTCGGTTCACAACCACGTTGTTAAAACCAAACGTTTCGTCCATTCTGTATTGCTTCATACTCACTGGCAAAGCTGTCAATGAACAACAGTTTGACATGCCTTGCTATTTGCATATTTACTCCTCGTTGGGCGTGTCCATTCTAGAATAGGCACAAAGAAAGAATTGATTTATTGTTTAACAAAGCATCAAAACATAATAATAATACCAACATGAAACTAATGATATACAGTAATAATACTTACCGAGCCGAATATTAATAATGAATATATTATTGATAATAAGATAACGACGCACGTCAAACAAAACTATTGTTTATGCTCAGCTTTGCTGCAGAGGATGCCACCTCATAGAATGGACGAAACGTTTGGCATTAACAACGACATGAATAAAACGTAATTGTTGTTCCTGATGTACACTGATATTACTGATGCAGTGTTACTTAAAAGTCACAATCATGAAAGTCTACGATTGAACATGTCACACACAAGTGTGTCTGTTATGTTTGACCTACACTGATTACTTCCTACATGGATTGCCATCTGAGCAACCAACGAATTATTTGATTTGTATAAATTTACGTGCCTAGGTCAGTGGTTCCCAAAGTGGAGTCCGCGGACACTTTTAAGAAAAAACAGAAAAGTTATACCGTAATTTTCTCCGATGTTGTGTGCTCGAAAATATAAATGTTAGAATCTTAAAACAATTAGTAGAAGATTCCAGTATTTTTTGGGGGACCAAGGGATGAAGTAAAATCCTTTTTATTTGATTCCAACTTCGACCTTAAAGATAGGTTCCATGACTTTAACTGGATTTTGAAGCTACCATACCTAGCTGATTACTTCTGACATCTGATTGGACTCATTTTAAGCCTGCAGGGATTTTTATAGCATCACTATTTTCCAGGTTGGAGACAAAACCGAAGGAATGATTAAAAAATTGAAGCTGTGGATTCAGAAATTAGACACTGAAATCTTCGAATAATTTCCTTGCATGGCAGATTTTGTCCAGATGTCATTAGAAAATGTTCTACAGGAGATCCACAACGTTATTAAGTCTCATTTGGAGCAACTGCACTTGCAGCTAAGGAAATAGTTTCCAGTGACGGATGATATTGACATGTGGATAAGAATCCATGTGTTGTTGGGTTGTCAACTAAACTCTCTCTTACACTACAGGAAGAAGATTAATTGGCAGAACTTTCAACTCACAGTTCATAAAAATTACAGTTTTCGCAATTACAGCTAGCTGACTTATGGTTATATGTAATGAATGACTATCCTGAACTCGCAAAAAAAGCTTTGAAGTGTTTAACTGTGTTTCCCTCTCCTAATTTGTGTGAAACCGCATTTTCCCAGCTCACTTACTTGAAGTAAAATTTAAGAAATAAACTTCATGTCGAAAATGACTTATTATTGAAATTATCAGACATTAAACCCAATATTGCACACATAGTGCATTGTTCAAAAGTAGCTTCATTGTTCACATTAAACTATGTTTGATATCATTAATATTAAATTTTGCAAGTTAAGAGAATTTCGATTTTAATTGAAATATAAGAGTTTCTATCATATACTGTTCGTTTTATTTTTCAGGACTCAGACTGCGTCCGTAAAACTTTTAATTTTTGTTGGAGGGTTCCTCGGACTGAAAAGTTTGGGAACCACTGGCCTAGGTTGTTGTCCCTTAAATCCATCTGACCTTTGACAGTGAAAACTTTGCATAATTTAGTACTCTGGATGAATTACCAGCACTTCGCAGAGAGTGACGTGCTAGGACTTCTGTCTTATGGCTTGATTCGAACCATCACGAGTACTATTACCACATGCGGGGCTGCTCCATCCCCTCACTTATGAACGTTATAGTCTTCGAGCTTGCTACCCCGGGCATGATCATTCATACCATCCCTGAAAGTTGGGGACGCTACAACAGCCGGATCTGCCTTCCTAAAATACCTCTTCTCCGCCATCATTATGAAAGTTCCTCTTTCCTTCTATTACTGATTATCGTGGCTACCCACAGTATTTAATAAATGTGGTTACAAGTGTATATATTAACTGTAAATTAATTGTGTTACGACGGTCTCACAGATCGTCGTATGGTACAGTGGAAACAAAATATAGGAACCAATGATATCACTAATCACCAGCTTTAATTAATCACAAATAACAATTAGTAATAAACAATGTAGTCTCGTACAATAATTCAAGTTAAATTTGTCCACAGGCGATAATAATGTCAAGCAATAGAGTTCCGCACGAAATATAACGCAGTAATCACTTTCAACTCGTTCCGCACTGAAGGAATCACTCACTGTAACTATCTCACAAAGCCAGCTGCTGTGGTTTATGTAGGTAACGCAGGTTTTATAGAATAACTTTCCGTGCCAGCATAATGCGTATTTCAAGTGCTCTCCAGAACAGTCTGGAAGGTACTTTAGTGCGGCCTTGACTGAGACACTACACCTGCTCGGGTAGCGGAGAATCGGGTGGAAGGACGCTCTCGGCTCTTCGAGAGAGCTCCGTCGTTACAATAGTAAATACAGGGAAGACAAAGACTCGGGAAGTTTTAATAATAAAAGTGTCAGACAGGGATGCACTATTTCGCTGATGTTTTTAATATCTATAACGACGACATCCAAGCATGGAGACAAGAAATTATCTCATGATTAAAATTAATCAGAACGCTAGTTAGGGCATTTTATTATAACTTAACAATTCAGTCTTAATACAACAATCAAAAGATAAAGTGCAGTATTATTTACACCATAAACGCAGAGAGCAATAGCATGAAGAACAGAATGGATGATAGGCATAAATAATAGACCCTTGGAAAAGGGGATGCTGGGAGACCGAGAGCAATGTTGTGAGATATACTGTGAAGATGGGACAGGCAACAACAACATCAACAACAACAATAACAAGGAGTATAAATTTGCAAACTATACGAATACAGCTGTATACAGTAAGTGTACAGAGACTGTACGAATTTTACAGTCAGTGTGGGGGGAGCATTTAAAGACTCCCTATTGTTGCTACAGTCGGGTAGCAAAGCAACAATAAAAAAAATTTAATCATTTCTTTTTTATAATAAAAAATGAAAAACTTTCTTTTTCTAACACTACTTCTCTAAAATAGTCATGAATGTGTTTTATTGTAAAAACAATTAATGTGGATAGAAGCCGACATATTGTTGGAAACAACGTGCGGCTCTGCTCCAGTAGCTGAAGATGCCTCTGACTTCAAACAGTAACCGCCACTTGTCGTTAGCATTATTGTGAATATTTAATACTTCCGGGTTTCCTGAAAAAAGTACAAAGAAACTTTTCTGTCTGTCTGTCTGTCTGTCTGTCTGTCTCTCTCTCTCTCTCTCTCTCTCTCTCTCTCTCCCCCCCCTCTCTTTCCCCCCTATCTTTCTGTATCTCAGTTTCATTCTGGGATCCGCAATCTGTCTCATTCCTTATGTCCCAGTTTACTACTGTCATTTTTCGTACCAATTTTTAAAAGAAATTGTACGTAATTACTTCAACCAGTCCCCTCAGCAAAAGAAAAGTTTCTGCGTGTTTTGATCTCACAAAACATCTGATATCATCTGATATCTAACACGCACATAAAATATTTGATCTCATAAAATGTGTAGAATTTGATCTTACTAAACAAATTCTTTAGGTATAAAACTGAAGGCAAAAGTTCGAACAATGTGTTTATGAAAAACGTACGAACTGGGTGGGTGTTCCAAAACCTGGCGGAATCGGTTGCACATGTACACAATGAGCCCCAGCCCTCTTTGAAACATTCAAGTCTGCAGGTCTGCTTTGAGAGTGGTAATGCCAACACGTGCTCAACACACACACACACACACACACACACACACACACACACACACACACACACACACACACACACACACACACACACACACACACACACACACACACACACACACACACACACACACACACACACACACACACACACACACACACACACACACACACACACACACACACACACACATGAAGCGACAGAAAAATCAATTTATACATTCAATTTTTGTTGTTCCAACACGGGGAAACATGAAATACGCCTTGGTTTGCCAAACGCAATAACAGTATTTTGTAGGCACTCTGCAAAGAGTTTTGAATTATCGTCAGCAGGAGGTCTCTCCCCACACAGTAATCGACAAAATGAAACCGCTTTGTGTCAAGTTTATTGCTTGTGTATTACTGGTAACTGTCAGCATTACGTGCACGCGCGAACGCCCAGGGAATACTAGGTTACAAGATAATAAACACTGCTCGTTAAACAATAAACATATTATTAATTGTAAATAGTCGTTATAGCCATTTAACAGTTACACTGTCTGTGAGGAAAACTTGCGTTTCAATTTCAGTCCTATCTTCACGTAAAAATATTGTTTAAAATAATTAAAACACAATACTTCGTATATAAAGTACAAATGAAAATAATGTACTGAATACACAAAAATCGTGTTCTACGATAATGCAAGTCGATAGTCATTGTTGGATTGGTGGAAGTTCTTCTGTTTAATAGCGTAACAATCAACACGTTTGATTTTGATTTGAACTATCGTTCACAAGTCACATCGTTTGGAAGACGATATGTAGATACTGTCTCACTGAAGATACTATAAACATTATAATAAAAAATATGTATCACTGACTATTATTTGTTTTTATGATTTAAACAATAGGAAAGTTATGTAAAGATACGAGGCTAATACTGAACTAAGAACAAGAAAAGAATTTCAAAAGTATTCGGCTCGGTCTCTCAGCACGTGAGTACATTTTCTTTTATCATAAATAAAATAAGTTTTAACATTTACGTTATTATTTTAATAATATTTAAATATTTAGAACATGCTCATGTCCTTTAAAATATAACGCTTTGCTTTAAAGTACACATATTTGTAGCAGTAGGAAAATTTTGGGTAGCTATGTGGGAAAAAGATGTTTGACCTGGCAAAACTGCTTTTTCGTTAGGTCTATTTCGTTACACGTCACAATCAGTTTACTGCCGTATGAGCACGAGGTGTACGGGACTGAGCCGGGAACCATAGTGCCGTATATGAACTTCTCACTTCAATTACGTATTCTTCTGAATATCCCATTCATCGGCTTTTATGGCTGTAGCCAGTAGTTTTAAATAAAAAAAGAATAATTACATATTTTTATTTTTAATTTATTTCTGCGCTTGGAAGTATAAACGAATATGTAGTTTTAGAAAATTTGAAGAAACTGTGTGAAATTTAAGTAATTATGAATTTTTGGATGGGTGATTTATGTGACGAAGAAACTGGAGAGTAAATAACAATGAACACACAGGCGTCTAAGTAGCTACACGACTGGCTCGAATAAAAGCATTAACTGAGGCATGAAAATACAAGATGCGATGAAATAAGAAGTAGGCCTGTATGTGTTAATACCGAGGGAAACAACATGTGTTAATTAACAAATCATTTAAACTTTTGATTAGTACACAATTAATTAATTTTTCTTTTAATTTAGGCCTAACTCTTTGTTTTGAATACGGGGTAAAGTAGGCTTTTGTTTTTAATTTTAAAAAGGACTGCTGTACTAAGTGTGATTGATTTGCTGCTTTCTTGTACTGTTTCATAAATGGCTGGTCCTTTAACTGTTTCTGATGATATCAGTTTCTTTAAACATCGCTGTCATGTAAATGTAATACACAGAGAGAACACAAAGCAGTTACCTCATTTCAAAAATTTATTATACAGAAAATTTGCAGATTTGTTAATGATGCACGTTGGCATCATTGAAAAGGATAATCTTTCAATTGCTTGATTACTTATAGAGTATGACCAGTGCATAGCACTGTGGCTACTAAGGTAAATGAACCTGTAACAAACAAGTTTTCGTCTAGTAACAGCAGAATGGCTTCCATGCAGCACAAAATCTAACCTCTTGTCTGGTATGAAGAAACATAATCCAATATGTTTGTTTAACGAATATTAGAAACGTGTCTGGAATGGATTCACTGTACATTAAAAGCACTAATAGTTGGTGTGTGAAGTTTCAATATACTAATAGTGTTGGTTATTTTAAAAGATGTGGTAGATCTGGTGTAAATGATGAAACTGTTGATGGATGCGTTATAATGCAGTTCTCGAGACAACTCGGGCACCTCAAGAGAACCCGGAATTCATCAGAACACGTTAAGTAACGTTTCACATGCATAGAAGGTTCAAATCGTTGAAGCCTTAAAGCTGAACTATTGTACCCGACGTGCTAGTTTCAGACTTCACAACTTGAATGACAACAAAATTTCACATTTATGGAAGGTAAACAAACTGGAACGAAATGGGAAGTGGTTTATTCGTTGCGACAAGACAGTAAAACCTTCAAGATTCAATTGTTTATTTGTTGCGTAAAATTGTAAATTTATATAATTTAGCGACTTTAATTATTGTTTGAGATAGTGCGTAATGAATAAATTGCAAAACTAGGAAAACTATGTTAATACGGCCGTTTTTGTTTGAAAGCATTAAATACAACGAGTGCTTTTGTAAATTGACTATTGAGAATATCCATTTCTCTGAAGCTCAACAATGTAGAGTTTAAATCTTCCACTGTTTTGCGATTGCGATGTGATGCGAGTTATAATTAGAATTAGAGAAGAAAATATCTAAATTTCAAAAAATGTGTAGTAAAATTTTACGAACACTCAAAAGAAAGGTGCAAAGAGACGCTTTATTTTAATTTTATAGAGCAATGGCTGTTCTACTCTGTTACTTGGTAGTGGGGTCTGGACATTAACAAAAAATGATTAAATATAATTATTTCACTACGACTCGGAACACAAAACTTTTTATGGGTAAAAACGTAAAAGTTTTACCTTATAACCTGAACCGGTTTTCAGGTTGAAATAACCTCTGAAGAAGCTTTTTAAAAGTGAAAACCGGTTCAGGTTTTAAGGTAAAACTTTTATGTTTTTATCCATAAAAAGTTTTGTGTTCCCAGTCGTAGTGAAATAATTACATTTAGTTAAGTAACATACACGTCATGGACAACGAAATCCAAGTAAAAATGATTGTAAACGTATTCACGCTGCATAGATGAAATTTTTGCGTTTAGTGGTAAGATGTACTTAAGAGGTGGGAAGGGGAATGGTGATATCAGGAAGGAATTGAGTATATATTCAATAAATGAAAAAATAATGGACTATTGCTCCAAATTGAAAGACAATTTACACAGACAGCTAGACGATAACATTGGTAAAATAGCTTGGCAGTATACATTAAGATATAAAAGAGATTCCGGACGCCCAAAAGCAAGATGGAACAGCAAACCTGTGAGGCCGCAACAGGCCGCAATGGCTAATCCCTGAAGTAGATGATGATAAAAATGAAGTTGTACATGATGTAGCTAGCTAACAACACGGGCAGATGTTTCCGAAATGCTTCAGATAACAATTTTTTGTGAAAAACCATAAAGATTTTTGCTTTTTATTTTGTGTAAACTGTCAACTGTGTAAATCGTCAAATATCAAGGACAATATTCTTAAAATTATAAATCCTTAAAATTATAATATTAGAAATCCTTAAAACGCATCTGTGACAACAGATGTTCATGAGCAGAGCACTAAACCGTAAACGATGTTTGTAGCACATCTACAGCGCTAAGTAAGGAAAAGCATAGTGAAATAAGAGAACATAAGAAAGTTGTTTAAAACAATTAACATAAGCCGTAAAAGCAAGGAACAAAATATAAGAAAAACACTATTTACCGAGAAAATCAAAATGTACGTTCAAATAGTCCACGTGTGTGAATAAAACGAAACCAACTTAAAGAAAACATATTAAACACTTGAAACGCGAGAGGGCGCGTGCGTATGTATGTCCTCGTGATAGGAAGTGACTGCAGCCCGAGGGGTAAGTCTAATTTCTCTTTGCACCGTGAGTTAGAGAAGTGTAAATGACATATATATCACTACTAGTGACTGGAGTATTGTGGGAAATGATGAAGAAATCGGTTTTAAGAAACAGGCAAAGTGAGCGAAAGACGCGGCCGTCAGCCCGACGTGTCACGTGGATTAACATCAGCAAGAGCGCGCGCCACTGGTCTGTAAAACTGGTTGCCGCTGTTACCAGCAGGGGAGAGCAAACAAAATGAAAAACTCCCTCTCGTAGCTTTTGTAAGTGAAATAAGCGTATTTAGCGACACTTTTTGAAGAACATTTTTATTTATTACCTCAGTAGGCGGTCCTAACGTAACGTCCCAATAACATGGTAATCAACCTGATGACGTCAGGAACTTGTAAAATATTATTTTTTGTACAAGAAATGCATTTAATGGTACTTTTTTTATTGATAAACACACACAAATTCCTTTTAAAGCGTATATAAAATGAGCATACAAAAATCCCTTCTCATAGCTACGACAAATTATAAAAATTCTAATTTAATAAACAAACAGATGAAGGCTAATTTTAATATAACGGCAAAAACTGATTTTTTTGTGCTTGCTTGCTAAGAGTTTCCAATGTATTAGGCAATCGTTATTGCTACAGTTTTCGTATGACTGTTGACCGAAGCGGAGAAACTTCAAATTATGTTGTAAACTTCAACACATTTCAGGATCGAACTGGTAGAATGTTAACAATCACAGCCTTCAAATTTTGGTCTCCAGATTTATTCTCAGAGTGCCGTTGACAAAACACACAACTAGCCTTTCGTTTTCCAGAAATATAGGAATTTACATCCGACGAGATCGGCGGATTGATTTACGCAAACGTCAGGATATTCAATGCGCGAAGCGATACAGTCAGCTCAGAATAGAGAGTTACGAAAAAAGAAATAGCCTACACACCAAAGACTAAATAGTAGAACCAAACTCTCATGAGTTAGAATAGGGTGGAGGAGATAAAAGATTTACAGAGAAAGAACTAAGGAAGAGTGCCTTATGCGGCGGAGTGTTTGAACATGGTCAGAATTGGAGAACTGCGTGAAATAGAAAAGAATGAAGGAAAATCATCCAAAAACTCCTTGGGCCCATGCAAGATGAAAGACAGTACAGAATGAAAAGGTGAGACGAGATCAAAGTGGATTACAGACACTGTGATAACAAGAAGAGCAGTCTTATAAATGCATTGAAGAAAATGGATTCCAAACAAGTATATAAACAAATATTTGACATCTTTGATTACAGTTATAAATCGTGTTTGAAATGGTTGCACGAAACTAAAATGATATTCAGTGAATGAACATAAATCAAGATACAGTAATGGGCAGAAATTATTTATTTGGGGACTCAATATTAATTGAAGAGTTTCCAAGAAAACAGCGGTAAGAAAAACTGGTCAGAAGAAAGGAAGGAAGCTATCAGACAAAAAAGGGCTCCAATATTGGTAGAACAAGGAGTCAAATCATTAACTTACTTTATGTCATGTCGTTTTCAGGCGTCCCTAAACAAACAAAACGTAAGTATCGACTTCTCTGGTGTACAGTAGTTTATTAAACTGTTTAGAGATGAGGATTCTTGCTATCTGGTAACAATATTCAGTTGATCCAGTAAGCACATAAATTCAGTATCCTTTCGTTATAACATATATGGTTTGTTCCATTAACATACCTCCTTTTTCATATCAGTGCGCAATTGTAAGAAACGGATCTGTCATCGGGTTCTCCTGCAGTTGACGAGTAGCAAATGAACTAAAACCCGCGAAGCCTTAATGTATGTTGTGTATTGTTGTGTGTCAATGCTGCTGGGACGAATTTTCAAATCTTTCCTCGGGGAAAATTAATTATTTACCTTCAGCCTATAGTTTAATAGCACACTATATACATTATAACACACGAGATTTCTCTTGTGTTATTTTTTTTAGTATGATCTCTGCCGTAGTATTTATATTCAGTTCAATATTACTGACTTTATATAATAAAACTTGGGATTACCTGGTTAAAATTATTAATGTCTTGGGTGCCAATTTGTAATAAAATTAGATTACAAGTAAAATATTGGGTTGTAATTGTCTTTACTTACTGGTAATGGTTTGGTTAATTAATGGTTTAATTATTAAATGATTTTCTGGTTACTTCTTCTCTGTTGGTTAAGACGATTCACTAAGATTAATTATAATTTAAATAGGTTGGTCAGTTTATAAAATAACTAGACTTATGCCCTTGTGCTCACTGGTGTGTAACTAGGATGTTTTAAATTTGTTTTCTTTTTTTTCAATTACTCGAGATATTAAAAGTTTGTATTAATGATTATTCGTAAAGTTTTATCTAATCTATTCTCTTTATCTTATTAGAGTTCACTGACCTAGGTAAATCGTTTAAATAACCCAGGTTGTCCCAACATAAGTACTGCCAACTTATTCTTCTGGAGTTGAAGTAAACACTAATGTTCAAAGTTGATTATAAAATGTTAATTATAAAAATAATACGTCGTACACCATTTATTCTTTTCACTTTTCTTTTATTTTCTTTTAAAATTGTATTCTTCTACCATTAAAATGAAGAACATTTCTCATAATATGAATTAACCAGGCTTGTTGTATTGATAGCTCAACAGTTGGTAGCATGAGTTCAAAAATCTCAGAGATGTAAGCTATTGTTTACGTTTTGAAAATATAACCCATATGAGTTCTTCTGACCACAATAATTAACAAAAAATATCTTTTTTGAAGAACAAAACATTACAATATAAAATTAAATATGATATTATAAAACAATAAAGTAAAATCTAAAGTGACGAACAGTTCGTACTTTCGGACAGTGTCCGGTGTTGGTGTTAATCTAGTTTGGCTAAGTTATTTAGTTAGACATTGAATGCTAAAACAAAATACAATAGTTAAACATGAAATAATATTAATAGTGTTAGTGTTTATCTGCCGTGATAATATATACATACGTTCACAAGTGTCTATTACAAGTTACTATGGGATCGTGATCATTAATTATTAAGTTCGTTATAAATTCTCAAAATACACTATACTTTCCTTTTCTTTATATTTTCTTTATAATTCACTGTTATTAATTATTCACTGTAATGTCCTTTAATGATTAAAACCACTTCACTACGCTTAACGTTCACTGTTGGGTTACGTTCCCATTTATAGGTTAGACTATGGTTTGTTTACACTGCACATAACCTCAATCAGGATCAAGATTTTGGGGACAAGACTATTTACATTTTCCGTGTCACAGAGGAGGCGTTCTTTACTGTATGATGACCGGCGAAACACATGCGTTAGCGTTGCATTATGGATTAATTCACCTAACCGGTGAAGAATTCTGATTGATAGAATTATTAAACATTTTCGTTTTTAATCACAAAAATTCCATTTTCTGGTTGATGCTCACAAACAGACGCCAAGTTAAGCGTCCCTTTTTTGATCAAATATATTAAAAAATCTTAAAATTGACATATCTTCCTTATACTACTGAATATAACAAAGATATTACCACCATTATACAGCATTTTTATGCTGATCATTTTGAGATCTTTTAAGACAATGTTCTGTTCAGTAATAATAAACTAACAATTTTCACAGCTTGATTTAGTCTAGTATTCTCTATAAAATATTAATTTGTCTGTTCCATCATTTAATTTTTAGTTGTAGAATAAGTTTTACTTTAACATTATATGGTTTAACAATAGTGTTAATAATTATAATGTAACGTGTCGTTTCACCAAACATAAGACTAATAAAATACTAACTAAAAGATAATTTACTGACTGTAACAAACTATGGCTGACAATGACCAAAATACCAAAAAGTTAAAGATATTAGGACAAAATATGTAAATAAATAATTAAGTAATCGCACTGTTGAGTACATTTACATATGTTTTTATTTGTGTTAATCTGATTCATTCTAATAAGACAATTTATAGGTCTATTATTATTAATAACTTCATTACTAGTTAAAATGTAAATAAATCTAATTTAACTATGGGGAGGTCTGCGCACCTCTGACAGTTATTTTATTTATCAAGAAAAAACAAATAAAATAAAGTGAATTATTTAAGTTTTACAAATATAATAGGATCAAACTATAATTATAAAAGTGGTATGGTATGACAGTGCTAGAAAGTGAGAATAACAGTGAAATACGGTAAAAAGGAAAAATTGTGCATAATGAAAGTGATTGAACATAATTATAATGAGCATTGAAGAAATATATAATCAATATGAAACAGGTATATAACACATATAGTGAAACAAAACAAATTAAGTATTTGAAAAGGATAAAATTTTACATTAAAAACCTATAATAAAACAGTGTAAGGAAGAAAAGATAAAGTTCAGCTGAATATTATTAATTAGAAATGGTACACCGAACCTGTGACCCAAAAAAATAGCCAAGGCCTTTAACTAAATAAATTAATGTTTTGAGTGGAAGAAGATTGATTGTTGAAAATTGTGAATTGCAAGCCGGAACGTAAAAGATAAATTACTGCTGAGTTTGATGGAAATTTAAGATCAATAAAAGGTGAGATGACCAGGAAAACCAACCCACGACCTAGAGGAATGATGTTTTGACAGAGAGAGACCAAAAAACCTGGTGTCCAGGAGCAGAATCAACCAATAAATACGTTGGGAAAGCTGCAAGATTGGTGAGATCACTCCAAAACAATAACTGAAATTTTCGAACTAACTTTGTGACAGTAAAAATATGAATTACCACAAAAACAATAACTGAAAAAACAATAAAAAAAAATTTAATAATTGTGAATTATTTTAGTACACTATTATAAAATAGTCGTTAATCATAAGAGTTTTTTGTTATAGTTTCTAGTTTAAAAGAACCCACAAACATTCAACAGACATTTACAATTACCAAGTCTCATGTATTAATTATATTGTCTGTTCTATGTGTAACCTGTACCAGACTTTAATGATACTTGTATGTTAACCCTGAGATTCATGAGATTCAGATAAATAATCATCTAATTAAAAATAAAACACAGGTTTTTTTTTATTTAGTTACAAATCAACGTCAGAGATCCTAATTATTTTAATATTACATATTGGTGATCCCAAAACGGGGCTGAACAAGATAAAAGTATCAACGACGAACGAATAGGAAGGTATTTACTGAATATTACATATTGACGCTCAAACGTGGGGCCTTCCACGTTCGCAGAATAGATTTGGTACAATATAAAACTGAATATTACAATAAACATTGTAATATAACTTATAACGATTTATGATTTATTTATTGTTTTAATTATTGTTAGGTTGATTATTAGAATTGAAATGCTCTTGTTGTTGTTGTAGACTCTCACGTCGTCATAAGGTGTGTTTAATATTCAGTGTAATTATTTAGCAATGGGTGATTAGAAGTTAAAGTTCGTGTTTAAAAGAGTATTAAAACCACTAATAATTCGCTGTATTTACCTCCCCACTTACCATCCGTGAATATCTTCACTCTTCTCGATGGGCGACTTCTCTTACTGTAAACTCATTTGCAACACACAGATATTCCGTTTGAATATCGAAAAAATGCACATAAAATAAAACAATCAGATATTCAATTGTAAGTTGAATAATATAATATCAATAATTTAAATATTGCCGCCACCTTGTGAGATAATTGTTTCTACAAAAATAAACTATTGCTTCTATTTTATAGAAATGAAGACTCTGTATCCACTGGTAATAAACTGAGGATTTTATTGGCAGTAGTGAAATTTAGCAAAACTCTTTTAAAACAATTAATATGGATAGCTTTATAAACAACAACAAATTAAACAAATATTGAGATTTCTGCAGCTCAAGGCTGGTAACACGGTTACAATGTACGATAATATGGTGAGCTAGGTTATGTTCACTTTGGTTAATTGAATTACCAATTTTCGTGAATTCTTTTAAGATACATGATACAAGATATAAAGATGTGTTAATAAATAACAATGTTTACTTATCTACTATGATAAAAAAGAACAAAAATTTAAAATTATTAATCTCAATACGATAGTCAATACTATCGTACTATCGTATGGTATTCTGAGGTCTAGTGAAGCTAAATTTGTCAACACGTGCTTTGAACGTTGCACTATTAAAATATTATTATTAATTTATTAGTTATTACTACTATGTACTGGAAAGAGAAAAAAAAATTGAAGAAACTCTTATTATCGATTTCATTTTATAAAAATCATTTGAGGACAGAAGTGTTTCTCTGTGACAAAATATACGTTTTGGTTCTAGGTTAGTTTGCCTAGATGAGAGTAAGTGGTTACGTATAATAAGTAAAGTTATATAAGATTCTTAATATTATTTTTACAAACGCTTTATTTACTATTAATATGATGTAGAATTATCAGTAATGATAGTATTCTCAAAAGGAAATTATTATTCATCAAGTCAAAATTCATAGTCAACTAAGCGACTATATTTACAAATACTAGTGAGCGGTATTTAAATTTAATTCCGCCGTTATCAATTATTCTTTAGATATAAAATACATTTTTTAATTAATTATCGCCATCATAATGGGCTATAACTTTGTTCATCAAATTCTGATAATTATTCATCATTATCTGTTAATGCACTCAAGCGTTAACTTGACTAGTGCAGTCAAACAATAACTTTCGTTTAATCAACGAGAATTATTCCATTTAGTATTTTTTTTAAAATTGTTAAAATATCTTACTCCCTGTTTATTTTCACTGGACATGACCCTTATTATACACTGGTCATGTCTATTCACTATTCACTTATTTCACTGTCACTCGATAATGGGGTGTTAAGTATAGGTTAATGTTTGACCATGTTACTGGGGTTGACGCGCACATTTTAAAATATGTCTTGCCGACTGTGACACGTTCCTGTCGCCTCGAGTGTTGAAAAACTATTAAACAATCTCGCTAAAGCGTCTCCTTTCGTCTGGTGAAATTAAGCCATTTGATTGGTTTAGGCAGTCACACTCTCTACCCCAAACACTTTGGTTAAATAAAAATTCTAATTTTTAGCGTCACTAAGTCTGGGTTTGAGATTATCTCTGACGTATACATGGACATTCGAAAATGATCGAAAAACTTATAATGGCTATAAGTTTCTTATTTTTTGTAATATCGTCATATCGGACACTTGCGGCTTTATTTTAAGTCCAAACAAGCAATAATTCCGTCCATTAATAATTCACTTGATCTTCTTCAAAACTCATATAGTGGTTCTTAACACAAATAAGTCTTTTTCACTATATTTCGTTGTAATTACATCTTAATACTTATTACTAAACATTTTGAGTCCATTTCTCCTTCATGTTAATACATAATATTGCTATATTTATAGTTTAAAGAAAATTTGTTAATGGCGTATATACCAACTATGTCCGATTGTTTACATTTACTTATATCGCTATTATTCCTTATTCTACTACATATTTTTTGTATCATAACACTAATAGGTATATTTATATACATTTGTTCATACTTTATTTTGGTAAAATGTTATTTTGTATACACATATAGTATGATTCAGAATACATTATGCTCTCATCTCGCCATTTTGTCACTTACTTAGTTATTTTAGTACACATGGGATATATTGTTAATAATTAAAATTGTGTACAATTGTTGTACATGGTTAGTTCAATGTATTCACTAACTTTTGTTATTTGAAATCCCTCTAAGTTATTGTATGGTGGTTATTTACACCTGGTTCTATGATTGCAGTTAGTTTATTAAATTTCAATTATTAAATTACTAGTATAATATTTGTGAGATGTTCTCATAGCAGTATTGAACATTTCTCTAACTACTGGTAACATTTTTTACATTCTCTTTATAAGTTTTGATAATGTTTTTTGACTAACTCTCTTGTCACATTGGGGTTCTGTCTATTTAGTTTAATGTTATTGTATTTAGTCTGATTCATTTGTTGTGTCCTTCAGTTCATATGGTATTCATTGTTTTGCATTTTTATTCTTATTTAGTCTCTGTTTGAAACAATTATGGATAATTACTTGGTTTAATTAATGAATATGATTTTATGTTGTAGGTTCAACTCATGTGAGGTTATGTGTCATTTGTCTGACAACAATGTGCTTCATAGTTCTTTA
This sequence comes from Magicicada septendecula, assembly GCA_034769895.1. NCBI lineage: Eukaryota > Metazoa > Arthropoda > Insecta > Hemiptera > Cicadidae > Magicicada > Magicicada septendecula. Next base: position 368,088,251 of record CM068370.1, read on the forward strand.
CAGTATTCATCTCAACTATTGCCGTTTCATTATGGCATTCTACTACTATGGTTTATTATTAAGTTTTACACATTTTGTACACATTTTTACACTATTTGTTGAAACAATAATACTGGTTTTCTTAGTCTAATTATGTTACATATTTTGGTGGATTGTATCTAGGCTTTGGTACATTGACTTGTTTATACTCAACAAATTAGTTTATTTGCTAGTATTTGTCTTGACATTCATCTACATTTTGTCCTGTGTTGCTATGACATTCAGACACATTTCATATCAAGGATTACAAAGCTTTTATTATTAATCCCTATGAACAATTAATTCACTTTTCTGTATCATATTTTTGGTGGTCTTATTGATTATCTCTGTGGTTTTACAATCTTGGATTAAACTTGTTACACTAATTGTCTGTGCATTTCACTTGTTAATCGTTGATTCTTTCACTTACAAATGGTTAATCACTTCTCTCCGTTATAAACATTTTCACTGGTATTGTTTGTGCTGTTTACTTGGGGTAAAATGTTATTATATCACATGTTGTTACACTTATATTAAGTATTCACTGTCATTGTTTGTGATCACTTATTGATGCTCAACACTTGGTTTCTTTATTATTGGCATTCCAATAATCATTACACTTATTCTGGTCACTACATTGATTTTAATTCCTTCCATATCTTGTGAATGTTGATGTCTTGTACTGTTCCTACATAATCTTCATTCTTCATGGTACATTTCTTTTCCTCTTCTTCTTCTTTTTCTTCTTCTGGTTAGTTGTGTGTCACTGTTGGTGCTTTCCTTGGTTACACATTATTTGTAATAATTCATGTTCCCTGAATATTGTCATATTCTTCCATATTTTCATTCATTATTGTGGTAGTCATTATCCTATATTTATTTCACACTCATAACAAATTAGTTTGTTTTTTCACTATGGCGATTGTATTTGATTCGTCTCCTTCTTACGTTGATAATTATTTTCGGCATATCCCCTCACTATTTTGATCTATTGGGCCTGGATGCTAACGTATTATATTGGCTCATGGTATTTTCTCTCTCTTTGTTATACTCGATGATATTCTTATTATTCTTCTTTCTTCTTCGTTGGGTTGGTTCAATATTATTCATTCGTAGATACACATTTTATTTGTATTCTCCTGTTCCTTCTTCTATGCTTGATGAAATATTTTCATGTTATCCTTCTATTTGACGTATTAGACATCTATTTTATGTAACTGCTATTTTGGTACGTTACAACATCAATTTATTATAAAAACCTAGTATTGCCATCTAGGCCTCATCATGTCCATGCTCATTGGGACCTTAATTCCTTTCTCAAACTAAAATTACTTAATTCTACTACAAAGTAACAACTCTTAATTATCACTTATGATCTACTTGAACTTTTACAATATATTTTATACTTCACTACAAGCTTTTTTCCTTGTACTGTCCATTATAAACTTCCACATTAGCTGTATGAAGTGTTTGTCAAAGCTGACATCTTATTATTTACATTATGCCTGGTCAATTCTTGAAATTTCTCATTATTACTTTCTTACTCTACTAACATTCATTATTTTATAAGCTAAACTATATGATTTAACAGGTTTTATTTACATAAATTGTTATAATTTTTCCTAACCAGTACATGTAGGCTTTTGTCTCATCAGTTTCTTACTATTTACCTTATTATTTAGTTCCTAAACATCAATAGTTAATTATAATTGTCTTATTTATTATACTGTTTGTTGTTCATACTTTTGATCATGAAACTATTTATCTTATTTTCTTCTTTATTTCTTTGTCTTGCTTTAACATAGACATATGGTGGATAACCTAACTTACATCATTACACTTTTATATACAATTCAAACTGTTATTATTCACTTATTTTTATACTAATCCTTCTCTGAATTGTTTTGGTAACTTGATTCACACTTAGATATGATTATTCTCTGACTCTTTAGTTCTTTTACTTCTTATTTTATCTAGTTTATAAATTTTCCTGATTGGTAAACCATTTAAGTTCTGCTATATAGGCTTTCACCTATTTTTTTACAACATTACATATGCAGTTTACTAGAGTTATTTATTATTAAGTTCCAGATAATCATATTTGGTATTTTGGTCTTATTATTTTATTTCATATTCATCTTAAATTTACTATTTAACACATATTTTTCATTATACAGGTTCCTCACTTAATTATTATTCTGTTCTTCATTATTATGCTAAGATAATTATTTATGTTAGGGTATATTATTTATGTAGAGAGAAACATCACGTTACAACATACATGTGTGTGTGTAATGTATACCACAACCACAGAGATTCGTTTCGACATAGTGAACATGTCAAGCTAGTTAACTGTTTTTGTTTTCCTTTCTGTACATTTTTGCATGCGATGCCGCAAAGTGTAGAAGTGTAAAACAATTAAAACATCAAAAACAAAGCGCACACAGCACTGACGATAGATGTGTGTATGTAGGTGATGCAGGATGGTTTGTACAAACTAATAATTGCTTCCGTTACAAAAAGCAGAGAATCGAAATGAAATAATTTTTTTTTTTAATCTAGCGATTCGGCTTGCACAAATATTGCCGAGTGCGTCCTGTTTATTCCACCTTCCCTCTGTTACCTCTCTGTATGTATTTCCTTGTGTCTAGTTTTAACGACAAATGGCACAATAAAGTACTAACAAGTCGGTACATTTATCCACGTGGCGCTTATCACGTGTTCGCTAATCAGCAGTTAGACACAGTTATTCCGAAACCGTTCACAACTATCTGGTAAAACGTAGCCGAGTTGGAAATTCTTGGGATTGCCTGAGTAACGGAGAACATCTCAGCTCCTACCCATCAACATTACGCCACACCGAGTCGTTGGGTGAATTCGGTTGAATAACCACGTAGTGGAGATAGCTGTCAACCAAAATTGAGTTCTATGAATTTTAAAGTCCAGTTATCCAAATCAGAATTTTTAGTGGAGATATCAAGTGTATAACTGTTACCTGTGTTGCTTTGTGTGTTTTTATTCATTCTGTAAGTGCGTATTGAAATACTGAATATTTAAGAGCTATCGAGTTGTAATAAGAATGCAATTATTTCATAGTAATTTTATTAAAAATTGTGTCTATTGAGTTTCTCAAGGATTTAATCATTTATTCCACTTTTTAAAATCATGATGCATGTGATCTTCGTAAACCTGTGTTTGTCGTTATTATGAAGTACAGTTATTTAGATTTACTGACATTAATTTAATTTCGTAGGTAACCGCGTCATTCTAAAGCCGCCTCCCGTCGAAATAAATAAAAATGCTCTTTACAGAGCGTCGCTTATTGCGTTTATAATAGCGAGGCGGGGGCTTTCATCCCCCCCCTCTCAAACAGTAACAGCGACAACCAAACCAACCAGTGGCAGTGTCAGCTGTATTAATCCACGTGACATGTCAGAATAAGGGCCGAGTAACTTTGCATGTTTTCTTGGAACCGATTTCATCATTTACCACAATACCGCTACCACTAGTAGTGACATATCGTGTCATTTCATTTGTGTCTCCGAGAGACTTTGTGCGATGGAAGGAGCAATTAGACTTACCTCTCTCTCGCTCCCTCTCTCTCTTTCCATCACTACATTTACAAAACACTCCCCCTTTTTTACGTCGAATAATATTTTTTCTTTCAAAAATCTTTCGTTACTGAAACAGATCGTCCGTTTTAATGAAAATGTTTACGTTTCCAACCAGGAAACAGAAAAGCAGGAGTTAGTATTATTTGGCAATGTTAAACGCCCCATCGATGCGATGCAGGTAAAGCTTCTTGTAAAACGAATTCTGCTGCAAAACAGAAGGCGGAAAGCGCAGCAGACCAAAGCGTAATTGGAGGAATGAAGTGGATGACGCAATGGCAGCCAGAAACGTATATGTAGATACCTGCGAAAACAAAAGCAAATGGCAACTGGGCATGGAGAAGTAACGTAAAGCACAAAACACACCGACACGCAGACAATTATCTAGTGGTTTATTCTAATATTCCCTTTTCAATTTAAGTTGTCATAGAATATTTTTTATGAACTTGATTTCTTCATTTTGTTGATACCAGTGTTTTAAAATGCATCGTTCTACTGCCGTTGAGAATAAACTAATACACTGATAATCTATGTTATGATACATTACTGAATTAAGAACTATAATATTGATATTAAGTTATTTAACTTCCAGACGATCTGTGGGAAGATCAACTTTATTTTTAGAAACAAGGTTCGTCGAGATACAAAATTGAAGTTTTACAAAGTTATAGCAGTCCCTATACTGTCCTATGGGTGTGAATTATGGACAACAACCAAGAAACAAGAAAGTAAAGTACAGGCCTCAGAAAGAGCGTTCTTAAGAGCCGTTAAAATGTCTACTAAACTTAAATACAAATGACGTAAATAAAAGACTAAAAGAATTTCAACAATGGTGGAAAAAATACTTTAGAAGAATGCCAGATTAAAGACAGTTGTAACAAGTCTGGAAATATAAATCTATAGTACACAGGTGTGTGGATATACCTACGAAGAGATGGCTGGAGGATCATTGAAGGCGGAATAGGCAGCACCTTGCTTATACCGTGATATGAAGATGAAATTAACTTGTTTTTATTTTGAAATTAACTTTTGATATGTTCATGAAATGTAGCTATTCACAGGTATCATTTCTTCAAATCTGCAGTCGGATAAAATTAATTTATTAAGATATACAGTTTAACAACATTAAATAAATAAACACAAAACCGCGCCCAGATGACTTCAACACACAACATTTGTCCAGCCTGTTCTCTTTCTTTACTAAAACGTTTGATGTACCATTTGTGTGTGGCGTCAAAAAAAGGATGAAGAGTGAATCAATTAAAGTATTGTAACGTATACATGAACTCGCCAATCATTTGTGTCTGTTTTTGTAGAGAATCATAATGATAAGTTACTGCCACAAAGTACAAACAGTTACATGAGAATAAACTGAAAAATCTAGCTATGTAGTATGTACAAAAATAGAAAATTATCTACAATCGTTTTGTGTTTAGTGCTTTCTCTCCCACCTGCATCACCATAAGGTATCTACGCACCTCTGCATCTCTTTTTATCTACAGAAGATATTGTTACGAGTGTAGTGAAATACAATTAATCTTCATAACTTGGTACAGCAAGTTTAATTCTGGTCTAGTATTAACAACTTATCAAAAAAGTCAACCTCCGCTCAACAGTCCCTGAAAGGACAAAGGCGTACCGCGCGGCTGTTGTGTGCAATGTGACGGCTGCATGGCTAGTACAACGCGCCACCAGCCGGTAGTTGCGGTATTCACAGCCAGGAGGCGGCGCTGTTATCTCAGCGCCTACTCAGTTCGGCCTCACGACGCTGAGGGCACGCCGTACGGAGCCTCCGCAGAGAATTGAACCCGGGACCACGAGCGCATCAAGAGCCCGCGCTATTAACAACTTATAGTCTCTTACAATTCATTACATTGGGAAATTTCGTATTGTTGCGAATAAAAGATACTTTTTTCTCGGTTTCGTGGATACAATTATTAGACATGTTTTCATTACTATTATTAAACAATTTATAATAACTATTTTAATGATTAAACTATTAAACTATTTTAATAACTATTTATTAAACTGTAACATTTTAAAGCGACATTTATAAGCATGCCTTTTTATATGAGAATTTAAGTTCCCTTAGAAAAAGTTAAAGTTATCAAACGAACTGTTTGTCTTTTACTTTTAAGCATAAAACGGTATTACATTCGTGTACAAACATTATATTTTATAAGCTTCCAGCATCGTCGGGTTGATTACTGTGTTCTTGGGACGAAATAGTAAAGTCGCCGAAGTTACCAATAAATAAAAACGTTTAAGGGTTGTTAAATTCGGTTATTGCGTTTGCAAAATCGATGTAGTGTTTATTTTTTCTTTACCTTGACCTCTGATGATGATAACGCTAAAAAGATTTACAAACCAGTGGCAGTATCTGCGGTATTAATCCACATGCACACATGCACATAGAGATGACGGCCACATCACTATGCATGTTTTCTTGAAACCGATTTCTTCATCATTTAACACAATACCCCTGCCACTTGTACTGACATGTGTCATTTACATTCCTCTCTCTCGTTGCGAGGGGTCGCGACGCTAAGGGAAATTAGAATTTTCCTTCGCTCTTCACCCATTTTCTTTCACAAGAAGACGCATATATTTATGTTAATATCAACCACATTTATAACTAGTACTATTTAATAGATAAGTTAAGATTTGCATTAATATTAAGAGATCCATTATATAAACAATGATGATAGTTATCTGATAAGATTGTACCAGTCTGTTTTACCAGGGTTTATTACTATGGGCGTCAAGCTGTCTCATTTTGTAAACGGGCTTTCAACAATGTACTAGTACCCTCAAAAGGAGCGCTTATTTAAAACAGTGTGCCGGCGTTTGCACGAGCCGGCGTTCGGAGAAATACCATACTACTTTTCGTCTACGGATAAATGTCGCGGCACGAGTGGGTAAACGCAATTTCGAAGGCAGTGCTTCGACGATGACGCGATCTGGTGGCGAAGTTTAGGTTTCGTGATGGAAGCTGGGGAACAAGGCAGTCGCCACCATCGCTCCATCGAATAAACAGCTCAGCTTTCTTTCCTCGGGCAGTTTTCGTGTGCAGTCTTCTTCACCTATATGGCAGGCTAATTGCTTAAGACTCACCGGTAAGTGCTTTATAGAATTTTACACAATGATTTGGTAGTAAAGAAATATTTAAATTCAAAATGTATTCAACCAGATGCGAACGTTAGAATGCTCGTGGTTCGATCAGATGTGTGTGTGAGTATTAAGAAATTTTATTGATGTTATAGTATATGGATACCGCCTGTAATTGTTTTAATCATTGTTCATTCAGCCTGGTATAAAGATGTAACTAAATTAAGTAAGTTAGTGAGAACTGTATCTTGTCGGTTATGCATGAACACGCACTGGTGACCGGAAGTGTGAACTTTCTTTTAATTAAATCAGGTAAAGGTAAATTTTAAGACCGCCCTAGATGAAGTACTGTAATTCTTTTAATGGTATGTAGCTGAGAGAGCCTTTTAATGTGTTCATTATTTGCAAAAATTGTGATTAAAGATATCGCCACGTGGCAAGAGGGCTAGGGACGTGTCAGGTTATGTCGCAGCCGGTTAATGCCGGTGTGCGTTCCTCATTACGGTGCCTGGTTATGAGTTCATGATTATCATTGAGTTACAAATAATTCATATGCAAATTAAAATCTTTTTATGCATTATTTTGAGTTGGTTGGGAGCTCCAGTTCAGGTGTTTAATATATATGACTAGTGTGCAAGTTTTAGTGGACAGTTTTTAATCTTTTTGAATCCTTAGGGTTCTCGCCCTAGAAAGGGACATCTGGCCACAGCTGGGTGTACTGCCGCCTTCACCAGCTATGAACCACTAAAAAACTTCGTCTGTGCCGAGGAGGGAGCGAGCTGCCGATAACTATGTGAAACAACCACTTCAGATAAGGTGATATAAACTCTTTTCTTATTTTTATCCTGGCCCGTAGAACATCACATGTGAGGAGTTTGTGCTAGAACAATTTGTTTATTCAGGCAGATGGTTAAATCGAGGGTGTGTCACCAAGACATTTACTATGAACATTATTCATGATAATACCGTAATATCACTGTAATTGTGAGCTGCACTGTGGGAGCGTCCCACAGCTATTTTCATAGATATTGAGTGCAAATATTGTAAGGGTAATTTTGTTCTTTAAAATTAAGTATAAGGTATGAGTTTCTTGATTCCGAACCGGCTGGTTCAGATGTCTTCTGAGTATTACTGGGGTTTCATAATTAATTATTTTCCTGTATTTAAGGGCTGGGGGTTTTTGTTTTTCATGGTGTTTCCGGGTGTTAATTTCTAAATAGGCTTTCTGGGCACAAGTTAGGCACCTGTTGGTGCCGTTTCATGCAGGTTTTCTACTGGTCATATCTTGTCAGGTCAGGCCTATTCTGGCACACTCCTACAGCTGCTATTATACAACATGTTTTTATTTTATATATGCACAGATGGCTGATATTAAATTTTATTTTTTTTAAGGCCTATATATAATTAATATTCTCAGATTATCAAATTTTATATGGAATGAAATATACAGGCGGTACTTGTTATTGTAATTAAGTGTTCTGGCTGGCTTTTACTTGCTAAACTTGTCTTGTTAATTTTTGCTTATTATCAAACCATTGTAATTAAAGAATGAATAATTTCTAAACATTTAACCTTCTTATGACAAATGTTCTGTGCGTGATATGAATCCACTAGTTTTACATTTTGCCTGTCATTATAGCAAGTTTAGCTTATCATTATATTTCATTACAAATTAAATATTATATTTTTTATTTTATTAACAATATTAAGTATTATTATTCTATTATCATTACTTATTACAAATGTTGTCTCAAGTTATAAGTATATCGGTATCTGACAGAAGTGTTACTGTTCTTAGTCTGTTTGCTGACATTATAAAAATGTAAAAGGGGTTGCTGTTATGATCGATTCAGATTTGCTTTAAATTTTTATACTTTTATAAAATTAAAGATTTTACAGTTTTATAAAATTTATACAGGCTGTGCTGGCACCTTAAGTTATAATTGTAGTTTCTTGTTATTATGGCATAATGAATAATAATGAATAAGGTTGATATATATATATATATGTATGTTGGTGAAGTTGGTGAATTATGTGAAGGAATGATATTTACATGTTATAATTGAAATTGATTTATTGAAATATTCAATTGAAATTGAAATCGAAACTATGGTTATAATTGAACTTACAGGTGATATTGAAATTTTTCTGGATTATGATATATTAAACAAATAATGGGAAATTCTTGAATTATAACTAATATATATATATATATATATATATATATATATATGTATAACATGGATTATGGAAATTAAGAAGGTTTAATAAAAGTTGTTATCTTGTCTGTTAATAGAGTGTTTTAATTTCAAGTCTCGTCTCACTGGACCCAGCACATTTTTTGCTTCTCTAGGCCTTCCGCCTAGTTTTAAATAACTAGTGGCACCTCTTTAAAAAAAAAAAATTATAAAGTATAAAAAATAGAAAGAGAGGTTACAACAGTATAATTTTTATGGCCTTTGAAGCCCCTAAATTTGGTTGCTTTAAGTACGTTGTCGCTGAAATAGTCACATAGCAGTTTACTCTTGGCTTATCCAGTAGATTTGAGATTGAACTAAAAATTTTGAAATTTCCTAATGAACAACCACCACTTCTCTCACACCACTGGAGGACGTAGGAAGTAGAATTTTGATGCCTTATTGCTCATTAGTTTCATCTAGATTGTGATTTTCGTGACATACTATAGCAGTGTAGATCAGTTGTTTGTGGCGTATTGTGGATTTGGTATTGATCTGTTTTATTATTTGTGAAATAATTGCTGTCAATTAGCAGTTTTCATTGCTTTTCATCTGTGTTTCCATGGATACAATTTTAATACGCAAACGTCGTGACGCCTCAGTTAAACTCAGTGACACCTCAGATTCATAAACATAAGCTTCGAACAAAAGGAAAGAAATTCTATTATTTTCAAGATAATGGTGAGACAGATTTTTCAGTTAGGCTAAGCTCAATAATAACGATAATACAAGAGTGATTTCTGTTTTGTGTCATGCATCGGGTTTCGGGAAAGCAAATTATCAAAGACACGATGAAACCCACCAAAGGGTGTTTTGAGATGAATATTCCATGGAATCGGATTCAAAGATATGTAAGATCGTTCAAGAGTTAAAGTGGCAGCTCCAGCGTCAACAAAAGACTTTCTCATTTTAATGTTAATAGTCTGTTAACAAACTTGCAACCGAAGTGTCTGTGTCGCATAAACTTGTTTAGCACGAGTTGCCGTTTAAGAGTGGATAAATGGTGTAAGAGTGCAGTGATAACTCTAAAAGGAATACCAAAGTGTTTCAATGAATGTGGCAAAAAATGTGCCACTTAGCAATGACACTATTGCTAGGCGTGTTGACCTCATGACGGCTCATATTAAACACCCCCCCCCCCAAACTTTACGAATTTAGTTACTTTTCACATTCAGTTGACAAATCAATAGACATTTCTTATAGCCGATATTAATTGATGAATCGTTGGGCACTTGGTGAAACATATTAATACAAAGGTTTTTAAAATATATATAAACACTTGGTACGTTTCAAAATTTTTATTTAACTCAAACAGCTGTTTCGGTTTCTTAAGCCATTGTCAAAGAGACGAATGAACACTAAACAGAGGATGTAAGGGTGGTGGTGGACATCTGTTTAGCCGTGTATCGGAACATGTGTGAGGTGTGAAGATGGAGAGGGGGGTTGCAGGAGCTAAGGGAATGTCAAATGTAAGCAACACAATCACTTCATAGATACAAAAAACACAACATACAAAAAGGTAAAAATATGGATTTGTTAGAAATTCTAGAAATTATAAAAGCAATAAAAAATAACAAAAATTTAACTAATGAACAAACTGAATTCTCTGTATCCCCTTTATTAAAAGCTGTTATTTAGTTTAGTTAATTTTATATTTTGCATTCAGATTATATTCAGTTTTTACAGACACTTGACCTTCCCTTAGCTCCTGGACCCCCCTCCATCTTCACACCTCACACATGCTCCGATACACGCCCTAACTTTGAATACATAAGCGGGGAAGTATAGAAAATTTATTTTTGTCGCTCTTGTATACAACTACGGACTAAGACAATTAAAACGCTGTTCCGAATTTCCTGAAATGTAATAACATTGAATTATCAAATCTCGAATGTGTGGTTACCGAAGGTACACATCCCATTGTGCATTGTGGGTAAAAATTAAGAATTTGTCGCTCTTCTGAACAATAATAAACATTTTCCTCTCTTTTTCACTATCAGTGTTTAATTCATATTGAATATTATCAAAATGTAAAATGATGCTAGAAGATAATTCACTCCCCTCTACGTAGCATGGACCTTGAATCAATTCTGTAGTTTACAGATACGCATACTACACGATTGCCATGGATAACCGATTTTACAGACAAGCATGTCGCACAGTGTATGAACACAGAATGGTAAATTAAATGCTTTCTATTGTAAAAACAAGAAAACAATTTGCAGCTTTTAATGAAGAGTAAAACCAACGATGGTTAGATAGAATTAAAAAGTTGTCATGATTGCATTATATTTGAATGTGATCGCGTCTTTAAGACCTAATTAGAAATACTTCTAAACTTGAGAATAATTCGCCAATGTGATCGCTAACCTCCACTAGTGAAGACAGGAAAAAGAGGCAAAGATTATTGATTACACCTGCTAGTTGACGCTTGGTGAAGACAAACTAAGTTGCCCTCTACACAACCGCGTACTCGATCCTACCTGGAGTTATGCGTCATAGTTTGACCTGTCAGTTACATATCAGAACTAACTTGATTCGTTTGAGGTCGATATACTACCGAGTCGAAGCATAATGCTACACTTCTAGCTTAATTGTCGCTAGCGTTGAACGTGATCTGATGATTCTTGGAGTTTACTTAATATTTCAAGTAGCAATTCAGCAAGAGTTCTCGTCTCGCAACCGAATCGTACAGAACGTTTTTGAATTGCTTTCAATCAATCCTATTATATCCTGTTAATCAATTGGTTTTTTATAGTTAATCCTGTCGTACCCCGCTCCAAAAATCACAAATGCCGTCTTCTTTTATCTGTCCAGCCAGTTTCTCGTAGATCTCTCACTATCGTACAATATATGACATTTTCTATCCAGCGTTATTATTCTTCTTTGTATCCAGTTCCAGTTTAATAGTTTATAGGGGCATTTACTTCGTTCTATGTGTGATTACACGATTTTTTACCAAATTAGCTTTGTTTGTTTTTATCATCTTCCCTTCTGGATTTTATTCTTATTTCAGACTGTATCGATTCTTGCCACCCTATGGCTGCGCGCATCTTCGTGTTAAAAGAGCGAAATTCAAATAATTTAACACCAGAGAAATCGCTATTTAGGCATTTAATTGACAATTTAAATAAACAAAGACGCTCGTACACACCAATAACGATTGTCCAACACACACGAATATAAGGCACAAATAAATGTCACTTATTTAACACTATCGCGCTAAATAATACAAGTCACCACTTACACTTGTCCACACACAATAATTCGGAATTACAACGTTACACTAAACGCACTCTGTTTCCCTGCCTTAAAAACTGACTCGCCTCTTCGTAATGTTCAGTGTAGCTTTCCATTCGGCAACGAAATATTTGGTGATCGCCAAAATTAATTAATTCGGTCACAGCATTACATTTTTTGTGGTTATATAAAAGGTCGTTAATTAGCTGAAACATGTTAGAAGTGATTTGTGTAAACAAAAGTGCTGCACTTTCTCTTCAGAACACATTCCTTGCTCAACGATTCATACACGTGTCTCATGTGTTTCTGATACCAGAGTGTTTTCATTCTTGCTCTCTCCCCCGTGTTTGATGACGTAATTCAGTTGTTCTATGATTTCACAAACTTATGACTTTGGTTCAGTGTGTCGTGTATTTAGAACATTTACTGGTCTTAGCTGTTACACTGTCCAAAAACCATCTTCGTCAGAATAAGATAAGCCGGATTACCTATTTCGGCTTTACTAGTTACATGGAACAGAGTTGTCCAGATTAAACAATGTGTGTGTCTAATCTGTGTATACATACAATCAGACTGTGTGAACGTTTGTGTGTGTGTGTGTGTGTGTGTGTGTGTGTGTGTGTGTGTGTGTGTGTGTGTGTGGTAGTTCCGTCACAAGAGAATTGGTTTTAATATTAGGGCCGTTTGGAATAATGACAGCACGCGAAAACTGTATCTATAATAACTTGTGATTTGAATAATTCTCGAAAAAGTCAAGCACTCAGTTTACTTAACATGTTAAACTCCGTTTTCTTTATTTGTTTATTAAATTGGCAAATTTTTAAACGGTCCTTTCTTTGAAGCACACATTTTGTACGTGAACATAAACGAACTTCTATAATGTAAACATTATTAAAACTGAGATATTTGAATTTCACATTCCTACACAGTAGGAATCCTGTTACTAAAGTAATATAATAATATTTTACAAGTTTCTGACGTCATCAGGTTGATTACCGTGTTTATTGGGGTGACGTTGTAAAGACGCCAATATATAAAACACTTTTTCTACACAGTGTCGCTAAATAGGTCTACACTTATTACGTTTATAAAAGCCACGTGGGGGAGTTATTCATTTTTCCCTCCCACGCGGTGGTAACAACGAAAACCAGATTTATAAGATTTATAAATCAGTGGGCGTTCTGCCGGTATTAATCCACGTCACTCGGCCGTAGGGGTGGGGGGCGGGGGCTGACTTGCGCTCACTTTGCATGTTTTCTTGAAACCGATTTCTTCATCATTTACTACAACACCGCCACCACTAGTCTTGTGACATATGTCGTTTACATTTCCCTATCTCACTGCGATGCAAAGAGAAATTAGACATACCCCTCACTCTGCAGTCAGAACCTTTCACTAGCATACACGCGTCCTTTCCCTACCAACCACGTGTTTAATGATATTTTTTTCGTGGGAAATGAGTATCGTTTTTCCTACAGATGGACTGCTTGAACATAAATCTCAGCTCACATCTGTAACCAGATCTGTAACCGGCTCAGTAAACAGTGCTTCCTTCTGCTCTTTTTCAATTTTTTTTACACTTTTTTTTATTTATGTGTCTTAATAAATCGTCTCATGTTTTCATTTCTTGTATACTATAAATTTTCTGTAAAATTTCTTTTTGAATATATCCATTAAAACTATATCGTAACTACGAGTATATCATATGTTTTTGATATTATTGAAATTTTAGTATATTATCTATAATGATCAATTGTATTTTGTTACACACTAATAAGCGGTTTGGCAGCCGAATTAGCTTCAAAAGCAACTAGGGAAAATTGTTTATCTTACGATATCCATAAATCATGTTTATCCCTCCGCGGGCACCGATAACGAATTGAGGGCTGCAGGTGTTAAGGCGTAGTGACTGCGAACTGAGTTTCTTCTGTACCGTACTTTAAACGTATATTAAGACTCTATTTCAATCTCTACGTGTGTAATTGTAGGTGTGTATGTGTGTGTGTGTGTGTGTTCTGAGATACCATGTTTGCTGCGACCAAGGTCACTTATGGTAAAGTTAAGGGAAAAATTGCTTCAAGAGGAAGAAATCGAGCTCAGTTAATTGATGGCATTAATGGAGTAAAGAGCTGGCATTGCAGAAGGAAATCATGATGGCCTTTGTTGACTTCCAAGAAGCATCTGACAACATTAATTGGAATACTATGTTAAATGCCTCAGAGATGTTAAAGTAGATTATAGTGATAGAAAAATTATCCTGTAACTCTACAAGGACTATATATCTTTCATAGACCGGGAGCACCTTGTATCGAATACAAGGTGTTAGACAAGGTTGCGGATTATCCTCACTACTGTTTAACTTGTAAATAGAGTACGCGATGAAGGCGTTTATGAAAACCAGCATTGATGGAATAATAATTAGAAAACCATCTGTTTTGCAGATGGCATTATAATTAGGAAACAATGAGCAAGTACTACAGAATGCACTTCACCAAATGAAGCGATCCTTAAAAAGTGTGTCATTACAATAAATAAAGAAAAAACAAAAAAGTCTTGAAATGTTCCAGAACTGGAAAACGGAAAGCTGATGTATTTATCTGGACGGTAGGAAATTAGTGCAAGTTAGTTCCTTTAAATATTTTAAGAGATGTGTTACATCACATGAAAGGTGCCCCAGTAACGTAACAAGTAGAATTGCGCGAGCAAGAGAAAAATTCTGTTCTAGCGTCCAAAAACGTGTCCCTGGCAACCAGAAAGAAATTTATAAAGGGTTTCATTTGGAATGGCTCGGAAGCTTGGACTTTGAGGGAAGTGGAGAAACGTTAGCTTGAAATTTTTAATATGTGGTGCAAGAGGAGCATTCTAAGAATACCATAGACGGAAAGAATGTCTAATGATGAGGTATTGAGCAGAGTTAGTGAAAAAATGACGTTGATGAGATCTGTTGTGGAAAGGAGAAGTAATATGGTTGATCACCTGTTACGCCATTGCGAACTGGTTCACTACACGGATGGAGGGAGTACGTAATGGGCGGACAAGGCTCAGGCAGGAGTACATGGGTGGGATAACAAAGGAAGAAGGCATGTGGTGATCAAGGAGCTGCCTACAGAAACAAACAAACTGCAAGCCCACCATCTTCTGGGTTGAGGAGAAGAAAAAAATTGCACTGAAACTATGCATATATTAGATCATTGAAGGAACATCTTTATCGCCGACCAACCTTAAGGCTGAAGAAGAAAGGAGGTAGGGGAATGTGTGTGAACGTAAAAGGTACATGAACTATAGAAAGAAGAACAGAGATATCGATATTTAAAACACAACGGCGTCTTCTACGGGAAACTATTGGGTAGCTTGTGTTTTAATGAATAAGAAAATACCAAAACTTTAAAATGCAAAGAATTTGACCAGAGTGTTGTTCCTGTAATAACATGTGCACTTCAAATACAAGACAGAAAAAAAATATATATATATATATATATATATTGGCAGTTACTATTGGTAGACTTGGGAATATCAGAATAAACAATTTCACCGCGAAATTATGAAAGAAACGAGCATATTTGACACAAAACGACACAGACAGCTTGAATTGACTACACATAACTTACTTGAATTGACACTAGATGTCAATGGCCTAAGACAGTAAATTGAGTAGTTTTACTAAACCGATATCAATTTTTTCAAGCCTCCCTCAGGGAGAAATTAATTATTTATTTCCATAATATATTTGATCATTTAAAACAAATACAAAACTGTGGTCTGGTGACTGCAACAGACAGAGAATGTTCATACAGTTATCTATGTTTACCAAATCGTACTTTGTGTATGTGATCTCGCAAAGGGAAGAAGTGTGAAACAATTAAAACATCAAAAGCAACATGTACATTCCGGTTATAAAAAATGCTTCTGTGCAGATAACGTATTTGTATACATCTCAATAACTGTCATTGTCACAAAGCAAAGGGAATCTGTTGGTAAAAAAGCTAAAAGGTACCAATATGTCTAGTGTAAAATTTCAACAACAATTCTGTCTTTTAATCTATTTACTTCCCATTCTCTCTGTCCTTTTTACCATATTTCTGTCTCTCTGAATCTGACCCTTTCCAACTCTCTTTCTCTTTATACTGTGTCACAGCCTGCCTGTCTATACATCTATCTATCTGTAGCTCTCTCTATTTCTCCCAATCCCTCTCTCACTCTCTCTCTGTCTGTCTTTGTCCACTTTCTCCCTTCATTCACCTATTTTTCTCTCTTAGTTCCTGTCCATCATTCTGTCTCTCTGTCACTCTCTCCCCTCTTTTTCCCTCTCTTCCTCTCACTTTCTTCTTCTATCTTTCTCGCTGTCTCTCTCTCCCCCTTCCTAATGTATCTATCTATCAATCTACATATCGATTTATCTCTTTTACTGACTATTCAATTTCCACTCTCTAAGTGCGTACACATTATGATTTGTACATAGTGTAGAAGAAGAATTGGAATGTGTAAGACATAACGTACCGGGAAATAGTATGGTATGTTTTTAGGGCAACCAATGTCATCAAGATTTATTATATGATGATGGATTATTTTCGATTCTAAAAAACGTTTTTTCTCAAGACCCTTCACAAACACATATTTATATATGTTCGTATACGTTGTTAACACTGAAACAAGATTGTCGTACGGTGTCTCTCCTTCACCCCATCTCAGGCCATGATAGTTTGTCGTTAACCAACAGTTGGTTCTAGTGTATTTCGAATTCGTAACGACTGTAGCAGGAGGGGCGAAAATCCAATGTCTGCATGCAAAACGTGTTACGTCCATAACCGACAACTCCTTTACTATATAATTGCCGTTGTCATCATAAAAGCAGTGAAAGTCAATTATTATAGCAGCGTTTTCCATTACACTATAAAAAAAAAGAAACCACACATTACAAACTAATATTTATAAACACAAAGATCGTTACAATAATGATAATAATACACAAACTTACGTTTACTGCCGTCCGAACTGAAGAGTGGAGAGAGAGAGAATAACTAACGATATCACAGTGAGAATTTTGTTGTTGTTTTTGTTTTTAACAGGTGGTGTAACGTGGAATTTTAGCAGGTGGGGGAGCAGAGTCGTCGTCGCCGTCGGCAATTAATTTGGCACGTACGCAAGTGTATCACGGCCATTGTCTAGTATATAGCGCTAAGTTTTTAATAAAACAATTATCAGTTTTAAATAATAATTTTCGGAAACAACCCACGACTTAAAAAATATAGTTTACCTTGTGGTATAAAATTCAAACTATTAAATTGTCTCTCTCTCTCTCTCTCTCACACACACATTTCTGATTACTATACAACTAATTGCATGTATGTTCAGAGGGTTATACCGAAATAAACCATTGTGTATTCGCTAAATCCTCCTTTCACTTTCTAATATGACACATGACACTCATTAGCGGCACCACCGCAAGTAATTATGGATTAGAAAGTATTCACTTCCAAAACAAACACCGCTTTCCCCACCACCAGAGACCAATATATACGCAACAAATTTAGCGATAATTTCTCATTGACTTGCTTGCGTGCGCTGATAAATCTATCACTACATTTTTAATAGTTGGAAGACTGCTTGTATTATTGTGCATCTCAGTATACGCAAGTTCCTGTGTGTAGTCAACATACGCTAGTTTTGGTGAGTGAGCATACTTTATTGTATGTACAGATTTTATTTAAACATAAAAATTATTTGCATTAAAACATTATTTATTGAATTTAATACATGTATGTGTATGTTCGAATTACAATTTCTGAAATATATTCTTACCGTATTTTTTTTTATATTACACTTCTAATTGAAGATATATATTTGAATTTAATACATGTGTGTGTAAGCGTGCGCGTATGATCAAATTACAATTTTCTGAATATATTCTTAACGTACTTTTATTCTTAACGCACTTCTAATTGAAGATATATATTTGAATTTAATACATGTGTATGTGTGTGTGTGTGTGTGTGTGTGTGTGTGTGTGTGTGTGTGTGTGTGTGTGTGTGTGTGTGTGTGTGTGTGTGTGTGTGTGATCAAATTACAATTTTCTGAAATATATTCTTACTGTACCTTTTATATTACACTTCTAATTGAAGATATATATTTTTAGGTATAACTGAATTTTATCGGTTTCACACTGACTGCTTGCGTGCGTTGATAAATCTATCACAGCATTTTTTTTAATAGTTGAAAGACTGCTTGTATTATTGTGCGTCTCAGTATACACAAGTTCCTGTGTATTCAACATACGCTAGTTTGGTGAGTGTACAGCCTAATTTTATTGTATGCACAGATTTTATTTAAACGTAAAAATTATTTGCATTAAAACATTATTTATTGAATTTAATACATGTATGTGTATGATCAAATTACAATTTCTGAAATAAATTCTTACTGTATTTTTTATATTACACTTCTAATTGAAGATATATAGTTGAATTTAATACATGTGTGTGTGTGTGTGTGTGTGTGTGTGTGTGTGTGTGTGTGGGTGATCAATTTTCTGAAATATATTCTTACTGTACCTTTTATATTACACTTCTAATTGAAGATATATATTTTTAGGTATAACTGAATTTTAGCGGTTTCACACTGACTGCTTGCGTGCGTTGATAAATCTACCACAGCATTTTTTTTAATAGTTGAAAGACTGCTTGTATTATTGTGCGTATCAGTATACACAAGTTCCTGTGTATTCAACATACGCTAGTTTGGTGAGTGTACAGCCTAATTTTATTGTATGCACAGATTTTATTTAAACGTAAAAATTATTTGCATTAAAACATTATTTATTGAATTTAATACATGTATGTGTATGATCAAATTACAATTTCTGAAATAAATTCTTACTGTATTTTTTATATTACACTTCTAATTGAAGATATATAGTTGAATTTAATACATGTGTGTGTGTGTGTGTGTGTGTGTGTGTGTGTGATCAATTTTCTGAAATATATTCTTACTGTACCTTTTACATTACACTTCTAATTGAAGATATATATTTTTAGGTATAACTGAATTTTAGCGGTTTCACACTGACTGCTTGCGTGCGTTGATAAATCTACCACAGCATTTTTTTTAATAGTTGAAAGACTGCTTGTATTATTGTGCGTCTCAGTATACATAAGTTCCTGTGTATTCAACATACGCTAGTTTGGTGAGTGTACAGCCTAATTTTATTGTATTTACAGATTTTATTTAAACGTAAAAATTATTTGCATTAAAACATTATTTATTGAATTTAATACATGTATGTGTATGATCAAATTACAATTTCTGAAATAAATTCTTACTGTATTTTTTATATTACACTTCTAATTGAAGATATATAGTTGAATTTAATACATGTGTGTGTGTGTGTGTGTGTGTGTGTGTGTGTGTGAGTGTGTGTGGGTGATCAATTTTCTGAAATATATTCTTACTGTACCTTTTATATTACACTTCTAATTGAAGATATATATTTTTAGGTATAACTGAATTTTAGCGGTTTCACACTGACTGCTCGCGTGCGCTGATAAATCTATCTCAGCAGTTTTAATATTTGAAAGACTGCTTGTATTATTGTGCGTCTCAGTATACACACAAGTTCCTGTGTAGTCAACATACACTAGTTTGGTGAGTGTACAGCATAATTTTATCAAGTGCATTATTTATTGATTTAATACATGTATGTGTGTGTGTGTGTGTGTGTGTGTGTGTGTGTGTGTGTGTGTGTGTGTGTGTGTGTGTGTGTGTGTGTGATCAAATTACAATTTCTGAAATATATTCTTACTGTACTTTTTATATCACACTTCTAATTGAAGATATATTTTAGGTATAGCTGAATTTTAAGCGTGCGTTCTTGAGTTAAGCTGTTGTTGTAATCATATGGAAATTCATAATGTTTACCGGTTCGTTTGTTTTCCTAATCACAATCACTGTCACTCAAATAATTGATATTTCTTTGTATTCATACACAGTCTTTTTATATTCAAACTATTATTATTATCTGAAACAGAACGGTATATATAGATTCGAGTGGTATGTAAGACGCTGTTATATGTTACTAAAATCATAGCAAATATTTTCATTCTAAGCATTTTTACTGTTTAATAATAATTACAACCCAACGAAGGATATATAGTTTGATGCTTTATAA
The DNA here is from genome assembly GCA_034769895.1 of Magicicada septendecula. Classification (NCBI taxonomy): domain Eukaryota; kingdom Metazoa; phylum Arthropoda; class Insecta; order Hemiptera; family Cicadidae; genus Magicicada; species Magicicada septendecula. Next base: position 368,108,626 of record CM068370.1, read on the forward strand.
GTTTGTGTACATTGGTTGTATATTGTAAGCATGAAATTATTATTTAAATCTGTTATCTGCTTCTGTATGGAAGTCATCTATAAATATCAGGTCAGTGCGACACAACATGATTCAACCCAAACGTGTGCACTTCGTATGTGTGTGTGTGATTACGTTGCGTGTGCGTGTGTGTGTGTGTGTGTGTGTGTGTGTGTGTGTGTGTGTGTGTGTGTGTGTGTGTGTGTGTGGTTACGTTGCGTGTGCGAAAATAAACTTAATTTTCTCGATCTAACAAATAGTTTGTCTAAGCGTACATGTATTATGTAAATCATCTCTTTTTCAGTCATCTACGTAAGTGCATTTGAATTATTTGCGCATGCACATAACAGCTTTTTCAGTACAGTTGCACACATATCGACACTCACTTGCAACAACGTCTTACTTACCACTCGGTCATGTGCTACAAATTGATATATAAAACGTTTAAGATACACTAACATAATACCAACGTTATAACAGTACCTTTTGTTTTTCAGTATTCATTCATTCTCTCTCTCTCTCTTGAAGATCATGGCTAACCTTCAGCAGGAACGTGGGGAGGAGCAGACTGAACAAGGTAAAAAGTTCAATACCAATTGTCACAGTTAAGTAATTATGTAGCGTGCAAACTTGCTGATGCGAATTAACGTTTGAGTCATACTATGTCTATTGGTGTGTATGAAAATTCTCACTCTTAACATCGTTTAGAAATTTACATGTAGATGAAAATTTTCATGTTCCTTCATAGGTTTGTCACCTTCTTTCCAATCAACTAATTCAATTCCACAACAAAAGCATTTAACTCTATCGTCTACGAATGACATACTATGCCCACAAACATCGAAATTTCTAGGGTAGAAGTAGAACCCCGCAAACGCTAACTCGTCGGGGCTGATAAACGTCACTTCCCAATACTTGAATGATTTTATTCTTTCACTTTCAATACTAAAATCAGGAGTAGCCGACATCTTCACGGTTTGTAATAAACTGACATATTACCCCGACGAGTGTTATTTATTTACTACAAACATGAATTTGTGTACACGTTATTTATCATTCCTATTGGTTAATAATACTCATGTTTCTATTGTTTCAGTTGTGACTCGGTTTTATATCGAGAGGAACAGTAGTGTCCGAGGGTGCATCACAACCTTCGACTACCTTCCAGTGAACGTCAACGCGTCGGATCATGAAATAGTATTCGTAATGACTGAGGCACGTCCTTTATTGCTTGAGGATATTCAGGCAGAGCAGGCACGTTTACGCAATATCAAGTGGCATATTGCGTGCAGGATACGTTTTACCAAAACCGTGGTAGATGGTGACAGTGGTGAGGAGAAAGAGGTAACGAAAGACGCCGTCTTCCACGGACGTTGTCGCACGTTGCTCGCGGACGACAGCGACGAGTTGAATTGTCTACTCGATGAATCCTACGATAAAATCTTCAATAGCATATCTAATTTTACCCGTGACGGAAGCGGATGGTCGGTGGATGCTGTACTGAAGCTGGAACTGGTTGTTGGACGGTACCAGCCTCTAGCAGCGTCCTCCTACCTTCCAACCCCGCGAAAACTCTCACTCATTAAGGCAGTAGTCAACATCAAGAACCCTCATGATGAAATGTGTTTTCTGTGGTCTGTTCTAGCCCACATACACCCTCAACAACATAATAAAGACCGTGCTTCAAACTACATCCCATTCATAAACACCTTAAATGTGTCCGGTATCGAGTACCCTGTTTCGTTAAAGTCCATTTCCAAATTTGAAGCACAGAATCCTAACATTTCTATAAACGTTTTCGGCTATGATATAGAAGACAATATCAGAAACGAATCAAAAAATGAGGTTTACCCTCTGAGAATTACCTCGAATAAGGACAGGTTGCATCACGTTAATCTTTTGCTTCTGACCGATACAAATAGCCGAAAACATTACTGTCTTATCAGTAACATGAGTAGATTGTTATCATCCCTAACAAAACACAGCAATAAATCATTTTACTTTGACTACTGCTTGCATCGTTTCACCACAGAACATGGTCTGTCCGATCATCTCCCCTACTGCACACCTTACGGCGAGCAGAAAACCAAAATGCCCACGGAGGAGGAGAAGTTTATGTCCTTTAAAAATTACGCGCACTGTCTTAAAGTACCCTTCACCGTCTACGCCGACTTCGAGTCCCTCATCACTCCGCTTCAATCGTGTTCAACTGGTAACAACGTCCCGACGACAGTGCACGAGTTAGGTGAATTCTACTCCGTCGATAGCAGCGGTGCCCGTCAGAAAATAACTTCTCCTCCTGTATCGTCCACATCATACGAAGCGATGCATATCCCGTCAGGTTTCTCCTATGCTATCGTCGATCACACGCACAGCCTTTGGAGAGAGGCTAAAGTTTATCGGGGTGTAAACGTTGTAGACACGTTCTTCTCGTGGTTGATGAAAGACGTCGAGGATATGATGAAGGTGGTACGACATAACGTACAATTAATTATGTCCGATGATGACAATGTTGTGTTCACTAACGCCACCGTTTGTCATTTGTGTGAGCGCCCTTTGACAGACGATGACAAGGTACGCAATCATTGCCATCTTACGGGGAAATTCTTGGGAGCAGCCCATAATAGCTGTAATCTGAGCTACAAGATGCCTCGTCATATCCCCGTCTTCTTTCACAACCTTCGTGGCTACGACTGTCACCATTTAATGCAAGGTTTAGGGAAATATAAGGACGAACGCGTATCCTGCATTGCGACATCCAGCGAGCGTTACCTGTCTTTCTCCCTGGGTCCCTTGCGGTTCGTAGACTCCTTTCAATTTCTTAATCGCTCTCTGGACACACTCGTTACCAATCTGTCCGCGTCCGGGAGCCAATTTCCTTTGCTTAGAGAGGAAATGCTTAGACGGGGTTTCGATGAACAGACCAATCTGCTCGTACGCAAGGGGGTATACCCATACGAGTACGTTGACAGTGTTGATCGGTTCAACGAAACAAGTCTACCCGCTCGTGAACACTTTGATAACCGGTTGATGGAATCATCTATTTCGAACGCAGATTACGAGCACGCGCAAAAGTGTGGAGTGCATTCAATCTGCGTACGTTTGGAGATTACCATGATTTGTATTTGTTGACAGACGTAATGCTGCTGGCCGATGTCTTTGAAAGTTTTCGAGACATGGCCTTACGCGATTACTGCTTGGACCCATGTCATTTTTACTCACTTCCCGGACTCGCTTGGAACGCGATGCTAAAAATGACAGGGGTCGAATTAGAACTGTTGACAGAAATAAATCTACATCTGTTCGTCGAGTCTGGGGTCCGCGGAGGCTGCGCGATGATATCCAACCGTCATGCAGTCGCTAACAATCCTTTGATTCCAGATCAGTACGATGTTTCGAAACCGACCTCCTTCATTCTGTATACGGACTGTAACAATTTATACGGTGCAGCCATGTCGCAACCACTCCCTTACGCAGACTTCCGATGGCTCGATCGTAACGAAATCGAGTCCTTGGACGTACGTAATGTGAGTGATGATTCCGACATCGGGTACATCCTTGATGTCGACCTACACTATCCTAGTACCTTACACGACCTGCATTCCGACTACCCGCTTGCACCTGTGCGCCAGCGCATAACACACGATATCCTTTCTCCCTTTTCCAAACGTTTACACGAGAGTATATACAGATCATCGTATAACGAATCAGGGTCATCCGTAGAGAAGTTGTTAACAACTTTGGAGGACAAACAAAATTACGTTCTCCATTATCGAAATTTGAAATTGTATTTAAGTCTTGGCTTAGAGCTGAAAGCGACTCATAGGGTGTTGTGTTTTAAGCAAAGCGCTTGGTTGAAACCGTTTATCGATTTCAACACCCGCAAGAGGCAAGCAGCCGTCAACAGCTTTGAAAAAGACCTTTTCAAACTGATGAACAACGCCGTATACGGTAAGTCGCTGGAGAACGTACGGAAACATATAGACTTTGAACTAGTCTCGGATGAACGACGGCTTCAAAGACTAGTTTCCACACCCAGGCTAAAACGTATGATTCGTTATACGAACGATCTGGTGGGGCTCTCACTCCGTAAAAAATCCATCGTTCTTTCTCGTCCCGTGTATGTCGGCTTCACGGTGCTTGACGTTAGCAAAACAATAATGTACGACTTTCATTATCGTTATGCTGTCGCCAAGTACGGCCGCAACGTTAAATTGTTAATGACTGATACAGACAGTCTGATGTATAATATTCAAACATCCGACTTGTATGCAGATATGAAGAAGGGCTTGCACGTTTTTGACACCTCGGATTACCCCACGTCTCATCCTTGTTATAGCCTTAAGAACAAAAAGGTTGTCGGACTGTTCAAGGATGAAACGTGTGGTCGTCCTATTAGAGAATTCGTAGGTCTCAGAGCGAAATGTTATTTGTTCCTTGTGGCCCACGAAGATCCCGGCAATGAGTGTCAAAAACGTGTGTGTAAAAGTGTGCCTCGAGTTGCTATTAAGAGGAGTCTGCGACACGATATGTATCGCAAGTGTCTCACTGATCATTGTCAGTTTTCTGTCAGTGCGTTGTGTTTACGTAGCGATCATCATACGTTGTACACGATGCGCGTAAATAAGCAAGCGTTGTCACCGTATGATGATAAGCGCTATATACTAGACAATTGCCGTGATACACTTGCGTACGGTCATTATCGGATACGTGCCGACGACGACGACGACGACTCTGCTCCTCTACCTGCTAAAATTCCCCGTTACACCACCTGTTAAAAACAAAAACAACAACAACAAAAATTCTCACTGTGATATCGTTAGTTATTGTCTCTCCATACTTCAGTTCGGACGGCAGTAAACGTAAGTTTATGTATTATTATTATTATTGTAACGATATTTGTGTTTATACATATTAGTTCGTAATGTGTGGTTTCTTTTTTTCAGGCGATAACTATTTCTAGTAGTCTGTGGGCTTTCCTACTATATATATATTTTGTAACAGCACTAATTCTGCATGTATCTCGTTAAGGTAACAACCTACATTACTAATTTTTTTATCACTGTGTGTGTTTGAATGTAGTGCAGATTCTAATTTACAAAGTTTTGATGAATGGACATTAACTTATGAGAGAGAGAGAGAGAGAATAACACATAATTTAAGAAGTTACTCGCGTAAAGCGTTGATTCTGCCAACTATATCTGTGTGTGTGTGTGTGTGTGTGTGTGTGTGTGTGTGTGTGTGATATTTAACATGATTTTAATGTTGTTGTATTGTTATGTTGCAGGTTGCTTCTCCTACAAGTACGACTCAATTATATATAAACTTTCGAAAAAATATCAATTTTATAATGTATTTATTTAATTATGAATTGTGAATTTTATATTCTGAATTTTAAAATATATTTAATCATTTAAAAAAATTATGGCTTTATTTTATTTCACTCTACACCTCTGAACATGTGTACAATTGATTTTTTTTGTGAACTGTATTACTTGTGGGAACTGTTACATCAGAAGATTTGTATGAATTTCAACCCCCACCGTTTTCATGTGTGTATAATTTTAATTTATTTCGCTATACACCACTAAACCTATGTGTGTGTGTAAACTGCAACCTTAAAACAGAAGTATTGTACCACATGAAGACGAGCGTATTGAAGATTGCTAAGCCGTTAACGTATGGATTTGTCATCTGTAACAGCACACAGGTAAGTAGTTCATTGACAACAACACACATACATAGTTAATATTTGCCAAATATATATATTTCTAACAAGGATCAATCACACTGACTGCATTATAAAACTATTAATTAATTATTTAATACATTGAAAAATGAAGACGGCGTTTTGACAACGAGAGAGAGAGAGAGAGAGAGCTAAAATTATTTACTCATCACACCGACTACTCAATGTACATGGTAAGAGAGAGAGAGAGACAGGAGAAACGGTATGAAACCTTGCACAGTTGAAACGAGTGAGAGTGTGAGAGAGAGAGAGAGAGAGAGAGAGAGAGAGAGAGGGTGTTACTATTTGTTGACATAGTTGAAACGAGTGAGAGTGAGAGAGAGAGAGAGAGAGAGAGAGAGAGAGAGAGAGAGAGAGAGAGAGAGCGAGAGGGCGTTAATATTTGTCGAATAAATATAAACTTTCTAATTTCATATACATGCGCGGTAATGACCACAGAGAGAGGAGAACGGTTTGAACATAACGTTTGACAACGAGAGAGAGAGAGACATACACAACGAGTGAGAGAGAGAGAGAGCTAAAATTATTTACTCAATGTACACAGTGAGAGAGAGAGAGTTAGAGAGAAAGAGAGAGAGAGGGAGAGGAGAAAACGGTTTGAACATAACGTTTGACAACGAGAGAGAGTGAGAGAGAGATAGTTTTACTTACATTCAAATGTGTGTGTGAGAGAGAGAGAGAGAGAGAGAGAGAGAGAGAGAGAGAGAGAGAGAGAGAGAGAGAGAGAGAGAGAGAGAGAGAGAGAGAGAGTCACAATCATGATCATATAGTTTGAATTTCCCACCACAGAAGAGAAAAAAATGTTGACAGATCTGCTCTATACACACAATAATGTAAGATTGGTAACCCTGATCATATATTTTAATATATACACTATATAACACATATTTGAATTTCCCTCCCCCCGCCACAGAAAATGTTGACAAACCTGCTCATATAAAATATCTATACACTATAATAATAATACAAAGGTTGGTACACCTGATCATATAGATTTAATATACATTATAACACACGACAAATTTGAACTCGTGCAAAGGTTGGTACACCTGATCATATATTTTAATATACACTATAACGCATCAAGTTGGAACCTCCCACCCACCACCACCCACTGATATGAAATAAAAAAACCACCTACCCACCACCACCCCCTGATATGCAAATCAACTTTATTAAAAAAATAAAAAATTATATTCACGGATGCTGGTGGTCCATTGAACCTCATCCCACCCCCTTTGATATGCAAATCAATTTAATTAAAAAAATTAAAAAAATCAAATAAAAAAAATAAAAAAATTTATTCGCGGAAATTCGCGGTGCTGTGGTCCATTGGGATGCTGCGGGTCCAGCGGTGGCGGCGTCATCCCTTAGATAATGTTTTTTAGTGTTTTTTAAGAAAGGCGGCATTCCTTTGTGAGCCAGAACCCTCATTTTCCCTCTACTGACTTACCATTTGCAAAAACATCAAATTGCCGACAGCTTCAAGATAAGGTACATTACTTACAATAGTTTTTGATAAATATTCATCATGATTACAATCAATTGGCGTGGATACAATATTAGCTTGTGACATATTAAACTTTTCTAAGATTTTGTTAATATAAGTACTTTGATGAATGAAAACAGACCCATCATTCAATCTACAAATTTCCATTCCAATATAATTAGTAACTTCTTTAGTACTAGAAATTTTAAATTTTTTACTCAAATCATTCAACAATTTATCAATCAAACTTTCATTTGAAGCTGCAATAAGTCCATCATCAACATAAATTGCTAACAAGATCTTATTATTATTTTTGTTATATATGTATAAACATGGGTCACCCATACTTTGACAAAAATCTAAATTTACAAGAAAATTAGTGAAGTGCTCAGTCCAGCTTCTTGGTGCTTGTTTTAAGCCGTATAAACTTTTCATTAATTTACATACGCGTGAGCTTCCATCATCAAAACCTTCAGGTTGTTTCATATATATATATATATATATTGTAACGGTACATAACCCGGTCCCAATAAAGTAAATCATGAGAATAAAAGTCAGAAATGGGTAGAACTAAAGCTCGCTCAAAATTTAATTATATCACTCCACATAATAAACAATTCGAGTGGTATATAGTGCGAAGTGAGTTCTAGTGTACCCATTGAGGTGAAAAACCAAAGTGAAATTAATGTATTACTAAACTGTGCTGTATGTTTTGGATAGGATAAAACTATGGAAGTAGTATGTAATAATACTAATTGATTTTTGTAATTTTATTTATTTATTGTAATTTATATTGTATGAACCACAATTTGTTATACCCAAGTTAATATTATATTGTTTCAAATAATTATGTTAGATTGTAAGAAAACCCAGGGTTAATTTTAAAAGACATAAAAATTTAACTACCAAAGATAATATAAAATTAAAATAATCCTATGAAAGAAATGACAACAGGAAGTAGTACCGGGTATGAACACTATTCGAGACTAAATAAATAATATATAAATTTATTTAATGATAATAAAATGATAAAATATTTATATACAATGTCATAAAAAAATTAACCAAAACATATTATGTAAATTAAATTAGTAAAGAAACCGGAATGGAAGGGAATTATTTTTCCATAAATAAAATATAAATTTATAATAATCACAAACTGCCTACATAATAAAAATACTATGTGTTACTAACAGTGATGAAAAATAACAAGTATTGTTAATAAGATATAAAAATTTTGAACTAAACCGGAGAGTTGAAGAAACGATGCGACAAAAATTATAAAAAATAACCTTTTTTGGACGTTGGAGGAGGCGAAATTCACGCAAGAGTAATAAACAAAGTGAATACTAACTAATTATACCTGAGGAATCCAAATTAAATGGTGTTATACATTAAAAACCAGTGGATGAAACCATTCTGAGGATCCAATATAGTTCGGCCTACTTCCAGTAGACAATCAGAAAATACTCTAAACGAAAAGGAAATAATAACGCAAGACGTACCTCATCACAGAATAAAACTTCAATTCAGTAAGGACAACACGGAGCGAGGTAATATAAACATTTTGTCGTAATAAGTCCAGAAGAAAACTCGTTTTTTAACAGTGAAATCGAACAAAAAATATTCATTTTATCATATGTTTCTTTCAAAAGTAAACAAATACATGCTGCTCTCTTACGGCAATTCCGAAAACTACGTAATATTTGAAAAATAAACAAAATTATTTATTAATTTTTGATATTTGTAAAGCGTAGCAATTATCCATTTCTGACACTCTCATAACACAAAGAATTCACCCCGAACCCTGGGGAATTACTAAGAATTATGTAATAACTGATGTATTTTATTATAGCGTAATATTGGTTAAATAACAACATATATGTTTTGTTCCTTAGACAGATCTATGTTTACTCGGTAAAGTCGAGATGATGTTTTTTTTTTAAAAGATTAATTGTGATACCTATACTTTGGTGGCTGGAGACAAAAGTCAATAATCAATAAAGCAATATTATTGAAAATTAATATTGAATTATAACGTGTTATAATTTATTGTAGTGGGTAGTTAATGAAAATTTCAACACAACATACAGAAGAAATCGTCACAACAGAGGGGCAATAATGATACTTACTCTCTCTTCTGCATAAGGCTGAACAAATTACCTCCTTGACCCCAAATCACACACTCTCGATTTCTTTTAGATTGAGTAAAACAAGATAAACAAAATCCTTTATTTATACCGTTTAAAACGTCAGTTAGTATAATTCAAAAGTGAGGCATACTGCGTGAGGCATATAATAACACTTCCATAACACCTCACGAAGAAAGCGGTACGTTATAGATTTGGCGCTCAACGTAAAAGGGCGGTAATTAGAAAAGAATTTTGATATTTAATAAAAAATATATATCAAAAAATCTAATTATCGTTGGCAGTTATGAGAAAACAAGAAATGCCTAATACCCGAGGCCAATCGAAGAAGAGGGCAGAAGAAAAGGAGATTGAAGAAGGTGGACAGGAACAAGAAATAGAGTTAGTCACGGACAGTGAAATGGACCAACAGACAGGTGATACAGAAGAAACCTAAGTAGTTATGGATACGGAAAAGGAAATAGTGGAAGAGGATGCCCAAGGGGATCAACCAGATAAATCCAACCAAAAAGAAGATATAAGCATACAGGAGATGTTAAGAATTATAATGGAAGGGAATAACAAGATCCAGGAAGATAATAAGCGAACCAATGACAAAATAGATGAAAATTTTAGAAAACAGGAGGAAGCCTTGAAACAAATCAATGAAGAAAATAAGGAGAATTTTAAGAAACAGGAGGAAAACTTAAAACAAACTATGAATGAACGATACCTTGGAACTGAAGGAAGCGGTTGAAGGGCAAAGAGAAGAGATGAATGCAAAATTTGAAGAGAATAATAAGAATTTAAAACAATTTGAGTGTAAAATGGAGAATTTTAATAAGGAGATATGGAAAACTTTCGGAGAGAAGTTTGAAAATGTTAATACGCGTATCCAAAAAGCAGATACATACCAAGAGGGGACAAATAAACAAATGGACCATAGTTCCAATAATTGGGATGAAACATTGGACAGCACTTCAGAAGGTATTAAAGTAAGTCCGAATACAGAAGAGAAGAGGAAGGAAATAGAAATTACAGAATACCAAGATGTAATGCCATCTGAAAATAAAAATAGCCACAACAAAAAGGATATTCAAACGATGGAAAAGAAGACCAAGGAAATAATAAAAACAAGTAGAAAGAAAATAATAAATACCAAGGAAGAATGTGAGATGATTACAGGTGGATTAATTAATGTACTCAACCTTCCAATTAACGAACAGAGGGAGTTAATTAAGTTTACATCTCAGTTAAATGTGTCAACGATGGAAGTGTATCAGACAATATCAGCCGTATCTTCAAGACGGAAGACAACATGCAAATATTGGGCAAATAATCCAAAGGTAAAAGGGAATGGAATGAGATTAAATATGAGCAACTATGTTATGTTAGAGGAGGTACAATACTGGTTAGTTAAAAAGGAACGAATTATGACGAAAGACCGGTACTTAAGTGAAAGTTTTATAGCAGCAAAGTGGGAGAGCCGGATGGTAAGAAGATTATCAAGGAGAGAATTAATTACGAACACCCCAGCAATCCGAGAACATGGAGTACCTGAAATAATGGACCACGGTTAAACAGACTCCAAACAAACCAGAAAAAAGGGACGGATCTTATGAATACAGGGCCAAGCAACCCAGTGTAAATAGAAAACCACAAAATTCTAAAAGTGTGTAAGTACAACTTACTTAAGATATTTTGCAACCATTAGAATTAATAAAAGCATGTAAGTACATCTTACTCAAGTTATTTTGAAACCATATAATTTAAAATAAAAAGACAAAACACCAAGAAAATGTAAGAGCAGATTATATAATTTAGTTATGAAGAATTGATTTAAAATGGACTAATAGGAAAAATAATATTTTTATGGTAACAAAAGAAGAATATATAAATAAACAATTGATGGTAATGTGCTCAGTTAAGAAAGTCAAATAAGAAGAATAAAGAATAATTTAATGACTCCAATGAAACTGAAGGAGGATGATAATTAATACAATAATTAGAATTTCTCGGAATTGAAGATTATATAAGAAGAAATGATACGGAGAAATATGTCACAAGAAGTAAAGTCAGAAGAATTTTAACATAAGGCCTATCAATGATGTTATATGCTATTGGTCAATGGAAAAGAAGAAGGAATCACGGAGAGGAAGAAATATATAAATAAATACAAACAGCTACCGTATGAAGAATCCCAAAAGTGTTTGGTACTAGTCGCTAATTGACTACTACTTATAATTTTTTTATTTTTATGTATTGACCGTAGAAATGTTCCGGCAATAATTTTTATGAGCAGGGATGATGTTCCCCTGGTCTCAGAAGGTGTAAGGATGGACAGCGGAGTAATGGACCCAGAGTGGCCACCCGACTGGAACCACCGCACAAGATAGGGAAAAATGTTAGGGAAATTGAATATTTAAGGGATAATAATTATAGAATAGCTGAAAGGATTGATATTAGATTCCAAAAGTATAGATGAAGAAAATAGAAGGAAGATAGCAGACAGAAGCTTAATTGATAAAGCGAGTATATAAAAGTAAATAGAAATGAGTGTTGAAACAATTTTAATATGATTAATGTGACCAGTCCTTATCAAATAAAATGTGGAAGTACCACTAACCCCGAGAAATAATTGATGAATTTGCCTCCAAGAGAGAGAGAGTTAAGTAAGAAAATAGCAATTACCACCAGTCGGAATTACCAGAGTGTATAATCAGTCGGAAATGAAACACTATTATGAAAACAAAGTCAAGACCATTAGGAGACTTGAACAAACCAACAATTTATTTCTATCAACGAGTTGAACTAAAATAAATTTGTTCTAGTGGGGGGGCTTTATGTAACGGTACATAACCCGGTCCCAATAAAGTAAATCATGAGAATAAAAGTCAGAAATGGGTAGAACTAAAGCTCGCTCAAAATTTAATTATATCACTCCACATAATAAACAATTCAAGTGGTATATAGTGCTAAGTGAGTTCTAGTGTACCCATTGAGGTGAAAAACCAAAGTGAAATTAATGTATTACTAAACTGTGCTGTATGTTTTGGATAGGATAAAACTATGGAAGTAGTATGTAATAATACTAATTGATTTTTGTAATTTTATTTATTTATTGTAATTTATATTGTATGAACCACAATTTGTTATACCCAAGTTAATATTATATTGTTTCAAATAATTATGTTAGATTGTAAGAAAACCCAGGGTTAATTTTAAAAGACATAAAAATTTAACTACCAAAGATAATATAAAATTAAAATAATCCTATGAAGGAAATGACAACAGGAAGTAGTACCGGGTATGAACACTATTCGAGACTAAATAAATAATATATACATTTATTTAATGATAATAAAATGTAAAATATTTATATACAATGTCATAAAAAAATTAACCAAAACATATTATGTAAATTAAATTAGTAAAGAAACCGGAATGGAAGGGAATTATTTTTCCATAAATAAAATATAAATTTATAATAATCACAAACTGCCTACATAATAAAAATACTATGTGTTACTAACAGTGATGAAAAATAACAAGTATTGTTAATAAGATATAAAAATTTTGAACTAAACCGGAGAGTTGAAGAAACGATGCGACAAAAATTATAAAAAATAATATTTTTTGGACGTTGGAGGAGGCGAAATTCACGCAAGAGTAATAAACAAAGTGAATACTAACTAATTATACCTGAGGAATCCAAATTAAATGGTGTTATACATTAAAAACCAGTGGATGAAACCATTCTGAGGATCCAATATAGTTCGGCCTACTTCCAGTAGACAATCAGAAAATACTCTAAACGAAAAGGAAATAATAACGCAAGACGTACCTCATCACAGAATAAAACTTCAATTCAGTAAGGACAACACGGAGCGAGGTAATATAAACATTTTGTCGTAATAAGTCCAGAAGAAAACTCGTTTTTTAACAGTGAAATCGAACAAAAAATATTCATTTTATCATATGTTTCTTTCAAAAGTAAACAAATACATGCTGCTCTCTTACGGCAATTCCGGAAACTACGTAATATTTGAAAAATAAACAAAATTATTTATTAATTTTTGATATTTGTAAAGCGTAGCAATTATCCATTTCTGACACTCTCATAACACAAAGAATTCACCCCGAACCCTGGGGAATTACTAAGAATTATGTAATAACTGATGTATTTTATTATAGCGTAATATTGGTTAAATAACAACATATATGTTTTGTTCCTTAGACAGATCTATGTTTACTCGGTAAAGTCGAGATGATGTTTTTTTTTTTAAAAGATTAATTGTGATACCTATACTTTGGTGGCTGGAGACAAAAGTCAATAATCAATAAAGCAATATTATTGAAAATTAATATTGAATTATAACGTGTTATAATTTATTGTAGTGGGTAGTTAATGAAAATTTCAGCACAACATACAGAAGAAATCGTCACAACAGAGGGGCAATAATGATACTTACTCTCTCTTCTGCATAAGGCTGAACAAATTACCTCCTTGACCCCAAATCACACACTCTCGATTTCTTTTAGATTGAGTAAAACAAGATAAACAAAATCCTTTATTTATACCGTTTAAAACGTCAGTTAGTATAATTCAAAAGTGACGCATACTACTTAAGGTATATCATAAAAAATCTACACGACCACATCATAAAAGTAGAACGTTACAGAAATGGCGAACCCAACATTTGGGGCTTGACTCAGACTGACGTTTCGCTAAATAATACCTCTTAAGTAGAACGTTACAGAATTGACGCTAACAACGTGGGGCATATAAAATATAACTCTACTGTACCTCACTGCGTTACGTTACAATATATATCTTCCTTTAAGTCACCGTATAAAAAAGCCGTTTTTATATCAACTTTACCGATATGTAAATTTTCACGAGCAGAAATACTAAGTATCAATCTTATTGTATCAAAGCGAACAACCGGACTAAAAGTTTCTTTATAATCTATACCTTTCTGTTGCGAATAACCTTTAATAACCAACCGCGCTTTATAACGTTCTGTACCATCTGGATTGAGCTTCTTCACAAAAACCCAACGATTGTTAATCACCTTTTTATCTTTTGGCTTTTCCACTAATAGCCATGTCTTATTTTCATACCAAGATTTCATTTCGTCCTGCATTGCAGCTTGCCAACTATCTTTTTCTTTACTTGTAATTGCTTCGTTATAATTAGATGGTAACTTTTCAGCAATAAACGTGATCGGACATCCATAATATTCTGTAGGTTTTAATTTTGTTCTATCGCGGGTCGTCCAGTTTGATTGTTATCGCTATTTGAAGATTATAAAGGTTCTCTTTCTTCAAACTCATTTGATTCATTTTTAAGTAAAAGTTCATTATTTTTAGGAGTTATAATTTCATTTTCTTCAGTTTCTTTATTATTATTGTTCAAAGAATTCAAAATAATTGAATCAGCTAATACTCTTTCAGGTTTAAAAAGTACATCTCTACTTATAATGACATCTCACACTTCCGGAACATATACACGATAACCTTTACAATCCTCATGATATCCGACCAGATAACCCTCATCGATTTTTTATCAAGTTTCTTACGCTTTTCTTTTGATACATGTACATAACACATGGTTCCAAATATTTTAAATCTATGAACAGTAGCTGTTTTTCCATTCCATAACTCATAAGGAGTTTTATTATTTTGTTTTGTTGGGCCTGTTCTAATAATTACATGTACAGCAGTATTCATTGCTTTTGCCCATAAGAATACAAATAAGTTTGAATTTGAATATAACATTGATCGAGCAGCCTCTACAATGATTCGGTTATCGCGCTCTGCAATTGAATTTTGTTCGGGCGTATATGGAACATTAATCGAATATTTTATACCTTTACTATTTAAAAAAGTTATCATAGCTTTATTATCGTATTCTTTACCACCATAAAAATTAATTTCTTTAATATTTGTTGCAAATTGATTCTCAACCCCGATACAAAATGATTTTAGTTTTTCTATTACTTCAGATTTTTCTCGAATAAAATGAATTTCTCTATAACTTGAAAAATCGTCTTTAAAAGAAACGAAATATAACTTTCTACCGAGAGACTCTACTTCCATAGGACCACAAACGTCAGTATAAATTATTTCGCGAGTTTTAGTGGCACGATCGATCTTTTGTGAAAAGGCACTCTATGATTCATTGCCATAAGCGCAACCTTCACAAAAGAAATTTTCATCAGTAAATTTTATATTTAGATTTTTCAAACATTTCTTCACATGTTTTACATTTTGATGGCAAAGTCTTTCGTGCCATAATTGTAAAACATTACCGTTGGCAATGCTCGATCTACTCTTTTGTTCTACCACGTTACATTCTTTTGGAATTAAAGTTTGAATGTCTAATTTTAGCAAACTACCAGTCGCATATTCGGAACCAGTTACAAGAATTTCATTACCATGCTTTAAAGTACATCTCGTAGCATTATGTGTTATTTCATAATCTATACCCCTTTTACCCGCATATTTAACAGAAAACAGATTATACATTGAATCAGGAACATATAATACATTATAGATAGTACCTTCTACTCGTTCACTATTTTTATAAGTTTCAAAGTCAATATTACCTTTACCCAATGCAGACATTGTCATACCGTTGCCCATTCTTACACTGACTGGTGTTGTATATTCTTCGAACGTTGAAACCCATTCTCGATGCTTCGACATATGATCCGTCGCACCCGAATCCACAATCCAGAGATCATCCCGATTGCCACAGCTGCCTTTGTCACCTATTAGTGCTATCCTCGATGTTGATTTCTTCTGTCCAGAAGACGAGTTACTTCTTTCTTGATTATTCGACCATCTTCGCTGTCCATTATTCTTATTCATGAAGCAATTGTTACTTTTATGACCTTTTCTTTTGCACGTATAACACCTGAAGCAGTCCCTTTTTAAATAACCTTGTCTTCCACAATTATAACACTGCTCTAGTTTCAAATCATTCTTCTCATATTTATAAGAGTCATTCTTCTGTTCCTTATGACCGATTTTTAGATTAGCTAGCAACGCTGTCGTCTCTTCGTGTACTTCCTTTTGCTCTTGTAATCTAAATTCTTCTGCCTTCAAGCGCTCAGTCAAGTTTTCGAGATTCTTCTTATCGTCAGATACCGAATCTCAAGCACTGTGAAAATGATTAAACTTTTGTGGCAAAGATGTTAAAACACGAGTCATCACCATAGTCTTTTCAATTTTTCCCCCGAGAGTTTCCATTTTTCTAGCCAACTGTTCTATTTTTGAAATATTATACGTTACACTTTCATTCTCTGTCCACTTAAACTCAAAAAATTGTTTTTGAATCATCGACAGATTTTCATCAGATTTTAGATCATATGCTGTATTCAATTTGTCCCACATCTCCTTGGCAGTAGAACAACCCATTATAAGTTCGAGAGGCTTTCTCTCCACTGTTGTAACAATTAACATTCTGGCAATTTTGTCCGCCTTCTTGAACTTTTCCAACAACGCGTCACGATCTTCTGCACCTGCAGCTGGCTCGGCTAATCTTCCTTCGCAAACATCTAGCACATCATCATCCTCTTCCATCATTGTGCGTACTACGAAGCGCCATTGATGCCAATTATCTTTGTCTCGAAGTTTTTCAATTTTTATATTCGGTTCCATTTTTGCACAAATATTTTATACTTGCACTCCAATTACACACTGCACTCCGATTTAGAATGCCACTGGGCCCATAACCTGTTGAGGTATGGGTAAAAATAATGACTAATTTAAGTACAGGAGGAAACACACGCTTTATTGAAGTAACAGTTTAGTAGCAAGTATACATAAAACGGACACACGAAATACACATTACAAAAGCACATTTAAAACTGAACTGAACTTGTCGAGTGCATCTCTATTTATATAGAAAACAGCTTCCAGATCTTTCCTTTTACTTAAAACTTCGAGAACATTACTTTTCTAGACTCTCACAGTAAACGGGCATGTGTGCGGGTTGAGGCCCCGCCCAGGCAGCTCGACCCCCCCATCGCACAATACAAACTTTCACTTCTACAATGACAGGTACATTTACTTAAGAATGAATGTAGAGTTTTCCAGTATATTCTCAACAAGTGGAACACTTGATACAAATATAATGAAAATTTAAATTTAATTTCTGTTGTTCATAATAGAAGTTCGTACATTTTTTTATTGGTACTTTTCTATGAACAACAAACAAGTTACCGGTAACATTAAATTTATGCATGCATATTCTCCCTAACTATACCGGTTTGTTAGGGTGTAATAATTATCTTTTTTTTTGTAATAGTTTTTTCTCAATAAAATAAAGGAAACTGATTAAGCAACAATAGTACTGAAAACGGTATTGTTATCCAGTCAAAATATATTACATTTGTTATAAAACTTTAGGATCTTAGATTATGAATAGCATGTTGCAATGCTGGGTTAAACATTGCTGAGTAAAACAAACTTATTTAATTTTTGACGCACATCATGTTTCGAAAACACAGCTGATGATGTCTTTTCTTTAGTTATACTAAAACATACAATTCTGTAAAATAAACTACCTATTAACATTACTAACCTAATTTTGTGAGTGTATTCACGATAATCATTGTTAGAAGTATGACCTTTAAATATGTTATTAGTAAAGATTGTACACGCTAATATAATAATTTTTTTTGTATCTAAATTATTTGTCTCAATGTTTTTTTTATTGTTCAGAAGGGGTTACATACATTTTACTACCCTGATTACATCTGAGGAAGCCATGACCAAGTTTCCTTTTGAAATATAATCAACAAAATGAGTATAAGGGCTAAGGTTGCTGTCATCGGCTATCAGCAGTCTTATACATTCTTCACGTTTCAACTTAGAACTACTTTTTCTAACAATGAAACCAGACAAGTCGAAAAGAATATTATCTTCATAATAAGAGTTTTTATTTTCCAGCAGACATTTAATGTTTTTAACGTCTTCTTCATGGATGTTGACTGAGTTTAGGTCCACTGTTTCTTCTGCTTCTGCAAAACTCATAACAGAGTTTTAAAATGTCATGTCAAACCTCAAACAGTTGCTTTTGTTAGAAGCTTTAACACTGTTACTAAACATAAGTTGCCTCAAGGTCCATTGAAACTGTTTGACATTAGGATTGTTATTATGTCTCCCTCGAGATGTTAAGGAGGAAAATTACATACAATTAAAATTAAATTATCAAAATTACATAAAAGTTTCGCTAACAAACACGGAAAAAATTTTCGAACTGAATTAAGACAAGTAACTAGTTAACAAAACACGGAAGCACGGCTGCAAACAATGTATAAATTTGTGCTCAGTGACGCCTTCTTGCCTTGTTGTGGTGGGGGCCTGCTGCTTTCCCGCCGGGCCGTTTTTGCGCTTTCACTCCCATCTAGCGCGGCAGCCAGTGTTATTATACATCGATGGAATTACCGTTGTAAGTCCACGATGTCGCTGTTTTCAATAATTAATGTTTATCAACCGCACTTTAATCACCTTCAATGGGACCGATCCATTGTGTCGTCGTCATTTTACTGTCGGTATAACCATTGTTTAATGAAGTGCACAAGCATATCAACAAAGTAATTAGGCTGACGCGAGATAAGAAATTAATTACCACTGATAACGTTTGTTTTAATGCCGATTGTTATCCTTGTGACTGAGGGAGTATTCATTGGACCGTCCAATACTATATCACAACTCATGAAGGTAATTCACACAAAAGGAGGACACGTTTATGTACATGTCAATTAGCAGAGAACATCAGCGAGAACATAATGCAGAGAATTTGATCAAACGATCGTTACAATTAGTTTAAATTTTCCAGATGCAGTGTAGCGGTATAAAGTACACAACCTAAAAAAACGTCTCAAATGTCATAAGTGAATAATTGGTGTAAAAACAAAAATAATAAATTGGTTCCTATTTAAGTAAAGAACGTGCATCTTTATCTACATGATAGAGCAGAATATTGTTAATTCTTGTAGTTCTACGCAAAAAGGATCAGGTTTTGTGGTTCGTTTACAATGAGACGAGAGTAATTGATCTGCGCAT
This sequence comes from Magicicada septendecula, assembly GCA_034769895.1. Lineage (NCBI taxonomy): Eukaryota > Metazoa > Arthropoda > Insecta > Hemiptera > Cicadidae > Magicicada > Magicicada septendecula. Next base: position 368,128,091 of record CM068370.1, read on the forward strand.
ATACCTACTTCAACACCCACGTAACCAAAACCCTCGACAAGACTGGCTGGCGTCCGAGCCATAATGTTTCCCTTCCTCTCGTGTCGCAACCGCCTGGCTCTAAGGTCGGTACTGACCTATGCGTCTTCCACATGGTGGTCGCTCTTGTCCACCACCAACAGGTTTAGGCTAGAACGTTTCTAATCGAAAACCTTCCACTCCTTGTCGGGATATATTTGGTTTGCCAGCAATGACGTAATTCGTAGAAGCCTTCGAGTGGCTACTCTGCTCTTTTCCGGTCGGCTGTAACTCTATTTGCTGCACCTGCGACCTCTTCCTTCCCCTACCTGCGGACAATTAGGACCTTAGAGCCACCATCCCCCCATCCGGATCAAACGCCCTCGGGCGATTCTAGACGATCCGCCTGACTTCTTGTTAGCGGCCCAAGAGTTGACCTTCCTAAACTTGATTCCCTCATTTTCCTCAGAGACTTCATTCTAAGCACGTTTGCTGCTACTACCTTTGCCACAGGCACGGAGGCTTTCTGCCTCACGGAGACCGCCTGACGCCTCAAAGCGTCTGCTAACTGGACCTGTCGTCTGAATCGGTCTCAGCAGCTGTGCCATGACATCAAGCCTTCAACCGCCCGCCATCTTGTAAATAATCGCGTTGACAGTTACATTTCCAGAACTAGAAACTTACAGACTGGACTAGTACCAAGTTATCTTGTGGTAGCGTCGGGCTTGGCACGGTCGCGGTAGTACAGCCGTCTATGGGTGTACAGACACCTCGCTAATACAATGCAATGCAATACACGAGAGTAATTACGCCTATTTGGAGATGTCAGTGAAGTTAAGCAGACGTTTCCCTCGGTTTTCTCAAAATTGATTAGTTGGTTCATTGGAAATCTTCTTGGAAGTCAAGCTGGGTGGTATCTGTTCTGGCAACAAAGATATAATTTACTATAGTAGAAATATTTAGCTGCACGTTTCGCCGTTTCTTGTGTCGTTCTTCTCATTTCTGGTCTATCCAGGCAGATCTGTTCCAACTGGTACGTCGTACCTCCTTCGATCCATATTCACACATGAATGTGAATATGACAGTCCTGTGTCGTGACACTTCTTTTCTCTTTGCTCTTTAGCTAATATAACAATTTTTTTGAGGTCACATTTTTTTAGCACTCTTTCCGTATGGTTATAGTTTCTGTTCCAGCAATAAACCTTCGCGGTCTTCAATATGTTCGAGTGTTCGTTGCAATCTTTCACTCGTCATGCTACTTACTGCTGCTGACTACGTTGCTTATTTTCCGACTGTATACAATATGGTGAAGTATCAGTTCAATATCTTTTTCCTGCCTATAAATATATGCTAATAATAAAAGTAACAACAAAAACAATAAGAATATTAATAATATTTGTTTTAGATATTTCCTCAGTAATAAAGGGTATCTCCTACAATTATGCAAATAAATATAATTGCACGCATTATTTTCGTATTTACAACTAAAGACTTTATGAATCACTTTTAAAAAGTAATATTTAAAAGCTTTTGATATCGTAAAGTTGATTACCATGTTGAGGGGAGGGGGGGCGACGTTCAAAGAAACCAACGTCGCGAATAAATAAAATCGTTCTTTACAAAGTGTCGCTGAAGACGCTTATTACGTTTACAAAAGCGAAGTTGAAATTTTTTCATTTTTCCCTCACACACGGCGGTAACAAAACGAACAGATTTACAATCCACTAGCGGTGTCGGCGCGCGCTCGTACCGGTATTAATCCATGTCACGCTTCGAGATGACGGCCGCGTCACTTTGCATGTATTCTTGAAACCGATTTCTTCATGATTTACCACAGTACCGCTGCCACCACTAGTACTGACATGTGTCGTTTGCACTCCTCTGTCTACGAGGCGTCGCCATGTAAGGAGAAATTAGACTTGCCCCCTCGCCCTGCAGTCGCTAGCTTTGAAAAGCACATACAATCACACATTAGTCGACTGTGTTTAATATAATTTTTTCTTCGGGTAAAGTTTCGTTTTGTTGCCACGTATCAACGTCTCCTTGACGTATGTAACCAGCTCAGAAAACAATATTTGTCTTATATTGTGTTTTAAGTTTTGTACAACTTGTTTTATTTTTTTATTTAGTTTGACAAATTCTTTTATGTTTGTTCAACTGTCGTGCTCTGGTGTGGGCTGGCTCAAGGTCGAGTCAGTGCTCGTCTAACTACTGTTGGTGCAAACAACAGTCTGATTGCAATGGGAGGATTTCAGTCGGTAAAAGCAACACCTACATGTGCACACTTAAACAACACGAATTGTTGGTAGAGCAATGTATATCTCCACTGCACATCGAGGATATCGTCATTTCAGTTCCCCGACGAGACCTTCTTATTCAGTCGCCACCAAACCACATATGAGACACCCTCTTATGCAACTGCAAACCACATGCGCTTACCAGGGAAGGGTACGCTGGATACGTCAGCGAGCTGGGTTGGAACCCTCTCCTCGAAAGGAGACTAACGGACTTACCCGTTGTGTCATGTAAAGACACGAATTTCCGTAAAGAAACAACGTTACTCAGAGGGGGTCTCGTGGAGGCGCCGTTTCGGTACCCAGACAAGCGAACGACGGGGGTCAGCCACCGCACTCGAGATCTGTAACCTCGGGTTGAGCTCCCCAACGCTGGACACAACGCGTGCTACCCAACACACAAACAACAGCCATCCTCTTATAGTGTTGCTCATTACTGTATGCGGTTGAATGAAGACTGATTTTAGTCTGACGGCGATGTGCTGTGAGCTAGAGCCGGACAGGCTAGTATCTAATGCTTAAGGAAACGTGATGAGGAGGATTTCAGTCGGTAAAAGCGACGCCTTCATGTGCACACTCAAACAACACGAACTGTTGGTAGAGTAATGTGTATCTCCACTGCACCTCGAGGATATTTTGTCATCCACCTCGTGTTTATTTAAAGTTGTCATGAATGTAGCCAAATCAATAGTGACATTCTGAGCATAAGAAATGTATCACTTCTTTGCCAAGCAAAGAAAGGTGGCCAAGCTACCCAAACTGTGGAATTGGATTACATGCTAAGATGCCTACAAATTACTAGTGAGCGTAAATTACGAACTTTGAATACTGCAGAAGATTGGAAATGGTATTCATACGGTCGGCGTCCAATCCCCAACAGATTTGATGTCTTACATAAAAAATCGAAATTACAGTCGAATGACCATATTAAGCAGTTACCGCAAGGTGAATGGCCAAAAATATATTAAAATATACCCCACGATGGATTAAACAAGGAAATCCTCTCTGTTTTGGGGACTACTAATTATCTAAACAATTGACTAATTGAAAGCTTAGTCAATGGACTAACCGATTGGACAGGCTGAGGTTTAGGAAGGAAAGGAAGGATTAATCTTGCAGTCAGAGATATGAAATACTTTATATATTAAATTGATTCCTATGTAGACACAATTCCCTAGACGACGATAGATTAAGTTTCAATGAAGAGACAAATTGCCAAGTTATGGTCATATTGAAGAGCCGACTATAGATGATAGCGAGACCCACCGACTTTATTAGATGGGTAGCGAGAGTTACATATTTTAACGCAGTAATAAATTTATGACAGCACAATCTATTTTGCCGTACTGCCAAACAAACTGCTCACGGGTGGTCCGCGTTGTATTTTATTTAAGCAGGCATGATCCACGGATGGCATACAATGTAAGCGAAAAAGACCAGATGCCGAGAGATAAATCGTGCAATATCTTGGTACGAGTCATCCGTTCGGAATAGCGTTGTCCAGCTGATCATGCAATATATGGCAAGCGTTACGTAATCCCTCCGTTTGTTGCCTATTTGGTGCGGTATTACAATATTTACTGCAGAATTGCAGAACGATCTCTAGTCTTTTTGGCAAGTCGGTGATCCATTGGCTTTTAGGATCAGTTTGCTCTTAAATTATAAGGAAACTCTCTTATCGTACGCCAGCTAATCAGCCCAACGAAGTGGCCTGTGACATTGTGACAACGCTTGATATTGCGAGGCTCGTTATTCAAGCACTCATTCGTGGCCAAACACACACCACACATTCGCCCCCGCGCGTCTCGAAGTAGCAAAGGTGGGTTGCTGAGAAGTAACTGAAAACCTTATATTCTATATTTTCTCATTGGTTACACAGAAGGACACCAAAAGTTAACCAACATAAAAACAAATTACGGATGATCAAAGAGGATAGTAAACTTTTGGTTCCAACAAATTTCATCTTCATCACTTCCATGCCAACGATTCAACTCCAAGCCGCCTGAGAGACCTTAAGGTTATCGTACTACTTTACTTCCTTTTTATTACAATAATATAATATTATAGTCTCGTTGATAAATTTTGTTAGAACAACGTCTCATATCATATTTATTTTCTCTTGGGTCCCTAGTAGTTTTCTCTTCAGATAGGGTGACCTCCAATGTAGCCTATATACAGTTTTTACAGGCGAAGTACTTACGTCTACTTGTGACTTTCTGACAGTTTTACAGTGCAACAAAGCAAGCAACGTAGGTTATAACTTCTGAATTTTATAAAGAGTATTTTGTGTGTGTGTAGACGCGCGCACGCGGTCAAATAATTTTTCTGTTGCATAAAATATACCAAAGAAATAAAATTGATGAGTAACCGTTATAGCTAATATCATCACACCTTCTAGGAATGTTTGTTGGCGGAGAGTGAAAGTTGACTTCTGCCGCCCCTCCTATAATTTTTCCCTCACAAAAGACAAGTTTTCCTATATGTTTAACCTATACAGTATCCTGTTTTAAGAGTTATGTGTTTGTGACCTACTTCATGTCAACGAAATATAAAATAAAAGAAAACTATATATTTAAAGTAACGGACCACCATGCATAACAACAAGGCATATTCGCACCTCGCTAACAAGGCATATTTCGCATTGCTGCCCCATCATTTAGGTCTGGGGATGTGCACAGGGAAACAAAAATGAAAATATATACGACTGCCATCAGACCGGTGTTATGCTACGGGTGGGAGGCATGGAGAATCACACAGAAAACACCCGACATAGTAGACACCTTTGAAAGGAAAATCCTCAGACGCATTATAGGCCGTAAGATGCAATACGCTGAGGCTTAGTTAAACGTACCCTCTTTTTCTCTCGTCTGATTTTAGAGTTCAAGCTGCATTATAGTATACTACAATTAGACGAAAATTGATTTTAAAAAGGGAAAAATTAGACTGCCAGGTCACTGATGTTAAAGAAACTTAATATAACCTGTACTTAAAAACTTAGTCCCGTGAGACAGGTGTCGCTTTAAACATGGCTGGGTGAGAGAGTAAAAAATGTGTTTTCATATCACCAAAAATTTCGCTTCTATTACTCACAAACTTTTTCACCAAACATAATTAATTTATTTCAAAATACTTAATTTTATTTTTTACCATGTAAATTGCGCCGAGTCTTTTGAAGTTTTATCGCTTTTCCCCTCTTCAAGCGCAACATTGAAATGTAAATTCAATAAAAAACCTCTATAAAAAGTTTCAAATAAAATCTGTGGGAAATTTAATTACCTATACTCTATACAGCTGTCTAATTTTGTAGATTTATAATTGACCAGCTTATGGACTAAAATACACAGACGTGACCAAACAAATACCTTTTCCATGAATGCTTTACACGCTTCAAGTGTTAACAGTTTTAATTATTTTTTAACAATAGTTGATGTAATTCGCTTCTACCATTCTTATTATATTTGTTTTCTAGGGTAAAAATTATGGCGTTTTCAATTTTGAATTTTGTTCAAACATTTCTTCAACCACAGATTTCAAATGAGCACACTAAAAATTTCTATATTACAATTTATATTATATTTTACAAATTAAATTAAATTATATTTTGAGTTATGTAATGTTTCATATAATACATTTATGAAAAAATATTTATGAAAAAAAAACCTAGTTAATATGTGTAATGTGTATTGCTGTTGCTGCATTTAGGACTGAAACTTTTTCATTAAAGGGACATGATTTAATCTGCTGCTGTATTGAACACAAACATTTTGTTATAAAATATTTTAATAATACTGATTCTTGTAGGAAATGTACCGTCGGTCCTATACTTCTTGATTAATAAAAGGCTTGGTTGAAATAATGTTAAAATTTTTTTTTAAGTGTGCAAAGATTTGTCAGATTGCAAAATACTATGCGTAATTTTATCTAGATAGGAAAAAAATAAAACGAAAGAAAATTTTGTAAACTTTAATTTTTTTACTTAGGAAAAAATACAATTTCCCAAATACAAGATACAATTTTGTTCCTTTTGTTACTTTTAATGTTACTGAAGATGTTAATGTAAAACCTACAATAATTGTTGAGTTAATCAGCAAAAACCGAAAAATTTCAGAATTTTGCAAAAAGGAGTTAACAATTACGAAACTAAAATGAATAATTATTAATATTTGCAAGCCCCTAAATTTTTCATTCTAGTTTTCAAAGCATAGGTATTTTACTTATAAAAATTAGAATATATAAATTACTTCCAAACATATCTTGAAAAATTACAATTTTTTTGATATCATAAAAATATATAACGACATGTAGCAGATGTACTTTTTACTTATATAAAATGTGATCTTTTTTTATAGGGAAGTTATTTGAAATAACTATGGCATAGTTTTTAAAAAGACACATTTACAACTCCAAACTCTTCAGTCTTTGAAGTACACCAAGTCTCAGTGCTTACATCTCATATTTTGTTTATTTTTAAAAGCTTATATTTTTAGAATTTTACTATTATTACTGTATTATTATTACGATTATAATATGCTATGTAATATTACTACTAACACTATCATATTGGTACTCTGTGTTACTATTATTATATATTACTATACATGTTAATGTGGCCAACATAAACGAGGAATATTTAGGCAATATCTGGGCGAGTCATGATATGGATTCTGACGCATCTAACAATGCCCCGCTGACCGCCACGTCACCGAAATTCCCGAACTCAATAACACGCGGTCACCAGGCTGCCTGCCAACCGGCGAAGTAAGCATTTTAACCGGCTATCGAAGAAATTTATTCAGCTACTAAAATACAAAGAAACTGTATACGTAAAATATTTTGGAATATAAATATGTTATAACATGTTTATATGAAAATAATATGAAAGTAATTTATAAAAACTAGGCAGAAGGGATTGGACTCACTACTGCGACTACCATCTGAAATAAGTTATCACAGACGTTACGGAAGGCCAGTACATACATAAACGGAGACATTCGTCTTTAATGACGCAACCTTCCTCAACATTCTCATTAAAATGGAGTTTCGTTAGAACAATTACTATAATATAACCCTCTCGTAATGTATAGTCTATTTTATGTACAATTAGTATAAACTCGATATAAAATATTTGAGGCTTTCCTGTAAAATATTTAAGTTGGACAATAACAAAACACGTCATTTAAAACCATCTATGGAATATATTAACCCATTTGTTGACATCAATATGGAGACGAGATGTAGACAAAAAAATGTAGAAGTTTAATCACATGTGTGGGACGATAAGAAGAACACTGAATAAAAAGGTCAGAAGAGATGTTCTTTTGAAATTTTATAAAGTGATGGCAGTGCCATGCGGCCTTTAAGGCAGTCAGACTTGGACACTGAACACACAGACCCAAATCCGAATACAGGCTAGTGAAACGAGATTTTTACGATCAATACTAGGAGTACCACGGAGGGACCGGCTAAGAAATTATGATATAAGGAAGATCCTTGGAATATACAACCTAAACGAAAGGATACAACAATACAGATAGCCTTGGACAGACCATGTTGAAAGGCTGCATAAGAACAGGATTCCAAAACAAATGTTAGTTTATAATCCGAAACGACGGAAGAATATTGGAAGACCAAAGAAAAGATGATTGAACAGAGGAGTGCGCAAAGGATCATAAAGTCTACAGCCTGAAGAAGAAGAAGAAGAAGAAGAAGAAGAAGAAGAAGAAGAAGAAGAAGAAGAAGAAGAAGAAGAAGAAGAAGAAGAAGAAGAAGAAGAAGAAGAAGAAGAATATGGAGACGTTAATGCATTCCAACAAAAATAAACTTATTTTCAAAGGAAAAAATTATATTAATCACTCGGTCGGTGAATGTGTGATTGTGTGTGCTTCTGAAAGCTAGCGACTGCCGGGCGAGGGGGCAAGTCTAATTTCTCTTTACATCGCGGCGCCTCGTAGACAGAGGAGTGCAAACGACACATGTCACTACTAGTGGTGGCAGCGGTACTGTGGTAAATGATGAAGAAATCGGTTTCAAGAAAACATGCAAAGTGACGCAGCCGTCATCCCGACGTGTGACTTAGATTAATACCGGCACGAGCGCGCGCCGGCACCGCTACTGGTTTTTAAACCCTGTTCGTCGTTGTTACCGCCGTGTGTGAGGGAAAAATGAAAAAACTTCCACTTCGCTTTTGTAGATGTAATAAGCGACTTCAGCGACACTTTGTAAAGAACAATTTTGTTTATTGGCGCCGTTGGGAGCTTTGAACGTTGCCTCCACAAAATTGTAATCAACTCTGAGACGTCAAAATCTTGTGAACACATGTTTTTTTACAGGATTCATAATGCCTTTAAACGTAAATATAAAAATAACGTTAGTAATTACATTTAATTCCATTGTGGTAGAAGAAATCCTTTATTAATCAGGGAAAATCTAAAGCAAATATAATAATAATTATTATTTTTGTTGATGTTGTTATATTTTTATTAATATATATCGACAGACTGTGACTTCACCCTGTTGTGTAGAGTCGGAAAATATGCAACATAGTCAACAGTAGTAAGTAGCATCTACGAGTGGAAGATGCAACGTAAAACTCGAACGGATTGAAAACGGATAATTAACATACTTGATATTAAAAAAATTAAATAGTACATATGATATATAATATATAGTAAGAGTAATATTGTTTACTTTAATTTGCAATGAAATTGATTAAGGTCAAAAATGACCATTTTAATTGATTACGATATTGTTATTAAGGTCTCAGTTTTAATTTTAAGAGCAAAATATTGCCCGTATCAATGTATTCCAAATGTCTTCACTTTCGGGACCAGAGTGTAGTTTCACAATATTTGCAGGCCGGAGTCAATGAAATACCTTTTACCATGTATGTACATATAATGATTGCGTAAAATTATCTGCACTTCTAAAATATTAATAGGTCTATTTATATTAGACTAATATTAATTAACTTTTTGATTAATATTGTTACGACGGTCTACTTGCTCGTCGTATGGTACTGTGGAAAACAAAATACAAGACACCAGTTACGTCATTAATCACCAACTTTAATTATCACAATTAAACGGTTTGTAATTAACAAGACAGTCTCTTACAACAATCAATTAAAAATTGATTACACGCAATAAAAATGTTAACTGATATAAAACACAATTGTATTACAATAGTCTCGCACAACTATAAAACACGTACTACTTCGCCACAATACTACAAACCGCATTCCAATAATTCGCAACTCAAACTAAACTGAACGTCTCTGAGTACTTGTATTTATACCCTGCTGACGTTCCAGAATATTCGCTAACTGCGTGTCAAGAATGCTACTAGAAAACACCAGAACATAATTGGTTGCGGCCTTACACACAGCAGGCGCGTAGCTGGCGACGTCCACAAAAGTCTCGCCAGCGCATGTTGAAATCACGTACGCCACAACATTCAGCCGGATTCCTCTGGAACATCCGATAAACACGTAGATTGTTCTGTAATGTCGTAACAATATTTATATAAAATAAGCAACGAGTATTAATTAATTAAATAAAATTTACTATTTTTGATTTAGTCTTTAGCGATGTTACACAATGTTAAATATTGTGAGTTGACCTGTTCCTTAGGCTTTCACAACCGGCTTCCTAATTACTAAAAACTACTTTCCGGACTGTAAGGCCGCGTTCTTTGGTTTTATTCTGCATTACGAAAGATGTTGGCTCGTACAGACTTTTCGGCCTCGCCTCTGGAAGCCATCTTCAGTGTCAAAGGACTTAAATGTACTGACAAGGCTGCCAGAGTACTGTGTTGTATTGATGGACACCTTGCCAGTGCGTTTAAGTCCTTTGACACTGAAGACGGCCTCCAGAGGCGAAGCTGAAACGTCTGTACGAGCCAACATCTTTCGTAATGCAGAAGAATATTGAAAGACCACCGCCTTACAGCCCAGAAAGTAGGTTTAGTAACTTGCGTTGACGTTTCAACAAAATGTATTATTGTACCAGATCCAGAATTTCGGCAACACAGAAATAAGTAAACCACATAAAATGAATGTTAATATTCTTACGACGGTCTAATTGATCGTCGTATGGTACAGTGCAAAGTAAAATACAAGTCACCACTTACGTCACTAATCACCAGCTTTAATTATCACAATTAAACAGTTTGTAATGAACAAGACAGTCTCTTACAAAAAATCAGATAAAAATTGTTCACACGCAATAAAAATCTCAACTAATATAAAACGCAACCGTATTAACACAATAATTCTTCACGTCAACAAACACTCAATCTGCACTAGCGAAAATCGCTCACGTAACTGAACTGACAATCCGGCTGCTATGGCTTTATATAGGCACCGGCAGAGGTGCAGTACAGCTTTGCCTCCTTACTGCACGCCAGCGGCTTAATGCGTATCTCAAGTGTTCCTGGAACTGACTAGAACCACCTAACTGAATGACGCAACACAAGCCACACTGGCCGGGGGGAGTGGAGAATGTTCTGGATTGTTCGGTACGCTTCCCGTAACAATATTTTTGGAATATGAGAAAAACAAATTAATTTACATTTATATTAATATTAATATTAATATTTTACGAGTGCAGATAATTTAAAAGAATCATTATATCTACACATGGTAGAAGGAGTTTCGCTGCCGGCCACCAAACTTATTTTGAATCTACACTTTGGCTCCTGAAGTGAACAAATTTGGTACACACTGACACAGGTAATTTTTGTTCTTAAAATCCAAACTGAGATCAAAATAACAACATCTAAATTCCTTTGACATTTTTTGCCGTCGATAAAGTTCTTTAAAAACTAAAACATACTCTATATTAACTCAATATTATATATTATTTTATATTGTACAATATTAAGTGTTCTATAATTAAACATAGTTATGTGTTTTATATTACATACAATTTCATTTATTTTATAATAAAAACTTTCTGTAATATATATTATCCGTTAGCATAAACAAATTAGTATTTACAAATCGATAGATACGCGTACCGGTAGGTATTGACAAAAGTAAGGAAAGCGTGTGTGCTTCACTGATCGCTGACAAGTTGAAAGTCATCTGTTGCCCCTTCTCTGTCAGCTGGTGTAAAACAACCAAGCGAACTGTTGACCTACACCTTCACGACCTGCCCCGTGTCCAGATGCTTGTTCTAACGTGTTGCTTGACACTGCCTTGGCACTTTCTTACTCTTTAATATATCGTAATATATCATGCAGATCCAACTTCGCCATCCAACCCTACCACTCAGATACCCATTTGATCAACTGATGAAACTGAAATAAGTTCTATTAAAAACAAATCTATATAAAAATTATTATAATCTTCACAGTTAATACCCCGATTTAGTGGGAAATTGGTGAGATAATGTCAATCTTCTTAGCTTTTTTTCTGAAAGTATGAATAATTCTGCAGCTTTCTGTGCTCTTGTGATCTCCAAGATATGTGTTAATTCGGTTACAGTTTCCGTCCCCCTTCTCATGATTATTTTGATTATTTTTCTTCTCAGCTATTCTAAGACCTATTTGGATATATGGCATACAGCTGAGGGGGAACGACCAGTAACTCCAAAATTGGAATACTCCAGCGTTTCCAGAAAAGAGTACGCAGAGCCGTCACTAACGCCTCCATATTATGTGCCCATCGTGTAATTCTGAGAGATCTAAAAATGCCTTCAGTCACAGAAGAATAAAGCGTTGAAGCGCCAATTCCTGCGTTATGCTGAAAACAATCCCGACGTCGTCGCCAAGCAGCTTCAGTCTAGTGATGGTGAAGTCCGTAGACCGGAACGTTTCAAACCCAGTGACTCAGTTGACAGATTTCATTAGATTGTAGCGACTGTTTTCAAACAGTACGTAACAATTCCTGCGTTATGCTGAAAACCATCCCAACGTCGTCGCCAAGCAGCTTCATTCTAGTGGTGGTGAAGTCCGTAGACCGGAAAGTTTCAAACCCTGTGACTCAGTTGATAGATTTCATTAGGTTGTAGCTACTGTTTGCAAACATTACGTAACAATTTATGAAGTGGAGGCCTATTTACTGTTAAACTTCTTTGTATTGGAGGTACTTCACTGGAAGCACACCCTGCATGTAATTTTTCAATCGACCATTATTATTACTGATTACGCTTGTGGATAGATTGTAACAAGAATTAAATTCATTAGACAAACTTCTCACTCAGGCTTGAATTTTGACATACAATTGGCTGTATAAAACTGTGGAGATGTCTATAATAAATAATAATCTGGATTAGGAGAGCTAAAACTCAAATTCAGTTTTTGTATTTAAGTTTTAACTACCTTCAAGATCATTCGCTATTGCAACGATTCGGTTACAAGAGAAAATAATTACTGTTCTCAGTCGTTGTAATTCAAAATTAAGTGTGCAATTACTCGTTTTATCTCGATGTAGGCACGTGGTTTCAATATTTGATAGAATTTGGCAGTCCTCAATACATCAGTTGTATCATCGTCCTAGTTAACTTCAGTATGATATTTCGACCTGCCAGCTCACTTCTGTCGTGTAATCTACTTATTTGTTCAGCCGTTACTTTCGAATTTGATATAACTGACGTAAATTCAGAAGTCAGCAACTACACCGCTCTAGCTTCATATACTTCGGATCCAGAACAATTAAAGAAAATAATGTTTTTACAGTTACTACTCTTATTTAAGTTATTTTTTCATCATCACCTTCTTCTTCTTCTTCTTCTTCTTCTTCTTCTTCTTCTTCTTCTTCTTCTTCTTCTTCTTCTTCTTCTTCTTCTTCTTCTTCTTCTTCTTCTTCTTCTTCTTCTTCTTCTTCTTCTTCTTCTTCTTCTTCAAAGGTTAAACTAAAAATGGTTTGTTCTGATCTCAAGTAAATAGATTGCAGCTAGTCACTTCGACGCTTCTTGAAACGCTCCACACCTCTCCGTCCTTTCGGCTGATAATTCAATAATTTTTTGGAAAGGGGGGAATCATCTATTTGATTAAGATGTTCCCATTATTTCAGCTGATATTAGGTAATCCTATCCGGTATACTCATAATATTCAGTTCCTGCCGTACGTCGATATTTCTTTTGCGATCTCGAAGAGTATATCCTGCCACACGTTTCTGATAAATCTGATTTCGACTGCTTGAATCTTTACTACTGACCTGGGATTCCGTTAAAGTCCAATTCACAGTACCATGGAGAAGTGTGGGGAATGCCATCATCCTGTAGTACTTCAGGAGATTTTCTTTACTCGTTGACTTTAGAGTTCTCCTGACGGTCCCAAGCAATGGTTGAGATTGTGCAGCTTCTTAACTTCTTCACCGCATCATTGCTTGTAATGTAGGACACATTACAGCCCAGATATTGAAAATTATTAACCTAGGGTTATATTTAAATGTACCAGAAATGTAACGTGGCTGAAAAGTAGATTGATCCCCACACTTCGGTTAACGGAGCTTGATGTCTTTATTCTCTGAGTATCTGCTCTCAACATTCTTTCGAGTGGTCTTCCTGTGTTTCTCCTATTTTTGTATTTTTTTTTGTATTTTTTTACTCTAATGTAGTCTCTTAATGTTGTCTGCTACGGTGTCAGCGATTACTGTAAATAAACCAGGATAATGTACAAAATACAAAGTATAAAAAAAATGAGACAGAAGGAAAGAAAATATAACAGAGAAGAAATGGATATGGTAATTAATAAATTTGAGAGAGTACTCAATTTGAAATATATTGTAACAATAGTAAATGATAAGAGTGAGAGAAAAGCGGAGATAAATTGTAGAATGTAGCAGGCCACACAGCATTTTGAATATAAAATGTTCACGAAAAGCAAAGAAATTAGTAAGAACAATGAAATTGAAATATATAAAGCAGAATGAGAAAAACTAATGCGGCGAAGACGATGTGTTTGACAAGGAAAAACGAAGAGAGACTGAGAACATTCTTAACAAACTTAATGAGATAGATTTAGGCGCTAAGGAATGTAGGAGAAATGAATACCGAAGAGCGGCAAATTGCAAAATAAAAGAAGCACACAAATAAGAAGAAATAGTGAAGAATATGCTGAAATGAGAATGTGTGCAGAATAAAAGAAGTTCAATATTAAGGAATACCGCCATCTCGAATCCAAGCGGAGTGTGAGGAAGACAAAAAGTGTATGGGAGTTAAAGTGTATATACCAGGTAATGAGGTATGTAAAAGTATGAGATTTGTAAGATGGAAACAATAGGTAAGGAACAGGGAAAGGTATGCTGGAAGAATCAAGGCGACATATCAACTTACACAAAATTAAACGAAAGAAAATGTGGAAATTTGGAAAGGGATAATCCAGGATTACGAAGCATACATGTAAACTTATAGGAATCTAAATGGAAGAAACAGCAAAGCTAAAGGTACTCCAGAAATTAAGTGACCACTATTGCTCAACGAGTGCTACCGTTACCAGCACTGTTTGGGGACACATTAAACAATGTTCCCGGCCTGCTGGTTTGTAGAGCCTCTAGACCTTACGAAATGGTGGACAAAGTTTCTGTTCTTTAGCTTTCTGTTCTAATGGCGTATTTTGCATTCTCGTTCTAACCTCTTGTCAACAGGCTTATACTTTAAAATATGTCGCTACAGTATGTTCCCTGAGATTCAAATACTATAATTAATTACGGTTGCTATCAAAATATTCAGATTTGAGAGAGAGAGAGAGAGAGAGAGAGAGAGAGAGAGAGAGAGAGAGAGAGAGAGAGAGAGAGAGAGAGAGAGAGAGAGACAGACAGACAGACAGACAGATAGACAGACAGACAGAGACAGAGACAGGCAGATATACAGACAGACTTATAGGTAGATAGATAGACATAAACAATAAACAACGAAACATAGACGTAGGCAAAGAGGTAAAAAGGATCGGAAACAATATTGACAATTAAAAACAGGCAAATAGAACATGTGTGTGTGTGTGTGTGTGCGTGCGTGTGTGTGTGTGTGTGTGTGTGTGTGTGTGTGTGTGTGTGTGTGTGTGTGTGTGTGTGTGAACTAGAAATAGTAGTTAACTTTGCTCTTTCAGCACTTCCTAGTTGATGAAGTAAAGCAACGTTGATCAACTTGAGGTATTGACATCTGCTTCTGAAATAACCTAACGCACGCGGACGACCGTTGTTAAGACAGAAGTTGTGTGCAGCAAATACAGACGAGTTGTTTGGATTCATCATCAAACGCCAGTAAATGGCGTACATGTAAACTCGACTTAACAAGAAATCAATCAGTTTGATTGATCTTTATAAACAAACTCGGCGGTCGGCGCAAATAACATCTACAGAGGTATGTGCGTGCGCGCGCGCAGTTCGTGTACGTAACGCAGGATTACGGGTTAAAGCCTAACGAAGCAACGATTCCCAACTGCATTTCTCTTATCTGGTCCGTTCAGATTTTGAAATGAAATTCCTTCTTTCTAGGATTAGCCGATATTACATTTCCGGTCTTCCTTTCCAGAACACGCGCGCGCGCGCGCGCACTTCCCCTCCCCTTTCGCTCTTCACTCTCCTTCCCTGCTGCTCTTTCTCTTTGCTTTGAGTCTGTCTATCTATTTGTCTACCCATCGTCTTACTTGAATTTTTATTTTCTCTTTTTCCTTTTAATTTCAAACTTAAATGTAAAATAATCTTAGAACCGCTTTGTAAGTTAGTGTTGTTTGGTTTTAATTCTCATCCACATCAGTCTCCTTTGGCCTTGCTACTGTGTGCTCAAATACAGACGCGTGTGACATATATGTATAGTCTGGGATTATAACGTTTAACGAATTCAGCAGAGTCACTGGAAATCTGAATATGGGGCCTATACTCGGAAACGCATCATTTTAAATTACGAAAATACGAAGTCACACGACGAATTTAAGGTTGTATTTATTATTTTAGTGTCTTCTTCCTACGAGACTCGGATAAGAGACTTATTTTGTAGGTCTATATAGTACTTTATTATTTGTTTTGCTTGTCTGTGCTCTTTCTTTTAACATTGAAAATGTTTATAAGGACGTTTTGCACATTTGCGGCCGATCGCAGGTGCGTGATCGAAAATGGGAACCGGTGAGTTTCCATAGAAACTACTTCTTTGTTGTCAATAACGTAGAAAATTTTGAACTTTTTGGTGAGTTTCAGTGCCATATCCCCTTAAATTTATCTTAAGGTGGTACATCAGACAAGAATTTAATACGGAGCGATGGATCAGGAGGAAGCGAGTGGAAGTACGGCTCAGACTTCCACCGATTCGAGTGTAGAAGGAACTAATTTGGCGGAAAAGCTACAATTGGAAGCAGAACGTCGGAAACGAAAGCTCGAATATTGCCGAGAGTGGAAAAAGAAGCAAAAAGTACAGAAAATTGAGCAAGGTTTGGTCAAAACTCCACTAACTGAACTGAACGTTTGCAACGAAAACGAGAAAATCAAAAACGCTATCGAGAACGTAAGAAAGAAGCAAAGATGAAGAGCAATGAACAGGAAGAATGTGAAGAGAAGCAAGTGAGTAATTTAGCAAGATATATCGAAACGCACTTTTATAATGACAATTTGAACGACTACTGCTTTGTTTCTGAACGAATTTGGTGGACTAAAAGCTTAAAAGACGTTACTGGACACGCAGACGTTACAGAAATACTTAATAAATATGGTTATAATATTCTTGACAAATCCAATGTATGCCACAATTGCTACAGATGCCTAAAGAAGAACAGGTTGCCACCTTATGCGACAATCAACGGCTTTAAGTACCCGCACATACCAGAGAATTTACCTTAACTAACACCAATAGAGGAACGTTTAATATCGCCGCGCCTTCCATTCATGCAAGCACATTAGTAACATATCATACTTTACTGGCGCTAAACGTATAATTGGACAAGTCATAAACGTAACGATAAACCTTGATACCACTACTCTGCAATTGCCTCGCATATTGAATGACGATTTGGCGTTTAACGTTTGCCTTAAGAAACACGTAATCAATAAAAGTTCTTATATGCGAGGACTGGTTTCTAAAAATAAATTAAATCTCTGGTTAAGGCATCTGTTGACGACTGAGCTATTCAGATATTATAACATCACGACTAATGACAAGTTCTTCAATAATGAGCCTGAAAATGAAAGCAATGCGTCTAGTGAGGATGAAGACGAGGATCAAGAACGACAGCAAGTAGAATGGAAAGACTTATTGTCTCGCATAAATCAAACTAATATCAAAATAACAAGCATACAGCGAGATGTAACTGGCGAAGAGTACATCAAATTGCAGCAGCATACATTATTCTGGTGTGAAGATTTGATTTTACATCTAGCCCCTGGACAAAATAATCAACCATTATCGCTCGCATTCGATGAAGATGCAGAAGAGTTATCATTCCCAGCGATATATTATGGTGTGAAACGGAGGTTTACTTGTCGAACCACACCATTCATGATAGCTAGTAGCGAAATACGTAGACGGGATCGGAGAGGTGTAAAATCCGATCATATCTTGTATGTGCTCCGTTTGAGAATCATAGCGAATGTAAACTTAGCGTTTCGAGCAAACAGCCTAATAATCAAATCAACAGCGTATCAAGACGAGATCTGGAAGATACCGAGTTTGTTAAGAGCTTGCTGCTAAGAAATGAAGCGTTCAGGAGAAACATACCGAACTCAATCCAATATTGGCATCAGCGTAAAGTGGAATTATTCAGCATGATGCGACAATTAGGCAAACATACCATATTTCTCACATTGAGCTCTTCAGAAATATATTGGCCTCATCTCTTAGAATCTATTTATCCCTTCCAAGAAGATATACCAGTAGACGTGCCGATAAATCCAGCGAAATTTGACAGCATGTCGAGCACAAATCGAGCAGAATTGGTAAACAACGATCCAGTTTTCTGCTGCTTGTATTTCGAGAAATTGGTGTCGACCTTTATTAACGCGTTTAAAAAACCAAATGGCGTGTTCGGAGATCATTACGTAGTTGATTATATCAAGCGCATCGAATTCCAACATAGAGGTAGCCCTCATTGTCATATGTTACTATGGTTAAATAATGCACCAACGTGTAAAAATATCACAGATAATGACGATTTAACCGCCATTACATCGTTAATCGATCAAATAAGCACAGTCGATAGTTCAAAATTGAAAAGCGAACGAAATTTACAGACGCATTGTGTTTTTCCCGAGTATAATTAGTGTTGTGAATTAACAAACAAATTATCCATCATGTCTTTAAGTCGTTTTGTTAGTTCTGATCAATCAGATGATGATGACGAACCTCGAGTATCAACTTCGATCGTCGAACCATGCGAATATACGTTACGTCCTAACGATGGTAAAGAATCTTTCTTTACAGCAACAAATCTAAAAGATATCTATGATGATTTTACTAATACGTGCAAGGATAAGATCTGTATTAGTACTGTCGACAAACTGAAAGAAACTCATCTTAAGTTGACGAAAAAAGCGATTGTTCGCCAGCATTTCGTTCAATTCCAATATAAGGAGGCGCCTCATCTACTGCTAACTACTAACGCGTACGGGTTGTTTATCAACGATTCTGAAAATTTCACCTCCAGAAACGTAATATAGGATTAGACCATCTTCTTTGCCAAACATCGTGTGAATTTGTTGTTACCAACTGTCAAATATTGATGGAATCAGCAGAGCAAAGATGGAAGCGTTTATCGAAACGTTTGTTACCAGTATGAAATGTATAGCCAATAATGCTTTTATTGATGCCGTTGACCGCTATAAATTGCATGATTTTGCAAAGGTAGTTCAGTATATGAAAGCGAAAATATTAACAGCCGATAAAATTGGTAAGAATGATCGAATTACTCCTGCAGTATTTGGAGCAAGATTGTATAATTCGTTCGGAACACCAAGTAAAATTACAGCGCCTTGGTATAAAATTAAGAACCAACAAACATTAACTTGCGGCAAATGGAAGGAACTCAAGACTGCTGCTTATATGCATTCGGTTCTCTTATTGAAAGTTGCTGGTTTTAAGTTAACATCATCGGGGATCACTCTAGATATGTTCGTCGAGACGCTAGTCTTCGATAAGTTTGGATGAATGGACAAGATTAATAAAGCAGGACCTCGTAAATTATTGTCGCGGTTTACAATCCAAGAGGATCAGACGTCTTCGGAAGAGGAATGTGATGAACAGCCTGAGAAAAAGCGCAAAATCAACATAGATGATTGGTGAATGCGTGCGCGCTTATGAATGCGACTACATTTAACTTATAATCTGTACGGTACATTGGTAAATGAAGAAAAATAAATATACAGTATATATTTTTTAGGTTTATTGAAGCATTTTCAATGCCCTTCTCTATGCACTGCATTTGTGCAATGCCTGTAAATTTTTATCTATGCGTTCTATCCATGCGAATCTAGTTTAATCATTTTTGGTATATTCTTATTTTGATGCCTGAATTTTGACTGTTTGGCATGTTTTTTCCAAATCCACGTTTAGCATCCGTGACCAGCCATAACATTTGAATGACTCAAGAGAAAAATATGGTTACCTTTCTAGTCACAGCCAATTCTTATAAGAACATGAATGGATGAGTGGAAAAGGGGAATAACAACTACACTTTTTTGATAAATTAAACTGATGTAGCCGTTTTGTTTACCAGTGACACGCGCAAAGAGTGGGCCGAAAAAACTATTTTACTAACATTGGACTAGTCGAAATTTCCTAGTTGCTCAGGGTTGAGTGGAAAAGGTTGTTTTTTTGTGGTGAATGAGAATATCCTTCAGTGGAAAACTTAATGTAAATTTTAATTTTGCATTTGATAAACCGTATGACGGTTCACTGAATACCAACAAGAAAAGTGTCAATGATGTTATGAAGATAATGAACATTTTCTATGGAGACACGGAAGTGCATAACAATCTTTTATATTGGAAAACTAAGGATGACAAAGAGTGCCGGCCATATAGATGGTGAATACTCGAAAGTGAAGTTAAAATGTAACATTTTTTGTAAGGTTCACCACTGTAATTATAGAAACCATTGTAACTAAGCTAGAATAATAAACATTTTTTGTAAAAATTTATGTGAGAAGATCGTAAACATGTTTTACCTTTTGAATATATTTTAACAGAAAAAATATATAGCAAAAGATTTGGAGGCAAATAAAATAGAAGTTATTATCAGTGAATGGAAAATGAGAATAAATTGTAAAATAAAAAAAATCATATAAGTATACAATAGAGTATGAAGCAAAGTTTCCTGTTACAAAGCAATGGGGTTTTTCTGTTTCCCGAAAAAATAGGGTTCTACGGAGTTATCCCTTTTTCCACTCGCCGGTTCAACTAATACTTCTGCTTTGGAAGTGCAGACAAAAATTGTATCCTGGCTACATTGATTTTCTACAGCCACTCACCTCCGTTACCTACTGCTATCCTCTAATAATTATTCTTATTCCTAACTCTCTTGCAATTCTTTGCGATTTCCTCCCCTGATATTTTGCCTTGTCGTTTCTTGAGTTTTTCCCTGGACGTCGCACTTTCGACTTCCTAGCACTTTCGTCCGCACTGCATGACTGGTCCATCTCAACCTTTGTAGTTTAATCAATTCTGTTTCACGTAACTACTTATTCTTTTACAAATCATGACTTTGTCAAGAGTAAGGTCTACAAGAGCTACTAAAACTTTATCTAATTTAGCAGTTACCAATAAAGATAAAGATTATTCAAAGTCACATTCTTTAATAGGAATGTTTACCGAACCAACTCTGAGATTTAGCTCTTTCGGGCCGACCAACAAAATTGTAGAGTTTTTTCACATCAAGTGATTCTTGAATCTATCGACGATTTTGGTGTTGACTAGAAGTGACCGAAACGTACGGTCGCCGTAACAGGTTAGTAGTAAATGTTCTTTGTGCAAATGGTACTTCATCTTGTCAGTTCAATTGCAGCCTGTTATCATTTTCACAGACTCCACATCTTTTTGAACAGCGTACGTTTTTTTCGGCCTAAAAGCGAAAACATTTTCAACTGTTCTGTGTCGTCCCACACACCGGTATGTGTTCCTTGTATTCTGCTGCCCCTTGTTGCTTGTGCTGTTCTGTCGTTTTCAAACTAATTATTTACTTCGTCACTTACTTCTCATTTCGTGATCTATCCCTGAGTGTGCGTCCCTTTCTCAGGTCGCATTCTCGTTTTGTCATGTTTGCTTATCGTCCACGATTCACATCTACATTCCAGTACGGTGTTGCTAGTACCTTGCATTCTAGTATCCTTGCTTATTGGTTTTTTAACATTGTCAGCTGTGACACATGTGAACATATCATTTGGTATTTATTCAGGTTTTGGTAGTGGCTTTCTCATATTCAGAACTAATGTCGCACTCCATTAATTGGAAGTGAGATACCTGTTCTATCGACTGTTGATTTATTGGAACGTATATAAGTTTGGAACGTACGTGACACAGATCTTGGGTTTTTTTTAGTGGGGCAGGGAAAATCTGAGAGCGAGGAAGAACGACGGGGGGAAGGGAGGGACAGAGACTTGGAGAAAATGAAAGGGAAAGAATGGGAGAAATAAAAGAAAGGGGAGTAAGGGGACTAGGGTGAGAAAGAGAAGGAGAGAGAGAGAGAGAGAGAGAGAGAGAGAGAGAGAGAGAGAGAGAGAGAGAGAGAGAGAATGAGGGAGAGTATCAATATTATCAATATCAGGACTAAGTATGAATATAATATGAATCAATATGAATATAATCAATATGAATATAAGTAGACTAATCAGAATGGAAGCTACAGGCTACTTGCATGAGAATGAATAATATTACGTATATCGCAGTGGTAAGAAGTGATTTCCATATCTACTGCCACCAGAACAATGAATTGCATTAACTGCAATAATAGCTGCCCTGTCTCTCAATGGCTTGTTAAAATTCTAATAGCCCTATTTCTTCACCTCCCCACAAACTTGAATTTATCGCTACGCTATCTTCGTTCTTACAACATTCCATATTATTAATATCTGTAGTACAACACATTTGCCGAAAATAAGACCTATTTTCTTTATCATTATTATTATATCCTTCTTCCTCTTCTTTTTCTTATGTTTACTCTTCTTTTACTCCTCCTCCTTTCCTGTACTTTTCTCTTCCTTCTCCTCCTCCTTCTTCCCTTTCTCATTCCGAGAAAAGGCGATACTATCTACAACGGTCTCTAAGTTTAACCCATCTTTTGCGTAAACTTCGTACACATCTCTTTTCCTCTTGAAATCCACTTTTAATACTGGTTTATGTAATCCTTTACTTACTTCTGGTATATTTCTGGTCCATAGAATAGAGTGCAGATTCATAACTTTATAATATTTTTTAATTCATTTGTTTCCTTTCCTGTTCTCTTCGCATAACTTTGTTTAACAACAATTCAAGGTAGGATTTTTGTGTACACATTGAACACTGATTTTCCAATTTTGTACATAAATTGTAATTGTTATACCTGTCTATATAGTTTGTCGTTTATTTTCATAGTTAACTGATACTTTATCTCATATAGCAGTACATTATTCTATATTTTATACTAATCACAACACTTTTCTCTTTTAACATTTTGTACTCAGCGTAATGTGGCATCTACATTCATTCCCAAGCGGTTACCGATTTAGGCTATACCGCCTAATTATGTGGCACACGCACATAACGGCCATTTCATGTACATTATATCTCTGGGTAAATTTTGTCGTATCCTGTTTTAACAATTATTATCAATGATTTATGAACTGCCAACTGCCCACTTGCGTTGCGAAACAATTTTAGGTATCCCCAACAGCGGCCGACGTCAATTTCATTTCTATCCAGACCATTTACGACGCACCCATGATGACGTCAGGATCAATGAAACGGACGCGCCGGACAATAATAATTCGTTCAACAATATAAGTTACTGTTTATTCACGAACACACACACACGCTCGCACATTTTACAAATAGATATCTTCAGCTTTCGCTGATGGAGTTGGGTCATAACTTTTTAAAAATATTCGTGTACGTATATTACCATTAATATTCTGTTTTCCAGAAGGTAAAAACTCATCTGGAGTTTAATACACAAAATATCGTATTTGACAAAAAAAAAATCATCAATTATTAAAAAAACCTTACATTTTTATTCATATCGATAAATTGAATTCTAAATTCGTAAAAATAAATTATTATAGTGAAATTGTAAAAAAAAGACAAGAATATAAAAATATTCATTTGTGCAATGCAAATTTTATCTACGAATTTCATTAACGAAACAAACGTATTGCCAAAACATGTGGCTGATTGATCTTCTTTATAGATTTTTTTCATTTATTTATATTCCGACTAGTTACAAAGTAGCATGCAATTTTACTCTAACAACTGTGTTAGCAGTGTGTAGAATGTCTACTCCCATTGGCGCACTCCTCGCTATAGTTTACACTTCATTCGTGTGAAGACATTTTTTAAACACTTCGCTGTCCTACACCAGTTCGAACGATTTCTGTCTCTGCAATCGCCGAACAAGTTCAGCACTGTCAAGAAGTTGTAATACATCATTACTTTGTTGCTTATGCGGTCTTCTTTCACATTTAACCGCAAACCGTTTGATCTCATCAGTAACCATAGATATTTTCAGGTCTCGATGGATGCAATCGTTCCTTAATCAATAGAACTGCGAAGCACTTATGTTTTGAAAAGTTTGAATTATTTTTTGGTAGATTTACTTTCGCAGCCCTAAAGTTGCACACCATAAACCCAAACCAGTTTCAATACTTGTTTGTATAATAACAGGTTATTATGCAGTAACAAGTCAGAGTGTCTTCCAAGTAGCCACCAGATATTCTTGAATTTTATTTAAAGTTATTCACGTTTATTCTTGATATGTTCTTTCCATGTAAGCTTGGCATCTATAGTCATGCCCAAATGCTTCGCCGAATTTGCATGTGGAATTATTTGATAATTTATTAAAATAACTAAGTGCTCTATTTTTCTGTTTGTGAATTTGACATGACTAGATTTTGTCTCATTCAGTTTAATACGCCACATTTTTGTCGCAGACAAAAACTGCTAACTGTAGATTTTTTCTTGCTGTTTCTGCATTGTAACTGGGCCTTATCAAGTTGACTTACTATTCTGATGTTTTTCTTACATTTCCTTCTGAAGTAAACTAAAGTTCAAATGACTTTTAGACTTTAATGGCACTGAGTAGTGTAGTCCAGTGCGTTATGAAGTACTCTTAACTCTGAAACTTTCCCCGAACTCAATTATTATTAGAGGAACCATGGCCCTTACTGTTCCCCACAATTTATGAAACCTATGTAAGTCATTACTTTTATATTTTTATGACCTGTTATTATAATTTTACTTTAAAATGTTTGTCTATAGTCAAGAATTAGAACGAGTGTTAAAACTAATTTATATAGAACAATTGTGCAGAGAATTACAACACATGAATCAGAGTGTTGGCAAAAAGGAAAAAAATGGCAACGGTTGAAATGGGTTGTTTGAAGTCTTGTCGGATATTCCGGCTGCACCCTGTAAAAAATGAAGCAATAAAGAAGCCAGGAAATTTCAAAGAATGTACTAATGGAACAGATGAACATTGTAGGTTAATATGATATGGACACATACATTGATTGAGCAGCAAGAGACGGTCTAGAAAGACGCTAGAACATTATCCACTCACTCACAGGAAAGGGAGGGTATGGAAGAGGATACAAGGAGCAGGAATTTACAAGAGGACTAACTGGAAAAACAGAAACTACAGGCGATTGAGATGCGAGGTGAGACTAATGTCTTTTGTGTATATGAACTCGAAAACGGACTGTTGCTCTAGTTTAGACACCAGGTCTACTAGGGCATTATGAACACAAGTTAAAAAGTTCGATAGTTGCTGAGAGCGTAAATTTTAAATAGTGCTAATCCAGGGAAGTGGAAGATTGTTCGTATAGAGATCAAGGACATTTCAAGGCGACTGGATGGATTTTGTGTAAGACCAATACACAAAATTGAAGTAAAAATAAAATAGCGGTGAAAAACACCAGAAACGCGGAACACCAGGAAGAACTCACATCGGTGTCCAGATTGAGTCAGCGCACCTGTATCCTGAGTGAACGACCCACATCTGTATTCCAGACTGGATCATCAACGTTCATACATTCATACAAGGGAGGTGACTGTATTTTATTTTTCAACATGATAATGTTTTTAGGCTGGGAGTCATTCCACAAAATGCGTGATGCAAAATGTGTAACGTCATCGAAAAATGTAACGCTTCCGCACTTTCGATTCCCCACAGTCTAGAAATCTTCGGTCTCTCTCGTTTCTAACATGATAATGTTTGTTATATAGTAAATATATTTGTTCTATAGTAAATATTTGTTATATAGTTATATAGAAAACATGATAGTGATGCAAAATGTGTAACGTCATCGAAAAATGTAACGCTCCAGGTGATGTTAGTAATAAATAAATTTGGTCACAGTGAAATAAGATGCATATCAGTGTATATTGTTCAGTGTTAGTCGTGATCTGAACGTGTGCGACGCCTGCGTCAACGACAACGCGAAGACAGGGATCGTGAAGAATTAAATGAATTCTTGATGAATACTCCGTTCTCATCAAATACAACTGAAGATGAGAAAATTCGCGGAGAACGGAGAATATTTGATGAGAACGGAGTATTCATCAAAATGTATACTTAAATTTTTCGATGACGTTACACATTTTGCATCACGCATTTTGTGGAAAACATTATCATGTTTTCTATATAACTATATAACAAATGTTTACTATATAACAAATATATTTACTATATAACAAACTTGATCATGTTAGAAACGACAGAGACCGAAGATTTCTATACTATGGGGAATCGAAAGTGTGGAAGCGTTACATTTTTCGATGACGTTACACATTTTGCATCACGCATTTTGTGGAATGACCCCCAGCCTAAAAACATTATCATGTTAAAAAAAAAGATTCAATGTGTTAGATTATAAGAGATAAAAATTATTTTAATTTGTAGTCAGGTCAACAGAGACAGAGTAATTAGTTTGTTCTTTTACATAAACTGTACTAAATAAAAATAGTGTAATTTTTAGTACATCATTAATAAATCCGGTAGCATTCAAAAACACGATTTATTCTATGCGACACCTGTACATAGCAATATGTACAAACAATATGTAATATAGATTGTACATACATACATTTCCCTGCTTTTTCCCAGGGAAAGTACATTCTCTAAAGTATTCCGTCAAAGACGCTGTTTCATTTATTACCTATTCAATCTTCCCTTTTCTGCAGTTGCCGTTAGCATTCGCAAATATTTGAAGCTGTTCTCGTTCTCCCGTTATTTGTCCATTAATTTCAACTATGCACCTTCCTTCCACTGGTTGTTACCATAACCCATTTATTATATTGATTGACATATTAATTTAAATTATAAACATTACTTCGTTGACAATTTTATACTTAAGTATTTTATAGCGAGACAAATTGGCTACGACATAATTCAGTCGCTTTATATTGATTAAACTATTCAAGAAGTCATTTGTACGTTGTCAGCAATTAAACGTCATGTTTCTCTCTTTATTATTAACTGTGTGGGGGAGGGGAGAATTGCATTTTCTCTTCTAGGCGTGTCGTGTGATTGACGCACGGGATTAATTTATAAAATTCAATTTAGTTAGCGCGCGAGAGTCACAGAGAACAAAATACTATTGCCGCGTTGCGCACACTGTGTACGTGTGTTTTGTAAGCAATAACTGTCAATTCTTATTTATAGCTTTCTTACGTCTGCTGGCGTTGACAGAAAGGAATTACCGCCCATCGTCGGTTGGTACAAAAGAAGAGAGTTTCTTATTAGCATTTCCATCGTATTTAAATTTATATTTCTCATTACCAGCGCGTGACAGGCTGTCTCAACTTTGTGCAGCAGTGTTTCCATAAATTGTTTACAGATGGCGTCAGCGTTGCTACAAACCCAACACTTTCGTAATAAATAATGTATTAATATTTTATCGCCACGTTCAAATTAAAAAGCGATAAACAAATTAATCAAGTCAGAACTTTACAAGTTAAAAAACTGTTTCTCATTCCTTTGGCAACTTGCAAATCGATGTTGGAATATTCTAAAAATGTTATATTTCAAAACGTAATGTTTAAGCTAGGTTATTTACTGGGAGTTAGGAACATTCGTAAACTGTGCGAGCCAATATTATGGACCAATGTATTCAGTTAAACGTGAACAGAAACGAAAGCGTCACTCATTCGTGGCTTCCCCGAGGAAACTTAGTATTCGACCACTATGCACATCTAAACCATTTAAATAAAGTACCTGCTTCAAACAAATACACGCGGGGGTGGGAGCTCTAAGTGAATAATATATTTAGAGATTATATCGAAACTGTTTCATTTATTACTAAAAAGCGCATTAGTAGAGTAGAAAAAAAGGTTACTCTATGATAGGATTACCATATTTTTACAGCCAAACTGAGAACATTTTACAGCCAAAACTGAGAAGGCTATCGCAGCCGGAGTCAACATTACTAACAAACTATCATAAACCGGGCTGTTGGGAGTGTTCGACTTACTCCGAAACTGCGAGGTGCGTTCGGCCTGACATCCTTGCGAACGTTTTCTTTCTTTCTTTAATCTACTGAAGACGGCTTCCCGAGATGTGGCCGAAACGTTTGGAGACAAAAATTTAAGCAATCGACCACAACCCAACAGCAAAAGAGGACATTCTAATCTTCGGAAACTATTTGTGTTTTCCAGAAATTTGTTTTATCGTCAATACCTATTGACAAAAATGCAAAATGACTTGTTATTAATTATTATAGTTAAACTTTGGGGGGATGGTGAAGAATTGGACAGTACAACATCTTTACTTTTAATTAACATAATTTGTTACCTTTAATAACCTCAAATATCAAAAAATTACAATAATTTAAAATAGTTTAAAATTACATTAAAATAGTTAAAAACTATTTAAAAAATATTGGACAGTAATGTGGTAATTTTCGCATTCATAGGTTGGCTAATCTGTACTTTCTGAAATTGTGCTTATCATGTTTTTACAACGATACAGTTCTCCGAGTTGCGGCAGGTGGCAGACGTCATTACGTTTGCTCGCTTGTTCTGTCATCATCATTTTTCTTGTCGTCAGACAATCAATGTAGGCTTTAGGCCACAACATTATATTGCATACTTGCAATACATTGCTAATTTTTCTTTTTCATGTAGCTTGTGTGCCGCGTACTCGCGCCTCAAGTCTTACGACAATTCTTACAATTATTTAGGCCTTAGGCCTCAACATTTTTATTGTAGTTGTAGTGCCGCACATTTGCGCCTCATCTACCATGTAGCTTTCTTAACGACTCGGTTTACTCAAAATTAAAATCTTTTCAGACTTAGCCAATCTCAACACTATGATTTAAGTGTACAACAGAAACTTAATAAATGTATTAAATACAGTCCACTATCGTCATCATTCTGCATCCTGGCAATGGCACCACAAACATCATTCTTCCTAATAGAACATTTTTTGGTACACACGTGCCGACATTAACATTTTTTTGGTCCACTCGGACCGGATCTCAACAAATATAAAAAATAGTTTTCAACTAATGAAAAAAATTACATTATTTTAATGTTTTGAAAAAATATAACTTGTATAATGCAAGTGTTCCATCGTTAATTTGTCATTTGAAAATTAAATTAAAAACACTTTTAACACAATTACGAAATTTCTTTGACTCTTCTTTCAAGCCACTACCAGTAGGAACATGAGCGCCATCTCTGCCCCCTTTTTCAAGGTTTAAAAATTTATATTTTAAACGTACTTTGTTCAACGAATCTTTCTTTAATTTAATTAATTATTCGATTCGTTTGACGAAAATTATTTGTCCTGGAAACATCATTTTGCCTAGTTGGTCGAGGTTTCCCCGCCATTTTTTAATCTTTGGTTCAGATTGTAGATGTATAGTTCGTTCCGAGTATCATCATTCCGTAGTCTGTCCGAGCGTATTATCACATAAAGTTTTCACACTGAAAAGTATTAAATAATGTGTTACTGAAAGGCCAACAAACAAAGGGAGCTTATTATCTTTATGCGTATGAAGATACTAAGAGGGTAGCGCAGAATTGTGAGACATGGAAGGCTGTGATAGAAGTGACTGCCAGAGAAATTCAGAATACAATTGATTGGCTGTGATGACTAAAACCTTATAGCACTATTAACAATTATTCTGTAAAACATGTGTTACTAGTTATTTAAAATCTAGTTGATTTCAGTTTTTTGAAGAAATTAAGTATTAGTAGGGAAACAAGTCCCTACCGACACATATGGTGACATATAATGCCGAAGTACCAAATATGTGTCCGACTGCCAGAGGTGAAGAAATGGTCTAACACCGTTCGACGAAAATGGGGAAAATTACAGACCTGAAGAAAACTGCTGGTGGAGAATACATAAAATTGAAAATCAAGAAGAACAGGCTCCATGGATGAAAAGAATACAATAAGACTTATAACGGCACAGAGAGTAATGTGGTTTGGGCCCGTGAACAGAAAAATACACAAAGCTATAGCAAGAAAGATGAACAGACAAAAAAAAGTAACGAAACTGTAAAAGATGAGATACAGACTGATGCAGATTAATCAAAACTGGAGGTTATTAATGTGAGATATACAGGAGAGTGTACCCAGCTTATGAAGATAGCCAGGACGCAGAAAAACTTGTAATTAGCAAAGAGATATTCGGATACTTCTGAGTCAAATCTACAAGGATTTTTGATTACAGATCTCCACATTGAAAACCGAGGTGATGGCTTTTCATTGCGCTGGTTCCATACGAGCAAAAATTGTATATGGTACTATTCTGGAGCAGTTCAGTAATTTTGAATATCTGGGCTATAATGCGTTTATATTACAAAGAAGAGGTGAAGAAGCGACATGAGTTCAGTCATATGTGTGGAACCATGAAGAGAACTCTAAATCCAGACCAGTCGTATTCAAACGGCTGAAATGAGATTTGTCAGGCACATAGCAGGATATATTCCGTCGAGATCGCAAAGGAAATGCCGATGTACGGCAGGAGCTGAATATTATTAGTATACTCGACAGCATTGGGCAATATCGGCTAAAACGGTTGGAACATCTTAACCGAATAGATGACTCCCGTATTCCCAAACAACGATTCAATATTATAAGGAGAAAGGACGGACAGGTATGCGGCGTCCGAAGAAGTGTTGGACTGAACAGTTCTAGTATATCTGCTTGGTACCGGAACAAACCATTTTGGTTTAATCTTTGCTGAAGTGATGACGTTATTCAGATGCTTGTTAAGGGATTCGTCGTAAAATAGAATTTTAAGAGCTTCATGAAATCTACTATCTACTAATCTACTATGGTTATAAGCCTACGTGGGTTTTCTCCTTCTGTACTATATACAGGGTGACGCAGGGAAACGGGAAAATTTGAAATAATTAGAAAAAAATGAAGGAACGTTACAAAACTTTATTTGAGGCTCAAAATATGTTCTAGAAGACTGGAAATTATATTAGGCATCACTTTTTAAAAATCACATCAGTTAAATGCTGCCCATTTTGCCGTACACATTCAGTAAGTCGTTTCTGTAGGTTTTCTATAGCGCGGCGCAATGTGTCACGGATATTGTCGATTTCCTCTTCAATCTGTGTCTTGAGCTGAGCAAAGGTTCTTGGTCTAGTCTGGTACACGATGCTCTTCAGATGTCCTCATAAAAAGAAGTCACAGTCTGAAAGGTCTGAAGATCGGGGCGGCCAAGCGATGTTAGCATTCCTTGAAATTATGCGATCCCCAAACAAACGTTTCACTGCTGCCATAGACTGTCTGGCAGCGTGTGAGGTGGCTCCATCCTCAGACGTCACAGTGACAGCAGTGCCTCGTTCATCTTCAAAAAAGTAAGGGCCTATCACCCCATGACACGACACTGCATACCATACGATAACTTTGGTACTGTGTAATGGACGCTGGTGAAGCTGAGCAGGGTTACCTTGAGCCCAGTAACGTAAGTTCTGTTTATTCACGTATCCACTTAAGTGAAAATGGGCTTCATCGGACATCTAAACATTTTGAATGAAGTTAGCATCCTCACTGATTTTAGCCAACAATTGTTCACAAATTTGCAGGCGCAATACACAATCAATAGGATTCAGTTGTTGCACAATCTGAAGTTTGTACGGATGAAATTGAAGTTCATGGAGTATTCTTTGAACGCTCCGACGTCCGAGTTACAATGACGAGGCAATTTTTCGCACCGAACGACGAGGACTGCTTAAGATGGCAGCTCGCACGGCATCAATGTTTTCTGGGGTACGTACAGACCGTACACCCCCACTAGGCTTTTTCTTCAAAGCTGAACCAGTCTCTTCAAAATTACGAACCCACGTTTCGATTGCGTGTAACGAAGGAACTTGACCGCGGGGCGGGATCTGATAGTGGCGCCGAAACTCTCGTTGTGCAGCTGTCAAACTGTCACCATGTCGGTAAAACGCCCTTACGGCGACCGCACGCTCTGCACCGCTCCACTGCTCCATGGTAACTAAATGACCATTACTGCTAGACAGACAGTTTCACTTCTGCTACATCTACAGGGCTGCCAACATCAACTTCAAATTTTCCCCTTTTCCCTGCGCCACCCTGTACAACCACTCTCTTCCTATCCTCGGCAACTCTTTTCCAGTCAGGAATTCCCATTATCCTCAAGTCATCCTCTACATCAGCCACCATTGGTCCCTTATTTTTCTTCTAATTTCAAGCGGCTTTCAGTCATATTTCAGTCAGAAATATTTTTCTAGTACTTCTACCCAGCTCTATTCGATGAACATCCCCTAGATATTTTATCTGTTTGGGATTTTATGAATGTAACTACATATTCATTATTTATTTAGGCATTTGACCCCGAGCTCAAATTAATTAATCACTAATCGTCACGTTCTTGGGCAAGTTCAAATATTTTTCTCAGTATTTTCCGTTCGAAGGTTTGCAAAATCATTTACGCTTCTTTTACATGGTATCCAAGTTCTACCCCCCCCCGTAAGTAACAGTCGGTCTCAGGAGACTTCTACAATGATTAATTTTGAATTACGACTTAATATTTTAAGTGTTAACTGTGACTTGTCAGCAAAGGAGCATGTGTTTTCTTTTCAGAGTCTGGTTTAAATTTCTGTGTTTATAGAATTATTGGCATTTAGAACAGAACCTGGGTTATACTAGTTACAACAAGAAACTACCATACCCTACCATCCTATGCTGAAAACGAAGATGATCTACTAACGCTTCTAGATAAATTTAACAACATAACCAAGAGAGATGTAGTCATGGGGAGGTCCCGAGGGATCCAGACCCCCGAAAATTTGAAAGACGCCGAAAACTATTATAACATTAACGGTTTTAAACAGTCAATATCATTTATAAAAAGGTGGTATTCAGGATATTACACTTACATTCTGTGCATTTTTTAATGTTATTTCATGATAGGATTAGAGGATGTCTTTAAGCAAACCTACAGTTTAGGAATGCAAAGACATTTTAACTATTTTAATTTTAAATGTCAAAAAATAATGATTTAATATTGAGACATGCTTTATCAGACTTCTGTAGCAGGAATTATGTCGTATGTTATATGAAATGAATAAGTCAAATTCAGATGTTAATATTCACGTTTGTTTATTCAAATCTGATAAAAAAAATTGGAAAACGACTGTAAATGTTTTCCTTGTGCTGAATCTGATTCTTTAATTCTATGGTTCCAGAATGTCCTAAAGCCCGATTTTTGAGTCCTCATATCTATGGTATTTTCGACTTAGATTCCACGCCTCCAATCTAAATTTTGGCTACGTTCCTGGCGTGCAAACAACGTAATGCTGTGATCTCTACAGACAGTAAACCTATGACTATCACTAGGATATCAATTAGATGTACGTTAGTATTAGATAATGACATTGTGGACCACGTAATGGAAGTCAACTATGGTTGAACAAGACAAGAAATACTCTCCCAAATAACAAAAAAGCAAACAGGATATCAGAATGTACACATGATGTTATTTGGAACTATACATTTTTAAGTTTGGAAACGAAAACAGGAATAATTGGTACACAAGTACAGTGCACAGATGCCACAGAGCAGTACCAAGACAAGAAACATCAACAGGAGGAAGGCAAACACAAATGAAGACGTTGAGAAGTATAAAAAACGAAACGTGACGATACAGAATAAGAATGTAAGCATTAAAGAATGAGATGGAGGTAATGTTTCAAGTAGTAAAATTCTTTATTAACAGGAAAATTTCCTTCAGGGAAAGAAGAAGAAGAAGAAGAAGGAGGAGAAGGAGAAGGAGAAGGAGAAGGAGAAGGGGAAGAAGAAGAAGAAGAAGAAGAAGAAGAAGAAGAAGAAGAAGAAGAAGAAGAAGAAGAAGAAGAAGAAGAAGAGCCAAAGTAGGAGACGTTCGAATCTACTGTAACTGTTTCGAAATGATTTGTTTAAGGAAATATTGTGGTTATTATTCAGTGTGGCTGTATGACTTAATAGTTATAATAAGATCAATGAAGTGCTTTATCCGTCAACTTGAGCAATACGTAACGATAACTGCTAAACTCTCAACACGTGGCGTAACAAGCATTATTTTGTAAATTACAGTTCTGTATGTTGAGACAATTTTGTTCAATATGTTACAATAGTTCGCTTCAAGAAATCACATTAACTCGTGTTTACTACGCGATGTTGTTGCTACATGTGTTAACGTCATGCGATGCCACACGGACGTTATAATGTATAGCAATGTATTTTTTTATGAAATCAATCAACCATTGCGAACATGTCTGCAGTCACGGACCACGGCCACACAACCCGCAACAACAGAACAGATAACGGCAACAGTACTGTGACCGGTCGCCGGCAATAAATCATCGCTAATTAATAAAGATGAACCGTAGAGGAGAAACAAAAACGAACAGCTGATGCCGCCTCTCCGCTATCTGTGGAACGCCTTGTGAAATCTGACCCCGAACAACCCCGAATAGCCGATTATTTACGACCTGTGTGTGTTGTATCTGTCAGACTAATTATGTCTATAAACACACACACACACACACACACACACACACACACACACACACACACACACACACATTATAAAAAAATACATACTTATTTATTTTTACCGTCGTCGCTAATAAATCGATGGATACTTTATGTTAATTTTTTCGTAGAACATGGTAATTATTTCTGTTCTTTTTTAATGCCGAGCAGCAAAAGTAAGCACCGTCTTTGTCTGTCAGCTGTTCATGTTTCTTTAATAATTTATAAACTCTGCCAATGCACTTGATTTATGACATGTGGAAGCTGAAACAGACAATTTTTCAACCGCCCTCAGTCACGCGCGCTCGCACAAACGGTCGACCACGTATCTCTGTGTTACGTAGACACGATGACGTATGTGTATTGTCAAATTTAAATAAATTTTAGGAAACAGGAGGAAAATAACAAGCAAACCAATGAGAAAATAGACGGTATTCAGGAAAGTTTAGTAAAACAACTAAACGAAAAAATTGAGACCATTCATGGAGATATCAGAGAAACCATGAATGAACAAAACCATGAATTGAGAGAAATTATTAACGGTCAAAGGGAAGATATGAACACCAAATTTGAAGAAAATAATAAAAATATAAAACAAATTCATGAGAAAATTGATATGGTCAGTAATACACTTAGCCAAAGAGTAGATGAATACAAGGAGGAGGCAGAAAAGACAATAATAGAAACCAATCAAAGATTAGATAAAACAGAAGAAAAATGGAACAAATCAGAACAGTAATAGATGCCCGAATGGATCGAGAGGAACAAAGTAATCAAGTTCGCATCATGGCCATACGCCAGGAGAATAATGATCAGTTGGACGGTATAAAAAGAAACATAACCAGTAAATTCACCGATTTTCATGAGACGATAGAAAATGTCAAGAACCAGTTTCATAATCAGGGAGAAAAATTAGAAAATTTACAACATCTACAAACAAACCAACAAGGGGAGGTAGATAGAATGGGTTCAAGATCTACATACAACGCTCAACATACTATCCAAGATAGTAGAGAAAGTGTAAACTTTAGAGATTATCGAAGAAACCCACTCGAATTTTTAGGAAGAGTGGATGAAATTTTAAACCGGTCAAAACAGAACCGATGGAACATGATCAAAGGCACACTTGATGAGTGTTTTAAAAACATCAGTGACAATTGGTGGACTGTAATTCGAAACGAGGTGTGTGATTATGAAAATTTTAAAAGGTTGTTTAAGCTGAAGTACTGGTCTGAGTCAGTGCAAAACATTATTCGAGACGATATCTGTCATGAGAGGTATGACCGCAGTACAGGACAGACATCTACTGCTTATTTTTTGGGGAAGGTATGCGTGGCGAAGTATTTAGACCCGAAGATCCCAGAAAAGTGTTTGGTGACCAAGATAGCATATCACTTTGAGGAAAAGATTATCAGTGCTCGATTAAGCGGACAGATCAAAACAATCGGAATGTAGTGCTACATATGTAGCGGTAGTCGGAATGTAGTGCTCCATATGTAGCGGTGGTCGGAATATCCTTCTGCAGGAATAAAGTAAAGCTGCAGGAAATAAAGATTCTAAAGAATAATGGACAAGACAAGTAGAGATCTGACGAAGGTATAGACAAGTAGAATACAGAGTTCGGGGCCTCAATGTGATTTTGGAAAACCGAACAGCTGGCCCTATAGGAGTCGATATGGCGGAACGTTCGGAAAAAAAATAGTTTTTTCTTGGACCCAGGTCATTTGTAACCCAATCGTACAAAACCCGATAATTTGCGACCGAGGTGAAAATTTGAACCGGTCAACTGCGACCCGGCCAAGGGCGATTGAAAACATCGCCCTACGTAGACATAGACTACGTCTACCACAGGCGTGTGAAGAGATGAAGGCTCACGCCTGGAATGGTAATGCGTACGACTGTTTCCAATGTTTATATACTGTTGAGACCAATGAACTTTTTCTGCGCATATTTTTGTATATTTGTAATCTACATACTGAACCCACATGCGACAGGCCTCAGCGCTCGCCCTACACAGGCATCGAAACGACGGACTTCGGCCGCCTATTGATTTGCGGGTTACTAAAAACATCACTCATGTCTCGCTGACATCGGAGCATTAAATCTCAACGCTTGGCCTCCCGTTTCTGCTCGCTCCGCTGGCAGCTAAGAGAATATTGCAATTGGCTCCACCGCATAACAAAACGTACAATCACCTATACCAACGTTAAACATTTCGTCACCATTACTAGATATGTAACTCAATAACTGGTAGGACATGTTATTTACAGTATCTCTACCGCTCATTGTAAAATGTATATTACAAGTACCTTTCCATTGTACACTAACTTCGTAAGCTTTGTAGCTGGAGGAACCAAACTATTAGGACACCAACCTAACCAACAGAACCTAGGAGGAACAAACGTAATCTGACCTAACCTAGCAAAAATATTGGAAGAAAGAGATTACTCGTACAAATGAGAAAGTTATAGAATTGAAACCTCATCGAAATTTGGAACAGGAACGTTTCGTTGTCACGGATTCGGTGAGTTGCGACCAAGTGCAAGTACGGGACGCAATTGACCGGGTAAGAACAGGTAAAAACGTCGTTTCGTCACAACTGACCGAGACCGTTTTCTTTATGTAACTTGATGTGACATTATCGAAAGATGGCAGAAGTGGTGAAGATGTCAGCTGCAAAGTAAACCAAGGAAAAATGATAATAGGGCAGTTGAAGTCTGTAAGAAAATAATCCACTAAGTCAAAAAGATAATTATTTACTCTGCCGATTAGAAATTATGTTCACATATGGTTATGAAACTTGGGGGATAAAACAGAGAAACTCCCGATGGCTTCAAGCAGTGGAAGTGGACGTTTGAAGAAGGTCTTGTAGGGTGTGGTACGGGCACGTAGAATGGACGCCTGATGGTAGTCGGCCCAAATAGTTGTTAGACTGGGTTCCATGTAGACGGACGGCGGAAGCGGGATACACGGAGGAGATCGTGGAAAGAAGACGTATTCCAAGAGATGGGGAGAAAAGACGGCAGTACCTGTAGTAGGAGGCTAGCAGTGGATGAACGACGTGTTCTTCGCATCCAAAAATCTTCATCTCAATCTTCGTCTTAGGCACTACATTAGTTTGCTGACACTTTGCATTAGTTTTTAATTTGAAGATCGCCATTTCTTAATTTGTCCATTAAGCTCCACAAGAGTTACTAAAACTTTCCTTCCAGTTTGTCATATTTATAAAAGCGTATTGTTTCTTTCCACCGTCTTATAGTTTCATCAGTGGACGCATTAAATAAATCTGGTGACAAACTACAATCTGAGCCGAGATTGATTACATCTGTTTTGCTCTCATTGCCTAGTACGTTTATCTTGTTCTCTAGATTGTTTGTAATGTGCGATACAATTATACATCGCACGGTTGTCTAATATTTGCCAAAGTTTACCTTTTTTCAGTGTGAAAAAGATCTCAGATTACATATACCGGAAGTACATTTCTTGATTACAATATAACTAACTCTTCTGCTGCTTAAATTCTCTCAAATTCTGCATTGTTCTAGCTACATCTGTTACCCGTTAGCTAGGTCAGTTAAAATACTGTTCTTTCATGACATGAGATACTGATTCTTCCACGCTGCATTTTAAGGTACCACACTTTAGGGGCAACAACCCAACTTGTGTTTCCTCGTGTAAACCAATCGTACTTTTCTCCTCCACAACGTCTGCTTTATAACCTGTGAAACAGTTAAAAGTTGAAGTGGTATATTTACGATTGTCAAAGAATTATCTGATCTGCAGATATCAATTCATATCGACCTGTTGAACGACACATCAAACGGTTAAGAAAAAACATCTCGAAGCGAAACATAATAAAAGTTTTATGATATAATGATCATTTTACTAAACGGAATAAGATCACAGTCTGCAATAAGGACATGTTGTCCTGAAATAAAAATTTTACGGCCGCACGAAGTTTGATTGCCGTGTGATAGGCAGCTAAATGAAGATATCTACAGTGAACTTCACGTAACAGCAACATCTGTAAGAATAAATCAAAGTAAAAGGGAATGGAAACAGCACGGTGACCTGATGCATCAACAGTAGCTTATAGAGAACATAACAGTACGAGAGCGGCAGAGACAGAAAGAAACGAGAACAAGAGAAGCGGAGGGTTGGAGAGAGGCGAAGAGAGAGGGAGGGAGAGAGGGAGAGAGAGAGAGAGAGAGACTTAGAGAGTGGGGAAGAGAGAGAATCGATGAAATAAATAAAGGAAGAGACAAGCTTAAATTGCACAAATAATATGCAAAATTATTTAGCTTTAGAAATCGAGGTTTACGATTCGGAATTTTACATTCAGTTGGAATCCATTAAACAACTTCAGCGACATGTTTGCGGATCGATAAATTATTAAATCACTTGTTCGAGACTCAATCTCGAACTGACTGTTTAATAAAATTCCACGGAACCGATGCTTAACGACGTCCGACGCGAACATTTGCATCTCGGTAGCAGCGAGATGACCACGAAGATAACCGAGTAATTGGACTGGAAAGTACGCGTTTTTACGACTTTTCACTGTCAATAAATATGTCTTCCCGATCGGTGTGTGAACGTCGTGTCTTATTTCGTATCGATAAATTTTCTCCCTTTTTTTGCACGTGAGAAACATCGCGAACAACGGTAAATATTTATCATTGCCAGCATGATCGCTTAGCGATTACGTTTCAAATATTCCGTGTTTTGATATCTTTTACAGATCGATAAAATGAACTGCTCAAGAAACCGTTCGATTTTTCTCTAGTCATGTACAGCTCAGCGAATTGTTTATTTTTACACCCATTCCCTGCTGTCAATAGTTAATGTGAATATACGAATGAAAATAAAAACGCGCGTGTGCGCGCATCCACACACACACACACACACACACACACACACACACACACACACACACACACACACACACACACACACACACACACACACACACACACACACACACACACACACACATATATACAATTTAAAATGGATTATCTAAAGTAAGATCACGAAGTGTCGGACTGTAATCAGTTGAATGTAGCAATCGG
Organism: Magicicada septendecula; assembly: GCA_034769895.1. NCBI lineage: Eukaryota > Metazoa > Arthropoda > Insecta > Hemiptera > Cicadidae > Magicicada > Magicicada septendecula. The sequence goes on from CM068370.1 coordinate 368,167,567, forward strand.
ACATGCTGTCTTGATCAGTTATAGAAGGTTGAGTGAGAAGTCCCGTGCCGATCAGTAATATGGGGTAATTACGGGTATCCAATTCGACCTTGAAAGTAGTCATTGGCGCAACATTAACAATAACAAACTGAAATCTGGAGCACGTCCCACTGTATGATTTTCTCAATGCTTTACATTAAAACTGGCAGTTATTTATTATTGTAATTGTCGTTTATGCTGACGGAGACAAGACGCTACAAGGAAGTGCATAAGATTTTCGATCACTGGCGCACCAGGAATGTAGTCTGTGGATTATGGAATAACACCCTTTACCTTTTGCTCTCAAGGCTCCAGTAAAGTTGTACGTTCACGACCTTAAAATGTTAACGGTAGTTTTCAGGTTCACACAAGGCTGAGGACTGAAGCAAAGATGAGTTTGTAGAGTTTAGCTGTTAGCAAAGTTATGGTAGTTACCAGTGTTCTTTTATGGATTTGAAAAAAGTGTAATGAATAAGAGGAGACGAGAACCTCTTAAGTCTGCGAAAATTATTTTCTTTCGACCATTCATGGGATGCACAACACTGCATGCCTTCAAAGTTCAAAAAAGTTAAAGTTAGAATTTTTATAAGTTTGAAAACTGTTTTAGTTGAATGAGCGATGAGAATTCTCATTTTTAACGCGACCGTTTGTTTGGCTGTTGTCTATTTGGGGTATAAATCAAGACAACTTTTAAATGTATCAACCGATTTTCCTAAAGTTTAGCATCCGCATTCATATCTTTACCACACAAACTATTGTTTTCGAGATCTAGTGTCTCCAAAAAGGGGAGAGGGAGACAAAAATGGCTAGCGTTTTTTGATAAAGAGAACGAAAAATTCCGTATAGGGCTATCAAATAAAAGAGAATTTTAACCAAAATGTGAACACAGAAATCAGAATTTGGAAATTAAAAAAATTTTGGTTGATGAGAAAAAACAGGAAATTTATCGACAATAAGTGACAGTGTAAATCATAATGGGTTAGACTCCCAATTAAAGAAAGCAAATGTTGACATTAAAGTCAACAAAAGATAATGAAAACAGGGAGCTGTTTCAGGTTTCAGACAGTATCAAACTCTTCCTATCCACATATCCATATTATTAATACAGATAATTGTATTAATAAAAACATTAAAAAAAATAGTCGAGAAAGGAATATATAAAGAAAGTCTAAAATATACATTCGGAATTCAAAATTAAAAGTTAATAAAACTTTCACAAAATCAGTTTTAACTTACGTCAGTGAAATATTCACACTACGTAACAGAAATGAGAGAGACTTAAGAATCTATTTGAATTAGGCCAAGAACAGGATGATTTATGGCGAATTACAATATACTTCGAGTTACATATAATTACATTCATAAAATCCTAAGCTGTAAGGTAGTAAGGTGGCGTATGAAATGGTTATATAATCGTAATCCAATGGAACCGCCTAAAAATACCAGGGAATAACGGAATAGACACCACTTCAAACCAGTAGAAAAGAAGAGAGAAAAGCGGATTATAGGGGGAGACTTGAGGATACAGGAAACTCGTCACTGAAGGAAAGTAAGATTATCAGGAAGGGGTTGTCAATAGAACAGGAACCTAAACCTAACGCACCTTCGTTGTAGTGCCGGAGGAGATGAAGAAGTGACATTATTTTATAGTTTTGAGAAGTGAGATTGCATATAAATCGTTCAAAAGTAAGTGTTCAAAAGTAAAACATTTGTTTAGTCCACTTTCTAACTCATTTTATTTACGTGGGAACGGAAGGACCCTATCTTCCCTAAGTAAAATTTTTGCAATGTAAGGTAGGCTTTTCTCAAAAACCGGCAAAGATTTTAATGCAATACGGTTTTCACTTTTAGTGTAGTCATGTAATTCCTAGATAAAACGTTTTTTACAAAAATATGTAGGATGGTATGACAAAGAAGAAGAAACTATAAAAGAATCGTGAAGATCTCTCCTATTGTTCCTGAGGAAAATGTATCTTTATGCCAAAATAAGGTTTTTTTTCAGGAAAAGCAAAAAATTTGTTAAAATAGTCAACACAATATTTTGAACACAACATTCTTTGCCTTAGTGCATCCTAGCTCCATCTACAGGACTATCTGGTCCTCCTCTTCTTCATACACTAACAGGTCCTCCTGTCCTCTAATCTCCTATTGGGAAAGCTGGTCTTCTGGCGACATTATCTTTCTAATTCTTGTATCGATTTTTCAGATTTTTTAATTCTTACCTCGTACAGTTTCTTCATCACTGTAATTCAGTTTGTGCTAGGGTCAAAAATACATAACTTTTCCAAAAATTCACACTTTAGTATGTTTCCTGTGTTGAAACTAGGAACAGCTTCATGTACTCCTAACTCAAGAGTAGTCTTGATTACAAATGTAGATTTTGGAGTTCGTGACCAGATCCGAAGATCTGTTCGAGCTGTTAGAAGATCCGTTTGGGTTTTGTGTCTCACCATATAAACACTTCTTCAGCAGTTCTGTTTGATACGTTTTTTAAAAAGTATGTATAATATGTGAAGAATGTGTGTGTGTGTATGCGTGCGCGCGCGCGCTCGTCAATAATAAAACGCTCAGACTCAATCACTCACTTGTACAAACATTTTTCACATCATCTTGGAAGGGTCTATAAAGAATAGAACCGGACATTGAATATTCATCCAGATAACTAAAAAGGTTCGAATTAAAAATGAAATTTCCTGTTTTTTGAAATAAACATACACTCGCGCAAAAGGTATTAGTACTGTTTTCCATTAGGGAGGATAGTCACAGCGGATTGGGGTGTGAGCCAACATACGCAGATTATTAAAACAAAAGCTGAATACAGTTTTCTTTATGTAGCCTTGCGTATGCTGTAATTTTTAAAAGACTATTAAGTGTTTCCAGCTGACGTCAGTGGTAGTACTGTGGGGACCGCTTATCACACGATATTAAAGCGGACTGCGATAGCTTGTGTACACAATTTGCTTCATCTCGCCATTCCCCACACTTCCGCTCTTCCGTTTTTCTCTGAATCACACACTTCACAAACCGATTTGTTAGTTAATTCAGCAAATGGTTTGTTTCCTCCGACAGAAGAAAACAGTGTATACAGTTATTCCTAGAACTTTAACTACGAATAATTTTAACTAGGTACAGCTTTGATTTGTTATTGCTTTAATTATTTACCTAAACATAACAAATTTAATTATTTGATTAAACATATTTTACCTTAATATTTTTATACAGTAATTCGATTTATTTTTTGCAACTCATAAGTGCAATAAATGTCGACACGTAATTTTTTGTGTCATAACAGCCATTTATAAATCAAAAGAAGGCCCTGAATTTTAATGATCGTTATAAATACATGAACACGTAATCTTATATCTTCACTATCACTACATCACAAGAAGATTACACATTGGGCACTGGGTACATTCTATGCAGTATTTTGCATAAAGATGCTTACAAATTGATTGTACTAGGGCAGCCAAAGATTATTTTATTATACTGCGTATTTCTACCCGCCGATTTGACCACTTTGGGCATCATGCTTTTATAAAATCCTAATAATTAAATTGCTAAGCATAGCCAGTTTAAAATCTATTGAATGATGCCCTGACTTCATGAGGGAAGAAATGGTGTAATATTGGAGTACGATTGGAGTAAAATTTTGCTGACGATCAGCTGTGGTGCAACAGCCAGACCCGCAGGATTAAATCGACACTGTAAGTATTAACGCATCTCTCTCGCGATTAAAGTTTCTTTGCTTCGTCAGTGTCTTCACTAGCCGATTACGCTTTCCTCCACTGATTATCATTGCCCTCCGATTTGTAGCCTCAACAGAAATTATCAGTATATTCGTACAGATAATAAATTGAAGAAGAATAACGAAGACGGAGACGGATATATTGGAATGCATAATTCACGTGAATGTCATAAAATGAAATCAGTTTGAAAGAAAATCCTGTACTGCCGTTGGTTACGCAGAACGCCCGTCGTTTGTCTTGGAGAAATTGTCGTCGGCTGCGGGGGTTGGAGATTTGTCAGCGAAGATGATAAGCCAGTCAGAGGGCGGAAACGGGGCAAGTTAATGCGTTAGTGTAATAACCGCAAAAGCGGAAAACGGCGCGGTGGCGGGATCGTATATCATTATTGATAGCCAAGTCTCAGGAAATTAATACTCAATAGCTGTGTGCCCTCGCGCCGCGCTGCATGACAGCCATGTTAATCACCACCACCACCACCACCACCACCACCACCACCACCCCTAAACACCTCCACGTATTCCTTCCTTCCTCGCTTGCTTCCAACATTGGCGGCATCCCTTATTTATAATTCCAATTTACACGTTAACTGCACAGCCCATAAATTATCGCACTCAGCGCGCCATATTAATATAGATTTAAAGCGATATATTATAGCTTGGCCCCACTCCACCGTGTCGTCACTGCTATCCGATGATGTTTTTTTACTGCTCTGCTCTATTGCGCATGACTGTGTATGCTTTCTCTCTCTCTCTCTCTCTCTCTCTCTCTCTCTCTCTCTCTCTCTCTCTCTCTCTCTCTCTCTCTCTCTCTCTCTCTCTCTCTCTCTCTCCCTCCCTCCCTCCCCCGTTTCCTCTCGAATTGGAATCCCGAGATAATATGATAACTGTTCACATTATTATTAGACACTATTATAGTATTAATTAATTAACGTACGAATTTGTAAGAAACTATATAGTTATTGACTGTGACTTTCAACATTAGTTATCGGTGCATAAATTGAAACCTTATCGCCTAAATGAAACATGAAAAGTGAAAGTTTCTTCTTTGGTAGATACACTGTACGATCTAAGGTACTTGTGGATGATGCAGTAAGTAAACAAGTGTCACGTTTTAATTATGTAGGCTCGGAAGTGTCTTGCGTCTATGATACGGCTATTGAAAAGAAAACAAAGCAATTTCAGGCAATTTGTGGCACAATACGTAGAACATTAGTGATTTTAGTAAGACGACACAAAATGACAGAATCCATAAAGTAATGGCCGTAGCTGACCGGAGCTGACGTATGGTAAGGATTGTTGAAGAAAATGCAGAACAAGAGTAAACCCCGGTGAAATGAAATTTCTGTGTTTCTTTGGAGATTTCATTAGACGGGATATAATATAAAATGCGCATTATAAGGACATAGTTTGGCATTTAAAATACTCATGATAGCACAAATTACTTTAGGGTTGATGCAACATATCGATAGAACTGGCCAACGTAGACGTTGAGTAAATATATCTTTCTGGTGTAATTATTACTTTTTATTACTTTCATCGCTTAAACATTTTTAATATTGACTACTTATCATTTAAAGAATGTCGTGATGTTTTTTCAGTAATACCATTTTTTTGCCGTAATTAAATTGCCTACATTCCAAAAACAAATTTTTGTAAAAAAACGCCACCATTTTGTATTTTTTGCAACAAAATCTTGTGATGTGCTCGTGACTTATTTTAGTAAACTAGTTGAAGCTCTTGCAAAATTACAGCCAAATTAGTTAATATTTAAAATACTTTCAAAAGCGTAAACCTTTTTGTGGGAAACAATTTATGACAAAAGGAACAATTTTGTGAATTTTAATCGGAAAATGAAATCTTGTGTTGCAAGAAAATAATGCTTTCAATTACACAAAGTTATATAAAAACAAAAACACGTGTCTATAAAAACGGTTAAATTAGAGAAAAGAGTGTTGTACAGCGAAGAGAAAATCACAAGAGCGGAAGTGAGGGGAACAGCGAGATGAAACAAATTGTGTACACAAGCTACCGCGGTCCGCTTTAATATCGTGTGACTGCTGAAGCTGCCTGCATACATTTAATAGTCTTTTTTATACGTAATGCTATATAAAAAATTCGTATACAAGTTTTGTTTCAATAGTATAAGTATGCTGGCACGTCCCCTTTTCCAGTACGTCCTACTTTACCTTCGTGATGAGAAAACAGCACTAACAGGTGTTTGTTTTTAATGCTACCTTGAAATCATCAACAAGATTAATATGATCCATTTCGGTTCTTAAAGTACCATTTAAATATATGAAAATAATATGCGTACAGGAACTAAAATATACGAATCTGTGATGAATTTGTGCGTTGTATTGTTACTCATTAGAAATGTCTCATAATTTTGAAGTTGTATCCAACTGACAGAATTTGCAATCACAAAGAAAATATAAATGTTACGGTACGGCCACCCAAATAATTAATAAATAATGCTTCTAAATAAATAATACATAATAATATATAAATAACATCTATAATAAATAATAAATAATTACTCGGCCGCCCAAGTAATAAATAATACACTTACAATGAGTGGGAGAGAGTCAACAAAATAATAATAATAATAAAACCAAAGTTCACATAATATATGATAGAAAGACTAAATAATGTAAATAAATACTACTTATAGGAAAAACTCACAACATTCACAAAACAAAAGCACAATGCACACGAACACTTGCACACCAACAAGGTCAAAAAATCACTGCGACAGGAACGCAACCTTATATAAGTGAAAGTAGGCGGCAAACACCGCATAAGCACAAACCGCTGAGGACACCTAACAACTATCAGCACACGTAGGCTACTGAGCCAACACAGTTTTGTTCCAGAGAGCAACAACTATTGTTAAAGAAAAGAAATTGTTCGAAAGAAGATTTAAGGAAGTTGGTTTTATTGTTAAAACTAATAAGTCAGGTACATTAGTCAGGTAACCGGAGAAACCTGGTTTCCTTCCATTCGTAAATCACTTTAGTTGCTGGGTGGCTTTAGCGGTTTGTGCGTAGGTGGTGTTTGCTTACTTTCACTTTGACTACAAAATGGTTGGGCTTGTAGCCGCATTGTTTTGTTGGTCTGCTAGGTGTGTAAGTGCTGTGGTGCATTGTTCTTGTGTTTTGTGAGTGTTATGTGTTTTTCCTACAAGTTTTGTATTTGTATCATTTAGTCTTTTCATCATATATTATGTGAAATGTTGTTATTATTATTATTTTTTTGACTCTCTACCATTTGTTGATAAAATACTATTTATAACTTTACACGTGTTAGTTTATAATTAGCCTGAAGACGGCTGCCGATTGTTGTGTGGCCGAAACGTCGCATTTGTATTTTTTTCTTTGATGGCAAAATTATTGCTGTTCATGATGAACACGTGTAAGTGATTATAAGAATTACATGCCCGGTTATAAATATTTTTTTTATGAACACAATAACATTTTGATACTGTTGAAGACAATGGCAATTTCCTATTCCACATAGTAGTGCTTGTCTTCATGAACCTCGTGCAACATTTTGCATCACATACTTTAAAACATAATACTTGCGTGTAACATAACAAATCTTCTTTATAAACACATACTTTTGAAGACAGAGGCAATTTTATACTTGTAGTATAAAATGTTGGTGATGTACTTGGTCTTCGTGCAACGTCTGTGCCACATAGTTTAATCATATAATTTTCAATGTAACTATTATGAGAGAAATCGAATAGTATATTGATTTGTATTGCACCAATGACTTGAAGTACTAAAGATTTTAATAATACGTAGTGATAAAAGCCTGGAAAAATAGATCTTACCTCAAAAATGTTTTTTAAATAATTAAGTTATAAGATACAGTCTGCTTTTATACTTCTTCTTCTTAAATTTATATATAATAGGGTTACTACAGCTAGTGCCGTCTCCCTTCCTTCGACCTGGCTTTCCAATTCTTCCGATGTTCCCACTGTCCTTCCTCAAGTCCTATACGTTGCATAGATTCATCCACTTCGTCCCTCCAAGATCTTCTCGGTCTTCCCCTTTTTCTCCTTCCTAATGGACTCCATTCCGTCACTTTGTTGATCTACCTATTTTGGGCTCTCCGGACATGACGTACCACTGCTTAAATATCCGGATATGAACCGTACTTCTTAAATTTCACATGCGTAATTTAAATCAACTGAAAGAGCTCTTTGAAGAAGTCAGCAGATTCTGAAATCAGGGTGATACTTTATTAGAAAAGAGAGTCTATGGTGAAACACCATGTATTTATCAAACACGAAAATAATAAAAACAGAACAGTTGTGCAGTAACACAATAGGAAACTCTAGGAGAATCAAAATAGCAGCTTGAAGTAAATATTTAAGGTTTGCTTCCCCCTCATTTAACCCTCCCATAACTCCCATGCGCCAGAAAATTCAGCGAAGCGCATTGACGTCAATGTTGTTACCTTGTGTAATTGTTGTTGGACAATTTTATTACGGTCTGTCCTTCAGAAAACCTAAAAGATAAAAATAGGGAGAACTCGATCTATATAGCCGCAGGTCCTTTGAAACAATACATTTAAGTTATGAGAACCATTTAATGTGTGACATGTTTCACCATCTTGCTGAAAATGGTCTTGGATCAATGGGATACCAAGACGTTGTTGCATAAACGTCTTCAAGATCCGTCCATATTGCTTACCGTTTACATTGGCATAACTGAAGATTGCCCGAACAATCCTGCTAATAGATATCACACAGCAAACGTCAACCTTGCAGAAGTACACAGGATATTCTTGAATTTCATGTAGATTTTAGGGTCACATATAACCACAGTTTTTAGAACTCACTTAGCCAGAGCAGTGAAACATTGTCTAATCCACGAACAGTATAATGTAATGGAAAGAATGCCCGGCTTCAATCTTCCAAGAGCCTGGAACAACTGACAGTATTGGTGGTCTTCTCCATTTAACTGGCTTCTTCAGTTGTTGCGGGGCATACACTCTGAATGACTGTTATTTTGTTTTTGCCTACTATTAAGCATAACAGTACCAACATAATGCATGCGTGTTGACAGTACCAACATGCATACCAACCTGCTATTTCATACTTGCTAACTGCAAGTACATTTAAAGTTAAACGAATAGATAACACAAATCATTACGACAACCACAATGACTTTCATTGCCAGGTGTGCTAATTCCCCCACACTGTATTCATAGACTTGATGTATTTTAATTTTAACTGTGTGTTTAAGAAAAAATTAATGTTAACTTAAAATTGAAAGAGGTCTTTGCAGATCGCACTGTAGTTTTAATTTCGACAGTACGTTTGAGTTAAAGTAATTAAACTGGAATCTGACCGTAAAACGTTTCTTTATATTTTCATGTTTAGAACACTTCTTACTCTGAAATCAATCATCAAAATTAGGCTATATTACACATATTAAACGTAGTATACAGAAAACCCAACAAAAAACCTGTGTGTGTGTGTGTGTGTGTGTGTGTGTGTGTGTGTGTGTGTGTGTGTTCAACAACAGATATTAAAAGTACACGCAAAATTAATTTGCATTAATTGTAAAATTTATATTAATACTCAAAAAACATAAGTATGAATAAACAAAGACTATATTTTGGGTCAAAATAAAGAACTTCCAGTGCAAAATAGAAGAGTACAAAGGCGTACAGTGGAATACAAAGATGTGGAATGTATTGAAAGGGTTGTGCGGACAGTGGGGTAGTTTTGCAAAGTGGTTTGACAGGCGACTTGACCACAGTGTCAATAGCCTGTCTCCTGTGCTCCTATCTGACTCTCTCACAACCAACCAACCCTTCCGCATGACACAGATCCATGTTTAACGTTTGAATTGTTGCTGCTGAGTTAAATAAATTAGAAATTTCTGTGTTTTGTCTTTATGACGCAACGTTTTAACAGGAACAGAGTTTGAAAATATAATACTTTTAATAGTTTCTTGGTTTTATTTTGTATTGTTTGTGTTCGGTAATTCTTTTGCGTTTATGTACAAGATTTAATGGCATACAGCAAGAACTTAAGGAGTTAATACTGCATTAAAGCAGATGTAAAGCTTTTTAATTTTGATATAATTGGTTTTTTAGTGGAAAATTTGATATAGTTTTAACTCTCTGAAGTACAATCGAAACTTTGTACAAGTCCTTGTTCGAAACCTACGTACATAATTCAATAAACTAGAGTTATAGCAGTCAAGCTTAAATTTTATTTTCATTCAGTAGCTTTAAACAATTTTAAACAGGAGTTATTATAATTCCATATATTGTAATAAAACAAATTTAAATAAATATAGATGTGTGTTGATAATATACTTATTATGGAGTATGTGACTCCGATGTAATCAAGCCCCTCTGTTTGGACTAGCCAATTTGTAATAAAATAAATAAGATTGATGTGTGAATCTGTAAGTTGTAAGGTGTTTAATTGGTGTGTAATTGGTGTGGCTCTCGACGTCTTACTGGCCTGAAACACTTCCTTAAGTTTCCCAGCTGGTCGAGTCCCAATGGTAGCAAGACCGGTCGAGTAGCGTAAAGTTGATGAAGAAATATATATGCTTGGCTTCGCCGAACGTTTCAAAACAAAATTTATTGTTTTGAAGGAAATTTAAAAAAAATTGTTTATAAAAAAAAATTATTTTAATTTTATTAATTAATTAATTAGGATCAATTAATTAATATAGGGCTGTGAAGTTTTAAACAGTGTAATGCTCTTCTGAAAATTTTTATTAAAGTTTTAGTATAATTTAAATAATCTATCACCACTCATAAGACTGTCTGTAAACCAATCGATATTTGTTTACCTTTCTATTTTTTAGGTTATCTTCACTTACGGGTGGTAAAGTCCTTGTAGATTATCAATTAGAATTATATTATTGGTAATTAGTATTATTGAAGAAATAAAGAACTATTAAGTATTGAAAAGTATTAATATTTTATTAAGTAATAGCAATATTGACTCTTATCGATTAGTATCGATTCTCAGGATATCGAAAAAAGTTACAAGTATATGATATAAAAATTATATAGGGTTCTTTAAACAGCCAGTTATTACCAAAGTCAGAGAAATCGGGCTAATATTTAAAAAGTATAACGTTACAATCAAATTAATAGTTATTAATAAACACAGACATTGAATAATAATTTGTAAATATAATAATTGTTTTCACCAAACAGCTGTGATGAACCAAGAAGGCGGGGTTCTGGCAATGATGAGACCAATATTGCAAATGGCTGCCGTGAAGTTAGTGAGATGTCATTCGTATATTGGACGTTCCAAATAAAAGATTTTCCTGTAGTATTCCTGTTCTGATGTCTGCGAATCTCTTGTAAAATGTTGTGTAGTGTCTAGTGTACTGTTTCTGAGTTGTATTTAGTGTATCCGTATAATTATTAGTTCAAACACTTTCCCCGGTTCCATCACTAATTTGGGTTAATGTATTACACAGTTTTCTTGTGTTTTGTGGTGTTTTTCAGAGTAGATTTATATTGTTCTGTGTTATGGAGTGTTACTTGATTGTTTCTGTTATAATATGATAGTTTTTAGAGGTATTCCACAAGTCACTCGCGATTTCACAATAACGTACTATACACTCGCTTTGTATGACGATTATAGGTTAGGTTATTCACGTTTTCAAAGGTATGTCATGTTGACCGTTCAACTACCAATAATTAACTAACTGTTTCCTTCAGTTTCAATTAAACTCTTAGCCCATATAATATTATCCTTAACATTGTTCAAAAATATTTTCACATCCTGTGTACATTTTACTATTTCACTATATGAATGCCTAAACTTTGGTTATTTGTCAATTTTATTCACTAGATTTGATTTAAATTAATCTTTCAGTTCATTCTGGTTATTTTCAGATTAAATAATGCCATTTTATAGTGTTTTCTGTCCAAAAAATAGTAATTTTACTTTCAGTTTGGGTATACTCTGAAGAGTCCAAAACATCAAAATTTACTTCCTGTCATTATATAAATTCAGCCATTTTATCAGTTATATTTAATATTAATAATCCTATATTGTATTAAAAGGTTCATATTCCCTTATTTTCTGGTAATTAATTGAATTAGTTGTATTCTGAAACATTATTCTGAAATATATGACTCCCATGTCTAAATTTCTGAGTTTAGTCATTTTATTTTCATTTATAATAATGATTTCTTTCCACAGTTGCTATGAATTAATCTATTTATATTAAACTTAATGCTTTCTTCCAAATTTAAATATTATAACTTCATTATTCTAATGATCAATTGCCATTCAATATTATGCTTATATCTGTCACGCTACAGATTGCTCTCCTCCAGAAGTAATTATTTCAGACATGTTTATGGATGAAATAATTTCTTATGATAATTTCATCATTTCTTATAATTCATTTTCTTCTCCATTTTTATATCGACTTTTTTATATTAGAGTTTTATTAATTTTATATATATAATTATTTGTTTTACTACTGATCCTTTTCGGATAGTTAGTGTCTTCTGAGATATATTATAATTGTAATACATTTTCTTTCTATATCAACTTCGTGTTGTATCCTTGGGATATTAATTCCCTAACATTCCCTATCACGTGGGCTGGGGCAGATCAGAGGGGCACTGTACGCTACTTCTCTGCTGGCCATACACCACTTCTATAAATTGATTACAGAGGCATATCCATCCCTGCTCAAAAAACATAATGCTGCTGGAATTATCTTCAGTCAGTCATCGAATAAATAAATAAAAAGTAGTCTCATTTTCGACTAATAAAAATATCTTTGGATTCTCCACTTCGTAGTCTCTCAGATTATCTCACATTTTCTATCTTAATAAATCTTCATAATCATTATTATACTCATTACATATATATTTTTCCAAAACTCTTAACTTGTCTGATATATTTAATTTAATTATGGTTGAAAACCTTTCTTTTAATAATTCTGTTTACTGTTTACAGTGTAACTCTCTTTCTTCTCCATCTGAATTCTCTTTATACTTTCTTCTGGTTACTCATAGTATTAGCATGGTCTTTATAAAAGTCTTTCGTATTCATTATTTGAATGGTCTTAATATATTATATTTAATTTTTTAACATTGTATCTTTACATTAGATATACAGGTTGTTATATTGATCATTTTATTTAAACATTTTGGTTCTTTCCTTTCTCTTAGAAAGTTATTAATCTGCCTTCGCATTCATTAACATTAATTCATTTATATTATATTTCATGTGGTATTTCTTCTCTTTGCATTTCATATAGGTCTTATTATTATCATTGGTTCAAAATCATCTTCTCCATCTGTTTGGTATGAGTTGTTCTTCTTCGCTCTTAATTAACTGTTTTCATTATCGTTTCATAGGTAATTAGTCTCGTTGCTTCCAAATTTTTTCCTTCTCTGGCATATTACACTCTTTTTTGTTATTCTTCTCTACTCCTTCAAATGCTATTGTGAATGTCTAGCATTTATTCTGGATTAAAATTAATTCTCTTTTCTGAATTAATCACTTTATTTTCTTCTCAATTCAATTATAATTGACACATAATTATTTTTTGGAACTTGGTTAGTTTTAATGTAAAGTTCAAACTATTTTTTTTTATTTAATGGCAAAATATTTCTCATAAATCCTTGTAATATGTTGATCTTATCTTGTTTCAAAGTTCTGACGTTCTATCAACATTCAAATTCTGTTTAATTCATTTATTCCCAGAATTGTTTCATTCAGACTTGTTTATAGTGATGTGATCTTACTATTATTTCTGAATGTTTTGGTATTTTTCCAAATTCAAATTCTTCTTAATTATTTACCATAAAGTTTTCTCATAAACTTAGTTATAGTAAGTTGGTCTTACTTCATTTTTAAATTTTTTGTATATTAAATTCAAAATTCTCTCTCTTTCTCTTTCTTCCATAAAGTTTTGTTCTAAATTATCAGGTTGTAGTAAGATGTACTTACTCAATTTTAAATTTTTATAATTATATTTCAATTCAAAAGTCTTTCTTTTTCTTTCTTCCATAAAGTTTGTTCCAAAATTATTAGGTTGTAATAAGACGTACTTACATATTTTAGAATTTTTTTTCAAATTATTAAAAATTCTTTTTCTTTTAATTCTCCAGAATGTTCTTTTCAAAATATTAGGTTGTAAGATGTACTTACATTATTTTAGGATTTTTAAAATAAAAATTCTAAATTCCTTCTTCTTATAATTCTCCAAAATGTTCTTCTCAAAATATTAGGTTGTAAGATGTACTTACATTATTTTAGGATTTTTTAAAATAAATTAAAAAATCCTTCTTCTTATAATTCTCCAAAATGTTCTTCTCAAAATATTAGGTTGTAAGATGTACTTACATTATTTCCGAATTTTTAAAATTAAAAATTCTAAATTCCTTCTTCTTATAATTCTCCAGAATGTTCTTTTCAAAATATTAGGTTGTAAGATGTACTTACATTATTTCCGAATTTTTAAAATAAAAATTCTAAATTCCTTCTTCTTATAATTCTCCAAAATGTTCTTCTCAAAATATTAGGTTGTAAGATGTACTTACATTATTTTTGAATTTTTTTTTTTAAATTAAAAATTCTAAATTCTATAACTCACAACTCATTCTTCATAATATTTCTTCATAGAAGCTTGATTGTACACTCCTTTGATCTTTCCTGAAACGATTTCCTTCAACTCATATGTATTGTTATGCTTATCATTTACCACAACATATGGTCCGGTGTAAAGTAATAATAATTTTTTGGTTATGCCTTCTAAGGTGTTAGGCAGCTCTCTATTTTTTAGGAGGACTTTCTCACCCTCTTTATATGTTACAATTCGCCCTATTGCCTTCTGGTATTTGGCTTGCCGTTTTTCCTGATCTTCTGCTACCTTATTGTAAAACTTCAACTGGTTGAATTTCCTATTGTTGTTCGTTGGAAATTCAATGATTTGTTCAATGTCTCGGGGAGTCGGCTTCTCATACATGGCTGAGTACGGTGGAATTCCTATAGCTGGATGGTGGGCGTAATTTAGGAATGTTTCTGTCGCTGCTAGGTACTCTTGCCACTTTTTCTGTTGGTTGTGACAGTACGTGCGCAATATCCTACCCACTTCTCTTAGTACTCTCTCAGCCGGATTGCTACTTGGGTGGTAGACTGATGTCTTATATGTTTTGACCCCAAGTGCTAATAAAGTGTCTCGCCATCTCCTCCCCTTAAACTGTGTACCATGGTCGGTAATAATAGAAAATGGTCTACCGATCTCTGGGATATACAAATCAATAATCACCGCCAAAACCTTTGCTGTCGTTGCCCGATTAACCGGATATAGCTTTATATACTTGGTGTAGTGATCCATTATGATTACCAAGTATTTATATTTGTGTCGACCACCGCTACGGGGAAATGGCCCGCATATATCCAAAAACACTTTTTCCAGTTTTGCGTTGGAAGTTATCGGTATCATGATACCCTCTGTCTTTTCATTGTTTATTTTTGCACATTGGCAGATCTTACATGACTTGATGTGTGTTCTCACCTTGCGGTTGATATTCTTGATCTTACAATTTTCCTCTAGAGCTTGTATCACTTTTAACGCTCCCATGTGACCATACCTGACATGGTAATCGATGATGACCTCCTTTTCTATTTGGTGCGGGATTATCACCTTCCATGTCTCATCGTCCAATGCGGTTTTTATGAATAAAATTCCCTTGTTAAGGTGGTAATATTTAGAAATGGTTTCATCATTGGCTTCTAAACGACTCACAATGTTTTTCAGCTTAGGATCAGACTGCTGATGGATTCGGATATTTATTAACAAAGCTTGTAAATCGGCTCTGGTCGTGAATATGTTATAAATTTTTACTAAGCTCTCCTTCTCTCCCTCGAAAGTCTGATCTTCCAGATTTATACGTGACAACACATCCGCTACCACGTTCTTCTTTCCTGGAATGTATTCCCATTTCAGGTCATATTCTTGTAGGGCGAGTACCCACCTAGCCAATCGGCCGTGACTCAATTTGCACCTACGAAGGAACGAGATGGATTTATGATCAGTTCGTACCGTGACTTGATATCCGAGAATGTACGTCCGGAACTTGCTGCATGCGAACACCACGCTCAACAATTCCTTTTCTGTCACACTGTAGTTCTTTTCGCACTGGTTCAGTGTGCGACTAGCGAAGCTTATTACCAGATGTTGTCCCTCCTCATCTTCCTGGTATAAGGTCGTTCCTAAGCTTAGATCGCTAGCGTCACAGTTTAGAAAGAACGGTTTCTTAAAATCTGGGTGACGAAGTATCACACTCTCCAGAAACTTCTCTTTTATCAATCGGAAAGTAATATCTTGATCTTCACCCCAAATCCATTTGTTTTTGGCAGATAACTGTGGTTGAAACTTGGCGGTCAACTCGGAATATCGGCTCTGAAACTTCCTGTAATAGTTACAGAGTCCGAGGAAAGATTGCAATTGTTTCCTGTTTCTTGGTTGCGGGAACCTCTGAATTGCCTCCACTTTCTCTGCTGATGGGGTAATACCTCTGTCGTCTAGGTTGAAGCCTAAGAATTGTACCTCGCGCGCTATGAATTTGGATTTCTCCAACTTCAGTGTTATGTTGTTCTGCGCTAGTTTGTTTAGTACAAATTCCACTCTGTAACAGTGCTCCTCCCAGGTTCCGGATGTGATTAGTAAATCGTCAACATAGACGGTGGTAAATTGGAGCGCTTCTGGTCCCAAAATCTGGTCCATGCATGCCACAAATATGGCGACAGAATTGACAAGTCCGAAGGGCAGTCTCTTGAACTGGTAATTGCGCCCTTCGAAAATGAACGCTACATACTGGCGGCTTTGTGGATGCAGCTCTACCTGCCAATAACCACAGACCGTATCCCAGGTGCTAATAAAGTTAGTACCATGAAAACGCTTTAAGATTTCTTCTATTTCACCGGGAGATGTTCTGTCATTCACAATTGTCTTGTTCAACTCACGCGCATCTAAACAGAGCCGGACTTGTCCGTCTTTCTTCGGAACAGCAATAATTGGACTAGTGTAAGGTGATTGACTAATCTCAATTATGTCGTTTTCAATCATCTTGTTTATCTCTGTTCTCACGGCTTCTTTGAGCGACTGCGCTATTGGATATGACCTCCGGTTAAACTCTACGTTTTCTTTAAAACGAAGTTGGCACTGGTAGTTTTTTACCTTCCCTGGTTCATCAGAAAACACCGCCTTGTATTTCTCATATATTGCAATTAGCCGATCAGCCATGTGCGTTGGTATTTTCTTGTTATCGCTTCCGCACTGGAAATTACGTATTTCTTGGATCTTAACTGACCATAAATCCTCTCCTCCATTATTGTATATTATGGGTTTAGAAAGAGGGCTGTTTCTTATAATATTAATTTTTCGAAGTTGTTGATGTATTGGGCTGGGAAGTATAGTTGTGCTTCCTACCAGATCTGCGGTCCATGTTACTCCGTCTGGGAAAAGTGATACTTTATTTAAATTAAGATCGATTACTGCCGAATATCTACGAAGAATATCGCAACCGACTAAGATGTCAAATGGTAGTCCGGTGGCGATTAAAAATTCCATGTCTAAAGCTATATCACGGCTAACGACACTTAAGGAAACTTGCTTCCTGATGGTTTTATTTTGGCGACCAGTTGCACCTACCAATACAATGTTGTTGACTGGTAACATTGGCAAAGTTTTACCACATGTACTCTGTATTCTCTCCAACTCATTGGAGTTTATTATTGAAATATTAGCTCCTGTGTCTATCATTATTCTAGCGGGAACTCCTTCCACCTCCGCTGTTATATAAATTATCTCATTATTATTGTTGCTGAGACTCTTCTCGTTCTCTTCCAAAAGTTCAGTTCGTATGTCTTTCAAATAATGGTTACTGATAATAGTGATATTTTTATCATTGTTTGCTTGTTGCAAATCATCCTTTTCTAACCCAGGAAGTATAAGCAGTAACGGGTCATCGTTGTTGATTACTGCCTCCTCTCGTTTAAAGCATTTTGGTCATTGTTTAAGTTATTGTTGACCGAGGCATCGTTCGGGAAACTCTGGTTTGTTTCCTGACGTTCTGTACCCTGGTTGATGTTTAACGCCCTGTTCCGTTGTCTGCCAAGATCTTCCAGGCTGGTACTTCGTCTTTCCTGTTCGTATCTTGGGCCGTCTCGTTCCGCACTCCGCCATCTTCGGTCAGCGCCGTGGAAGCTGCTCCTCCTCGGTTGATAATATCTCCTGGGTCCGCGATCTTCTGCTCTTATAAAATTTACCCTAGGGCGCGACACTCGGTTATTACTATTGCTATTATTATTATTATTAATATTATCATTATAGTAATTTCGGTTAGGTGGGTAAGGCCTGTTACCATTATTGTTGGGATATGGATTTCTCTGACTGTATGGAACATTATTATTTTGTTGATAAAAGTGGTTTCGATTATTTGGGTAGGGGTTGTTATTTCTCACGCCGTTAAAATTTCCGTTAAACTGGTTATTACGCGGCTGGTTGTTAGGGCCGTCGTAATTACTGGGCTGGTTCCGGTTATTTGTATGGTTATTGCCGTTATTGGGATAAGTAGTCGGCCTTGCTTCTGGTCTCTCATTTCTCTTCCTGCTCTGCCGATAATACTCTTCATTCTCGTATCCCTCCAATAACTCAGTCATTCCCTGGATCGTCTTGATCTGACTACCTCTCCGGGCCCTGATAATGTCCTCATCATAGTGATAAGATATCTTATTCACTAAACATTCTTCTGGGATTGCTGGCTCAAGGTGCTTTGCCATACACACCTTCCCCAAGAAATATGCCGTCATACTGCTACCTAATTGTGACCTGTATCTTCCGTTACAAATATTGTCACGTATCAAGTTCTGGGTAGTCTCAGACCAGTATTTTGTTTTAAACATTTTCCGGAACTGTTGGTAGTCGGAAATTTCACTCCGGTTGGCCATCCACCAATTATCTGTTATGTCTCGGAAAGACTCGTCGAATATCTCCCTGCTATGGCTCCATTGGGTAATTTTATGCTTGGTTAAATATTCTTCTACCCTAGCCAGGAACTCCATCGGCTTACGTTTGTACTGCCGGAAGTTGAGCCACTCTCGGCTTTCGTTGACGGGCAATCCGGTGAAATGAGTCGGTCTGTTTCTAATCGCTTCCATCTCCTCTCGGCTTTGTCGCACCTGACCGGTGATATTGGCCATGGTCTCTTGTATATCATTACATCGTTCTGTGACCTGGTTGCGTACTTTTCCGAATTCTTCTTGATTTTCCTTCCTCTGTTCTTCTACCTTCCTACGACTATGTTCTTCGATATTTGTGAACTTGATGTTCACCACTTCTTTAAACTCATTCACCTCCTTTTCGGTCTGGTTG
This sequence comes from Magicicada septendecula, assembly GCA_034769895.1. NCBI lineage: Eukaryota > Metazoa > Arthropoda > Insecta > Hemiptera > Cicadidae > Magicicada > Magicicada septendecula. The sequence continues at coordinate 368,186,734 of CM068370.1, forward strand.
CACTTTCCATCAATCTCTCGAATCTGTCGATTGACCATTATATTTTCTTCTTCCATCTTCTTATCCATCGCTTTTTTGTTAACCTTGATTTCCTTATTCATTTCTTCTCGCAACAATTCCATCCTTTCGTCCAGTTTGTCCAAATTCTCCTGATTTACCTCCCTTAACTCTTCTCTTAGAATTTGATTGTCTTCTCTCAATTCTTCCAATTTCTCCCCCATCTTCTCTTCCAACTTCCTGTTATCTTCTTTCAACTCTTCCTTCAATTGTCGGTTGTTTTTCTCTATCTTCTTCCTGGTTTCATCTATTTTCTGATTGGTATTTTCAATTTTATTAATCAACTCTTCTTTAGTTGACTTGAATTCTTCCTTGAACGATTGGTTGTCTTCCTTCAATTCTTCCATGTTCTTGTTCATCCCAGTCAACTCTTCTTTTGTGGATTGATTATCCTTCTTCAATTCTTCTAACTTTCCTCCCATCCTCTCTTCCATCTTCTTGCTGTTTTCTTCCATCTTCTCTTCCATCTTCTTGCTGTTTTCTTCCATCTTCTCTTCCATCTTCTTGCTGTTTTCTTCCATCTTCTTCGTCAGGGACTGATTGTCTTCCTTCAATTCTTCTAACTTCTTCCCCATCTCTTCTTCCATCTTCTTGTTTGTTGTTTCGATTTTATTTCCTAAATCTTCTTTCAAGGACTGGTTGTCTCCCTTCAACTCTTCCATGTTCTTGTTCATCCCACTTAATTCTTCTTTCAAGGACTGGTTATCACTCCCCATTTTCTTACTCAAGTCTTCCTTCAATTCCCTACAATTTTCGTCCATTTTATTCTTACTGGATTTGATTTCTTCCATCATCATTCTGAGCATCTCTTGTATTGCCGCATTCTCTAATTGTGCGGGTTTTTCTAATTGTTCTTTCCGGACATTGACTTCCCCTGTTTGCGTGGGTATCTCCGGTTGTTCCGTTTGTTTGGATAACACCGGTGGCAATGAACTCTCCGCATCTACTGGCGTTGCCTCCTTATTGTCCATTTCCAACTCTATTTCTTTTTCGGCCTCCGCCGCCCGTTTCTTAGATGTCGCACGTCGTTGCATTTTCCCTTGTTGTTCTCTGGCTTTGTAGCTGTTGCCTAGCTCCAACTAGTGATTGGGCAGAATTTATTGGCCTTCCAATCGCTAATTAAAGCCCCTGAAGTTGTGCGCCAATTTGTAATAAAACAAATTTAAATAAATATAGATGTGTGTTGATAATATACTTATTATGGAGTATGTGACTCCGATGTAATCAAGCCCCTCTGTTTGGACTAGCCAATTTGTAATAAAATAAATAAGATTGATGTGTGAATCTGTAAGTTGTAAGGTGTTTAATTGGTGTGTAATTGGTGTGGCTCTCGACGTCTTACTGGCCTGAAACACTTCCTTAAGTTTCCCAGCTGGTCGAGTCCCAATGGTAGCAAGACCGGTCGAGTAGCGTAAAGTTGATGAAGAAATATATATGCTTGGCTTCGCCGAACGTTTCAAAACAAAATTTATTGTTTTGAAGGAAATTTAAAAAAAATTGTTTATAAAAAAAAATTATTTTAATTTTATTAATTAATTAATTAGGATCAATTAATTAATATAGGGCTGTGAAGTTTTAAACAGTGTAATGCTCTTCTGAAAATTTTTATTAAAGTTTTAGTATAATTTAAATAATCTATCACCACTCATAAGACTGTCTGTAAACCAATCGATATTTGTTTACCTTTCTATTTTTTAGGTTATCTTCACTTACGGGTGGTAAAGTCCTTGTAGATTATCAATTAGAATTATATTATTGGTAATTAGTATTATTGAAGAAATAAAGAACTATTAAGTATTGAAAAGTATTAATATTTTATTAAGTAATAGCAATATTGACTCTTATCGATTAGTATCGATTCTCAGGATATCGAAAAAAGTTACAAGTATATGATATAAAAATTATATAGGGTTCTTTAAACAGCCAGTTATTACCAAAGTCAGAGAAATCGGGCTAATATTTAAAAAGTATAACGTTACAATCAAATTAATAGTTATTAATAAACACAGACATTGAATAATAATTTGTAAATATAATAATTGTTTTCACCAAACAGCTGTGATGAACCAAGAAGGCGGGGTTCTGGCAATGATGAGACCAATATTGCAAATGGCTGCCGTGAAGTTAGTGAGATGTCATTCGTATATTGGACGTTCCAAATAAAAGATTTTCCTGTAGTATTCCTGTTCTGATGTCTGCGAATCTCTTGTAAAATGTTGTGTAGTGTCTAGTGTACTGTTTCTGAGTTGTATTTAGTGTATCCGTATAATTATTAGTTCAAACACTTTCCCCGGTTCCATCACTAATTTGGGTTAATGTATTACACAGTTTTCTTGTGTTTTGTGGTGTTTTTCAGAGTAGATTTATATTGTTCTGTGTTATGGAGTGTTACTTGATTGTTTCTGTTATAATATGATAGTTTTTAGAGGTATTCCACAAGTCACTCGCGATTTCACAATAACGTACTATACACTCGCTTTGTATGACGATTATAGGTTAGGTTATTCACGTTTTCAAAGGTATGTCATGTTGACCGTTCAACTACCAATAATTAACTAACTGTTTCCTTCAGTTTCAATTAAACTCTTAGCCCATATAATATTATCCTTAACATTGTTCAAAAATATTTTCACATCCTGTGTACATTTTACTATTTCACTATATGAATGCCTAAACTTTGGTTATTTGTCAATTTTATTCACTAGATTTGATTTAAATTAATCTTTCAGTTCATTCTGGTTATTTTCAGATTAAATAATGCCATTTTATAGTGTTTTCTGTCCAAAAAATAGTAATTTTACTTTCAGTTTGGGTATACTCTGAAGAGTCCAAAACATCAAAATTTACTTCCTGTCATTATATAAATTCAGCCATTTTATCAGTTATATTTAATATTAATAATCCTATATTGTATTAAAAGGTTCATATTCCCTTATTTTCTGGTAATTAATTGAATTAGTTGTATTCTGAAACATTATTCTGAAATATATGACTCCCATGTCTAAATTTCTGAGTTTAGTCATTTTATTTTCATTTATAATAATGATTTCTTTCCACAGTTGCTATGAATTAATCTATTTATATTAAACTTAATGCTTTCTTCCAAATTTAAATATTATAACTTCATTATTCTAATGATCAATTGCCATTCAATATTATGCTTATATCTGTCACGCTACAATATATATACTTAACAGTAGAGTTTTAAATATTCTAGGTGTACTTGCAAACAATAGGCTACTTTTGTTAAGAAAAGATATAATTATATAAAATTATTTGTGTTTTATAAAATATTTAATAAATGAGAAACTCTTGTGGGTTTAGCTTTAAAATACTTAAGGTTTCGATGTAACAGACGAACATATTTTGTTACTGAAGTGAGAACTTCATATACGGCACTATGGTGTACGACTCACTCCCGTACATCTCGCGCTACTAGGACAGTAAACTGACTCAACGTGTAACGAAACATTTAACAAAATGTGTTTGTTAAATGTGTAATTATTCACTTGTATTTACACAAAATTCAAATTGTTTAATTGATGAAAACTATTTAAAATCAATCACACATATTTTTTATTATAATCTTTATAGAATCTTCAATTAGAATCTTTTGTACATGTTCGAAATGTCAAAAAAGTATATCTTTTGTATCTTTGTGTACATTGTATGGTTTTTAAATTGATCCGCGAGTTATTGTATTAGCTGGAAATTGTTTTATGTTTTAAAATTCGATTTAGTAATTTAGCAATTTATAACTTGTAAAAAATTGGATTATTGTGCACATATCACATTCTACTTTTCAATTAAATATTGTGTAAATCATGTTGTTATTACATTGGAAAAAATTATATGTTACATATTGTTTGGATATGTATGTATGCTGAAAATAAAACGACATGTGATATGATTTTCTTTATGTTAATTGTAAATATAGATATCTTATAATAAAATACATAATATAAACACTACTATGCCTCGTCTCAATTAATTATCGGTTCACGCTTATTTGAATCTTAATTCTTTATAGCAAAATCTCTCTTACCTCAAATACACACGAGCAACCTTTTACACGTTGAATCAGTTCACTCGCCACTCGACACAGAAATTCTCTCTTACGCCGTGTGTCCCACGATACGCTCAAATTTTTTTTATTTACAGAAACCTGATTATAGTGTACTTTACGTTTTTTTAAATATTTTTTTCAATTGTATGCCAATATAGTAGACAAATGTCATTTATATATGAGTAAGGAAAATAGCTGGAACGAAGTCAAAATGTTTTGTAAACAAATGAACGTATTTACAGACTTTACAACCGGTTAATTTAATTGTTTTCGAATTTACGCTATACGTTGGTTGTTTACTGATTGTGGTAAATGTACCACTTGTAACAATATTAGAGAGCGGAAAACATTGCCACATCTATTTTACAGATCCCAGATGATTCCAAATAATATACAAGCATATAAAACAGTGTTTCCCAAACTTTTCAGTCTGCGGCCCAATAATTTAAATATTCACGGACCCCGTCTGAGTTCTAAAATAAAACAAAACAGTAAATATTATAGAAACTCTTATATTTCAATTAAAATGTATAAAATTAAAATTCCTTAACTTGCAAAATTATAACATTAATGATATCAAACATAGTTTAATGTGAACAATGAAGCCGCTTTTGAACAATTACCTCTGCAATATTGGGTTTAATGTCAGATAATTACAATATTAATTTACTCTCGACATCGAGTTTATTTCTTAACTTTTACTTCAAGTACGTGAGCAGGGAGAATGCGGTTTCACACAAATAAGTAGAGGAAACCCCTTGAAAGTCTTTTTTGCGAGTTCAGGATAGTCAGTCATTTCATATAACCAGAAGTCAGCTAGCTGTAATTACGAAAACTGTAATTTTAATGAACTGTCAGTTGAAAGTTCTGCCAATGAATCTTCTTCTTGTACTGTAAAAGAGAGGTCTAGTCAGTTCGGCTGACAAACAGATCTGCTACACGATGATTTAAAGACATTATTAGAGCCATTAGTTTGAAATTCCTTTAACAATTACAATTAGTTTGATAAAAAAAACTGGAATTTGCTACTAATTGTTTTAAGATTCTACAATTTAGATTTCGGAGCATAAAAAAATGAGGGAAAATTACTGTATATTCTGATTTTTCTTAAAAGTGTCTGCGGACCCCCTAAAACATTGCCGCGGACCCCCAGGGGACCCTACTTTGGGAACCACTGATATAGAACATGGCAGTGGACACCGACACAAGAAAAGGGCTAGTGACAAGACAGAAAACGTGAAAGACTGAATGTGATGAGACGTCGTATGGTGTCATCTTAGGTCAACAGCGGTTTAATCGTTTATCTTCGGTTTTTGTTTTGGTGTCCGTGTCGTGTCCTTTGTTTTTTTATTGACACTTTTTTCTGTGTCTGCATTAGTAATTCATTATCTGTTAGCGCAATTCCCTAACATTCTCTGTCTAATTATAATTGGCCCGACGCGACATTCAGGATTTTTCTTGGCGCAGACTTGACCACAAAAACGACGCCAAAACAAAACGCCACAAAATTGACACCGGGGTCCTGTAGCCGATGTCATGGAGCTTCCTTCTTAGTAACGACTTAGATATTGTTGATGGCGTAGTATCTCCACTTACGTCTTTCTCGTTTACAATGAAATACTACTTTATTATTGTTATTATGTTTTTAATAGCAAGAGACAAAAACAGGACCAGACATATTATTAAGACTACGTCTAGCTGAAGAAGAACGCAGTGACAAAAAAGCAATGACAAAGGAATATAGTCTTCGTTTATTGCAGTAACACAAAGCCAAAGTTTTGGAAGTTAAGGTAATTAGAGAACTTCATTCTCTTACAAGCCATTCATTTTTTAACGTATTTAATATGATTCACTTTCTAATAATGTTTGTATAACTGCAAGTTATCGATACATTAAAAATATTTTATGATATACAACAGCTGAGAAATGACAATGGATTAATAATTTTTTTTTGATTCTTGAGCATAAACCTATTGCTAATATTCATTCAGTGATAATAAGTTAACAAATATGATTATGCAAAACAATAATTCTACGTTTATTATTCTAATCAGAAAAGTTTGGGCTTTAATTTGGCGGCTTTAAGATGGCGGCATATTTGTTAAAGGAATTTAAGGTAGTCACACCTATGTCAGACGGGCGTTGAACCTGCAGAGGAAGAGACGAAAAGAAAGTCGGCAGCATCGATCAAAGGACTGAAAAACATTCAAGAAGTTCAACCGAACATTCAAATCTTTTGACGTACTTAAATAAAAAAAACCCTTTTGTATTTTCAGAAATTGAGAGGAACGTAGTGAACATCGACGAATAAAAAGTAACAGTAGACGGTTTCTTTGTAAAAGAACTACAGATATAATATCACTACTGTAAGTTAACAAGGAAACTAAAAGATACCAAAGTATACGGGGTATGACAGAGACCACCTTCTCGCTAACTTTCTCGGAACGGTGAAAGCCGGTTAATCGTGTTTGTAAAAATCTATTAGATAATTTAGGAAAATGGAAATAATTTCAGACGGAGCGGATATATCTGCATATGCTAATTTTTAATTACGCTCTTCTGCAAACGTAACTGCTTTCATTTTTCGGTACTAATTTTTTCTTGCCTTCTTATGTTCCTGCGTTCTTGTGTCACAATCTGGAAGAAACAATTGACCGTGGCCTAACGTCAGGAACACTCCCCAAAAGCAAAGTTATTTCTGGCCGTCGAGAACTAAAAAGAGTGAAGCAGTGCAAGAATAAAAACGTTTAAGACTTTCTGATAAGTTGACAAAAAAATTGTGTTACAATGTTAGTATATAAAGGTACAATATGGGAAATGAAGATAATTGAAGATACAACAATCACTTATGTTTACTTGTTACGGCAAGCCATAAAATTAATAAACATCAAGCACTTACAGAACCTAACATGACTGTAGTATTTATGTGATCCAGAAAACTGATTTGTTAGGAAGTGATTGCTGTGTTATAGCGGAAAGAACAATAAATTATATTAATGGCTGCGGTTACACTCAGGCCGCAATATCGGCCGCCATTGCGGCATAATGTTACACGATGTTACAGCCGACCTACTAATAATGTGTACCAGATTTATTACCGGCCAACGCACCGATTACCTAGTAACCAATTTGAATCTTTGTACCCACTCTCGTGTGGAAAAATTAGTTTGCCCAGTGCAACTGAAAACTGTATAATTAGCTGTATATTTACGTTTTTATTTCAGTCATATTAAGCTTTCCAAAAAAGCAGAAAATTTTACTCTATAAGTTTGCTTTACCAAAAATCATTAGAGGTTTGAATTTCTTATACTTTACCAATATACATTATCTGTAGCACAAAAAGGCATACATTAAACCTAACATCTAGAAATACAATTTACCTTATAATTCAATGAATAACTAACATGCTTTGCTAATTTTAATTGTTCTAATATTATGTAAAATTAGTTAAACATACATCCAAATATAAAAATGGATATATGAAAAAGTTTACTTATAATTAAATAAAAAATTGATTAATTACGGAACACGTATAAATGAATTCAGATCGTGAATAACTGAAACTAAAAATTTAATATTAAAATATCAAACTTCAAACTTTCAACGTTATACGTAAGCGTAAATAAAAATTTTTAACGTAATAAATCTAAATCGTAGCATATAAAACTGAAAACACTGTACACATGTACACTCGGAAAATAATATACATAAGAATTTAAAAGACCACAGGCTCAATGGCAACACTAGCACTCCTACTGGAGTTATGCACACAGGAAAAATGTCCTTACAGGACATATATCTCCTCGAAAGTCACAAAGGGTGTCACATTTCCGCCATCTTTGTTGTGACATCACTATGATGTGTATTACGATGTTGATCACAAGTTGGCTAAATTGTAGTAAATGTGGCACAATTCTTCGAGCGCTGTCCAAACAAAAAAGTAAATAAGTAAATAAACAAGCAAAGAGACTCAACTAAAATGTTATAAGTTAATGGCTGTGCCTGTGTCATTGTATGGTTCTGAAACTTGGATTCCGGCAACAAAACATTTGACTAGAATACAGGCATCGGTGATGAGATCCTTGCGATCTTTTAAAGGCTGCAGAGGAAGAGATAGACTCTACAATGAAGACATTCGTAAAGATTAGAACATTTCTAATATCCAAGCCCCTATTTCGGAGAACAAAGAGAGACGTACAGCAAGAAACAACTTAAGTACAGCGATTACGTGTAATTTATACTTCCTTAAGTTTCCATTAGAAGTTGTGGTTTCGATTGTTAAGTCTAAAAGACGTTAGCTGTAAAAACTATAATTTCATGACGTCATGTTAAACAAAACAAAGGCAATACGTGCTTAGAACAACTAAAGAGGAGAGGAAATCAGAAAACGTCAGTAGTGGTGGGGATGAAACTAATTGTGTACATAAGCTATCGCGGTCCGCTTTAATATAGTGTGATAAGCGATCCCCACTGCTGACGTTGGCCGGATACATTTAATTTCCTTTTAAAAAGCACAGTATACGCAAAGCTACACAAAGGAAACTTTGTTTTAATAATGTGTGTATGTTGCCCCTTACGTCATTCCTACTCTCCAAGCTGGTAAGGTGATCAGTGATCAGCACTAATATCCAAACGTTAGCGCGACTCTGTGTGTTTATTCACAGATTTTACTTGAAGATTCTTTCCTTGTCGTATTAAACTACTGATGTTATGCAGTCGTACGTTTTATCATTATGTTTAAGTGAAATTAAGGAAGATGTGGTGTAACCACGTAAAATGTAGTCTTTTCCATAATTATGACATTTCATTTCCAAGTCAAATAGTATAAGCTTACATAACATAAATAGTGTATTTTTACGACAGAAAGTTTAGCGAGGATCAGTCAAAAAGTGCAACAAAAATTGTACATTATTTGTGTCGATGTTTCGACAATATTTGTTGTGTTGATCAGGACAAATTTACTGTTGTTGTGTTGGCACGACGCCAAACACTCACCTGTGTAAATATATGCTTAAAAGAAAAATATTAGAAGAACGTGTATTTAATTCACGGTATTACAACAATAATATTAAATTATACAAATAGTAAAAATTTTATAAATTTAAGCGAGTAAACATAAACTGTTTTAGTTCAAGCCAATGGCTGTTCATTGTAAATGTCTGGTAGAGTAGAGGGAAGGGAGGCTCAAAGGTGCAGAAAATGTGTAGAATTGGATAGAATGGGTTGAGCGTGGAGGGTTGAGTGTGGGGTAGTATTGCAAAGTGGCTTGACACATGTGGACAGACGCCTTGACCACATTGTCAATAGCCTGTCTCCTGTGCTCCTATCTGCCTCTCTCTCTCTCTCTCTCTCTCTCACAACCAACCAACTCTCTCATGACACACCAACAACAGATCTACGTTTAACCTGTCAACTGTTAGTTGTAACATCTGTCTTCAAGAGATGTGATATATTTTTATTCCTTTACGCTGTAATAAAATATCATTTAACACGAGTCCATAGTCGGAACTTAGTACTATTTTTCATTCTGTCTAATAATTTTTTACTTCCATATTCCTTAAGGAAATGGAAGTATGGTGATGGCAAAAAAAATCGTGTTCGAGATTATTGCAGATTCTGATTGTACTACACTCAAAACATGAAAAAAAGTCGTTTTTTGAAAAGTGTCTGTGTGTGTGTCTGTCTGTGTGTCTGTAGATTTTTTTCTATGGCAAACGATAACAGCCGCAAATTCAAACAGAATCAAATAATTTTTGCATACAGCCCTGATTTGTAGAATACTCACGACCTATTATTTTTGGTGAAGATCGGTTGAGGGAAAGGGGTAGTTTACCTGCAACGGTTTTTTTTTTATCAAGGGTATTTTCTATGGCAAACGATAACAGCCGCAAATTCAAACAGAATCAAATAATTTTTTGCATGCAACTCTGAATTGCAGAGTTTTCAAGACCTATTGTTTTTGTGAAGATCGGTTAAGGCAAAGGGGTAGTTTACCAGCAACGTTTTACGTTTTAACAAGGGTAATTGTATCTATGGCGAACGATAACTGCCGCATATTCAAACAGAATAAAATAATTTTTTGCATACGTCACTGACTTGTAGAGAACTCAAGGCTTTATGATTTTGGTAAAGATCGGTTAAGGGGAAGGGGTAGTTTACCTGCAACCTTTTACGTTTTGACAAGAGTAAAGTACTTTAAAATTCATTTAAACTTTTCCAAACAATGGTAATTGTTAAAAATAAAATAATTTTGTTGCCAGGCAATAAAATTATAATTTTTTCATTTTAATGTAAATCATGTATGAGAGAAAATATATCGTTCGTGGCAGGCAAGCATATCTCAGTTATGTAATGTTTACGTTTCCATTTTATTATTATGACTACCGCAATAAAAAGGCAGGGAACACACACACACACACACACACACACACACACACACACACAAAATTCGCGTTATTTCTGGCATCAATCATGTTTATTTTCTTACATTTGCACGCTTTTTAAATGGAAAGTTCCGAAACCCATACCAACATAACGCGTGCAAGCCGAAAAAGTGTCCAGCGTGGTTAGCGATTTGCTTCCTGTGGATCGCTGGGCAGTGTATAACTGCACGTGTTTACAGAGGAACGATTCATAGACAGACTTTTCGTCTTTAGGGAATGAGCCCTCTGCAAGATGCTGAGGGTCCATGAGTGACTTCGGAGCGCTCCTTCTTTTCCGCGTGTTTGTTCTGTGAAACGTACACTGTAGGTTCGCAGCTTTACTCTAAGCAACGCTCAATAGGAAATGTTGAAAATTTTTGTCCACGGTGTACCCTCATACACACTAAACCTGCTCTGATGTTTTAATTACGGACATCATAATATTAAAACTTTGGAAACTTGAGCACTACTTAATGGAGATCAATCATTAACTTATACAATCCATTAATTTTATGCATATTTTATATATATATATATATATATATATATATTGTAACTAGACGACCTTTAGGTGGCTGCCTTCTATTTTAAAACCCAGCGTTGGTTTGTCGCTTTGTAAGAAGACCCTATATATGGCTGTAATCTGATCAAGTCCCACTGTTTGGGCTAGCCACTAGGTCACCAGACCGCTGTATGCCGGTCGTTACAAAAGAATAAAAATAAAATGGAAAATTCAATAATAATAGAAATTTCAAATAATAAAATAATTTTGTTTATGTTTAAGAGGTATATATAATAGGTAAATCTGTTTTTAAAGGGTTCTGTTAAAATTTTAATAACAGGTATGTATTTATTGACCGTCGAGCACTTCTTGAAGATTTGCACCAAGTCTGGAGTTAAATAGATTAACTCCAGGTAATAATCGATTGTTGACTTTCCTGACTGGTCCAATATCTTGTTTAAAATAGAATATATTCTTCTCACTTAATGCCTTCAGCCTTATAAATACCTTTAAATTACCCTGTGAAATAAGTACAGATACAAAATAATGGAAATATAAAGATTTATTGACAATTTTAAATAAATAATCGATATTTTATCGATGGAGAGCAATTATCGACTCTGTCTCAGGAATTATCGATTGTCATACAGAACAAAATTTTATGTTATATTATATTAAAGACAGGTTCTTTGAGCGATTAAGAATTAATAGTCAGAGAAGGGTGACGAGAAAGTATAACATTAACAATTAACACATAAATACAATAATTACTATTTAATAGTATTTAAATAATTCAGGTTATGATATTAGAATAAATGTTTTGTCGAACCAATGAAGACTGATGTGACGTCAGTAACTATGATGTAGTAGGCAGGTTTCGTTTTCAAGATGGCCGCTCCTTGGGTTGGTCTCGGCTATTGTATATGCGTCGAGTCAGAAAATTACTATAAAATTACCTTCATCAAGGTCTAAAATGTCCCCGCACTGGTGTAATAAGTCTGTTAATCTATTTAGTGTATTCTGGTGAAGTGTTCTGTGTAAACTTGCGTTAGTTAGTTTATTTTCTATTTGTTCAACTATTACGGTTAAGTTTTCAAGTTGCGGTTAGGTTGGTAGAGTAAAATCAGTTGTAATATAATGTTTTACCGTTTACTGTCACTCGTATAGTGAAGTTAGAGGTTTGTTTTCACTATTGTCGTGAATGTTTTTATAGTATTGGCTTCAAAAAGTGTTTAATTTGTCTAACTCCCGTTCACTGATTTCAATGGCTAAACGTTAGCATCATGTTCGACTCGATTTAAAGAACGTTTTTGTCACACACCTATTCAGCTTGATATTCAACAAAAGACTAATTAACTTGGTCATAAATCTTGCCCAGTTAATCCTTGAAAAAGTATTGTTAACATTTTTCGACTTCATACACATTAGAAAATATTACATTATATATGGAATTTTTCTATTTTATTCCTTACTTTTATGAATTACTAATCTTATTATTAGTTTAATCATCTTATTCCCTTTAAATTGATGTATTATAGTCCATATCTGTAGACATTTTGTGGAAATTAACAAATTTTGTTCACACTTTGGAAATATAGGCTCAAAATTGGATTTCCGTTTTTATATAAAATTCCTTCCATTTTAAATATTATTAATACTATCATAATAAATTTTAATTAGTCATATTTCTCTTCCTTTCCTTAAATACATATAAATTACACCTTTGAACTGTTTTTTTTGTGTGTTAATTTGTAGATTTGATATTGCTCTCTAAAATTAATTAATTTATATATTTTGACAATTTACAAAATGTTAAGGTATATTTCCTTATTGTCATTTTAAATCATAGGATCATTCCTAGTAGTAGTTAATTGTGTTACCTTATATAAATCTGGGTAGTTTACAGGATTTATTAGTGAATTATACTATTTTATATTGGTTCTCTGATTTCACCAAATGGCCTAGATTTTAGAATTTTATATTTCTTTCTTTCTCAAATAATTTAAACTTAATTCCTCCTCTGACTTTACATAATTACAATTATATGAAAATAACATGATCTATAACTTATTGTCTTATGTAGTAGTTAATTAACACTACAGTTATTAAAATAATTAATTATGAACATTGTTTAGTAATCTGCACCATTTAACATATTGCAGATACAGCTTAAACATATCTCTTTTAACTATTTTTAATCTAACATAGCATACCTCTTAGAACATTATTACTGGTATGTAGGTTATTATTTATCAAACATAATTCTTTTTAAAAACACATAACATAAATCTTATTTTCTAATAAACCTTACAAATACATTTATTTAATACATTGATTTTAGGATTGTGAAATAACAGTCTATTTGAACATGTTACACTTATTCATACTATATTAGTGTCAGTCCTTTTTGGTTTAAATCATTATTATTGTGATCCCCCACATCAGTAAACATTAATTCCCATACTCTATTTATTATCATCCTTTTTTACAAAGGTCTTTTAAATAAGGATTTACATTAAAATAATAAAATACTGGAAACCTTCCATTTTATTATTTTATCATGCTGTTTATTATTAGACTTTAAAGTTGTGATATAGCATACTACTAAGTTATAGTATCACCAACTTTAAGTTTATTGCATTTTTTAAAAAACACTTATACAAATTCACTTTCACTGTTGGTTCTGATATTCTGAGTCTTATTATCTCAGATCAGACCTTTAGTCATCATGGACCGTTAAGACTAGTTTATTTTCTTTATTACACAATAGCTTTAGCCGGTGCACTTCTTATAACGCTATACAACACTTTAGTTTTCTCAATAATTACATTTTTATAAGATTTTAGGTATGTTATACTTTCTTTGGCATAGTTTTTGTGGGTTTGGGATTGATAGTAGTTTATATAATAATAGGTTTTACTACGGTGTTTCTTTCATACTATGTCTTCCTCTCCTCCTGTCTTCCTTCTTGTCCTTCTTCATATCTTCCTTCTGGTATTCATTCTTGTCCCTCTTCTAGTTTTCATTCTTGTCCCTCGTCTAGTCTTCACTCTTCTGGTCTTCTTACCTCATTCTTGGGTAAACCAAGGTACTTGGTGTTATCACGACTGAGGTTTAGTTTGGAGTATTTATATTCTTCACTGAACTGATTTTATTCTTCTATACAGGTTTCAGGGTATTGTTTTCTTCCTGTTCACAAACTTTATTCTTCCCTCTTCTTGTTTTTAGGGTATTTTGGTATTCACCACTCTTTGATTGAGTCTCTTTTTTCGGGATATTGTCTTATGTAACTGGTTTACTGCTCTGATCTTCCTGGGTAACTTACTGGTATTATACTATGAGTTGATGAGTTGCTTCAATACTTTCTTTGGTTTCTTTTAACAGTGGTTTTGATATATTATGTAGTGAGGATTTTTATCTTATTGTGTTTCATTCCTCTGATTTATTTAAATGTCATTCAATATTATTACAACATTTGTTGATGTAATTAAATTTTATCATTTCATATGATTTACAATGTAGTGGATTTTCTGTCACGCTACAGAATGCCCTTCTCCAGAAGTAATTTTTTCAGACTATACTTGCTTTGTCTGAAACAATTGCTTATGATAATTATTCAAAGTTTGTTATTATTTTGGACTTCCTTCCATTTTAAAATTCTCTTATTTATATCTGAGTTTATATCATTCTCACTTGATCTTCCTTGATAGTAATAGTCTTCTGAGTTTCATATTTATTATTTCATTTTTATATTTCTTCTTAGTATTTTCTCCTTGGGATATTTTCTCCCTATCGTTCCCTACTTTGTGAGCTGGTTCAGTTCAGAGAGGCACTGTACGCTACTTTCCTCTGCTGTCCAATACTTCACACATATTTGAGTACAGAGGCAAATCATCTCTGCTCAAAAAATATATTAATCCTGCTGGAATTATCATCAGACAGATTAAAAAAAATTATTCAGAATAGTACACATTTGTTACTATTTAAAAAATATCTTTGGGATACTTCACTTATTACTTATTATACTTCTCAGAGATTTTAATATTTCTATCTCAGTTGTTCATCTGACTTATTATCTGGATGTTTCTTTCATTTGATATTATGGTAGGAAGCTCTTCTATTATTACCTTTTTATACTTTTATTATCATATAAATCTTTTGGTTATAAATTCTTTATTACCTTCTGGTTTTTTCATTATAATCTGCATTATTTGTAGTAGCATATCTTTGTGACATTTTTAGACTGTTTCTTAGTTCTTAAAATTTCCACTTGTTCTATTTTCTAGAATTTTTTATAACTGTCATTATCATAATTGTCATTTAATTTATAAATCATTTTATATTAATTTATTTAATTACATACATTTTTGACATTATTTTCACATTATTCCGGTCATTGCGATTATACTTGCAAATGCTGGTTTTTTTTTTTTATTTATTTCATTATGAGGTCATATTTTCTCCTCATACCACTTAAAGTTTCATTCTCTCACAATTCCAAAGAAGTTTTTGTACTTTATTTTATTCAATCACTTAAATCGTATTAAAGAATTTTTTCTTTTTTATTTCCTTCAACTCCATTTTACGGAAAGTTTTTTACTCTTCATATTGAACTTAGACATGATTAAACTGTCTAGAATTATTTGTTTTAATTCTAATTCTGTTTCCTCTTATTCATCCCATTATGATCCTTTGTTACCATGGTAATTATCTTCTATGCTTACCATAAATCTGGTAGGAAATCTCATCAGTTTATCACACCATATTGTTTTATTTATTATTGGTTGGTAAGTTGTACTTATACTTGGTTTGGGAAACTTGATTTATTCATAATTCAAAATTCATTCTTCTTATGTTATTCTATTAAGTTTTCTCAAATAATTTGTATGTAAGGTGGGCTTATATGTTTTTTGGCTGGTTTTATTTTTCTAAACTCTCTTGGTATTATTGTCAAAATGTTTCTCTTCAAATAAATATTTAGTAAACTGTCCTTATTTGTTTTTTGACCTTAGATGGTTTTATTTCTAAATTCTCTCCTTCTCTATTATTATATTATAGCCATAAATTTTTTTCACATTTTCTTGGTATGTAAGGTGAACTTACGTATTTTTAGAATTTAGAGTTTTTATGTTTTTAAACTTCTTCTCTTCTATTCTAGCTATAAAGTTTTTTCACATTTTCTTGGTATGTAAGGTGAACTTACACCTTTTTAGAATTTATAGGATTTTATGTTTTTAAACTTCTTCTCTTCTATTCTAGCCATAAAGTTTTTTCACATTTTCTTGGTATGTAAGGTGAACTTACATTTTTTTAGAATTTAGAGGATTTTATGTTTTTAAACTTCTTCTCTTCTATTCTAGCCATAAAGTTTTTCACATTTTCTTGGTATGTAAGGTGAACTTACACCTTTTTAGAATTTAGAGGATTTTTTAATCATAAAATTTCTTCATGGATGCCTGGTTAAAAACACCCTTGACTTTACTTGAACTTATTTCTTTGATTTCGTAGGTGTTGTTGTTATTGTCTTTTGAGACGATATAGGGACCAGTATACAGGAGCAATAACTTTTTTGTTATCCCTTCTAGGGAACTGGGTAATTCCCTATTCTTCAACAACACCTTCTCTCCAATGGTATAATGGATAACCTTACCCATGCATTTATTGTATTTGTTCCGCCGTTTCTCCTGATCTTCGGCCACCTTATTACAAAATTGAATTTTATTGAATTTATATTTATATTCTCTTGGGAACTCCAAGATGTCTGCAATTTCTCTAGGGGTTGTCTCTCGTACATTGCGGAGTATGGGGTTATTCCTATGCCTGGATGGTAGGCCAGGTTGAGGAATTCTTCAGTGGCCTCCAAGTATTCTTGCCACCTTCTCTGCTGATCATGGCAATATGTTCTTAATAGGCGCCCCACCTCTCGTAAGACTCTTTCGGCCGGGTTACTGCTTGGGTGGTATACGGATGTCTTGTATGTGTGAACCCCCATGGATAGCAGTGTATCCCGCCATCTCCTCCCCTTGAATTGCGTTCCGTGGTCGGTTATGATCGATACCGGTCTTCCGACGGTTGGGAAGTACTGGTCGATCAGGATATTAAGAACTTTCTTCGTAGTCGCCCGATTTGCTGGGTATAGCTTTACGAACTTAGTGTAATGGTCCATAATGATAACGATATATCTGTATCGGTGGCGGCCTCCACTGCGGGGAAATGGCCCGCAGATATCCAGGAATACCTTCTCAAGTTTAAACTGTGATGTTATTGGAATCATCTGCCCTTCTCTTTTCTCGTTATTAGTTTTTACGAGTTGGCAGATGCGACAGTTTCTAATATACCTCCGTACCTTCCGATTGATGTCCTTTATATAACAGTTTTCTTCCAGGGCCTTTACCACCTTTAAAGCGCCCATATGCCCATATCGAACATGATAACTGATCACTACCTCTTTCTCGATATGGGTTGGAATTATTACCTTCCATTCCTCCTTAAATAATGATGGTTTGGAAAACAGGATTCCCTTATGTATAGTATAATATCGGGATATGGTCTCATCTCCTGCTTCCAATCTTGAGATAATATTAATTAATTTCGGGTCAGCTTGTTGGTGTGTGCTTAGTTGTTCTAGAACTGATTGTAGACCGGCACTGCTGCTGAGAATATGGTACACCTTCAGAATACTCTCCTTCTCCCCTTCGAACGTCTGCTTGTCAATGTCAACTCTAGACAATACGTCCGCGACGACATTCTTCCTTCCGGGGATATACTCCCACTTCAGGTCGTACTCTTGCAGCAATAGTATCCACCGCGTTAACCTTCCATGACTCAGCTTACATCTCTTAAGGAACGAGATAGATTTATGGTCTGTCCGGACGGTAACGGGATAACCAAGAATATATGTACGGAACTTTCCGCACGCGAACACGACACTCAATAACTCCTTCTCTGTCACATGATAGTTTTTCTCACTCTGGTTCAGAGCTCTGCTGGCAAAACAGATTACAAGATGCTCGCCCTCCTCATCCTCTTGATATAAAGTAGTGCCAAGGCTGATGTCACTGGCATCGCAATTAAGAAAGAAAGGCTTGTTAAAATCTGGGTGACGGAGTATAATATGTTTAAGAAATTTTTGTTTTATGAGAGTCAATATGTTTTGTTGTTCATTACCCCAGATCCATTTATTTTTAGATGACAGTTGCGGCTGGAATCTGGCAGTCAGTTCGGAGTACTTTTCCTGGAACTTGCGGTAGTAGTTACAGAGTCCCAGGAACGACTGTAACTGCCTTCGATTCTTTGGTGTAGGAAAGTTCTGAATTGCTTCGACTTTTTCAGCCGACGGTGAGATTCCCTTATCATTTAATATGAAGCCCAAGAATTGTATCTCTTTAGCAATAAAATGAGACTTTGCTAACTTCAGAGTAATATTGTTTGCTGCTAGCTTCTGTAAGACATGTTCCACACGGTAGCAGTGTTCCTCCCAAGTTTCTGAGGACACTAGCAAGTCATCGACGTATACGGTGGTGAATTTTAGTGCTTCTTGGCCAAGTATTTGATCCATGCAGTGCACAAAGACTGCGACTGAGTTTACCAGTCCGAAGGGCAACCTCTTAAACTGGTAGTTCCGCCCTTCGAATATAAAGGCCAGATACTGGCGACTCTGTGGATGTAATTCCACCTGCCAGTATCCGCACACCGTATCCCAGGTAGTGTAGTATTTGGTACCGTGGAACCGTTTTAATATCTCCTCAATCTCACCGGGCGAAGTCCTGTCATTTATGATCATCTTATTTATTTCGCGCGCATCTAAACATAAACGGACTTGTCCGTTTTTCTTAGGAATAGCCACGATAGGACTTGTGTAAGGGGAATGGCTACTCTCTATAATGTCACGGTTAATCATTTGCTCTATTTCAGCTCTTACTGCCTGCTTTCGTGATTGCGCAATGGGGTAAGACTTCCGGTTAAAATCTACAGTGTCTCGGAATTGTAGAGTACACTGGAAATTCTTCACTTTACCGGGCTCATCAGAAAAGACTGATTTATATTTATTGTATATATCGATTAATTTGTTCGCTTGGTTTGTTGTTAAACCTTCGCCAGTTGTACCGCTCCGGAAATCCCTGATCTCCTGGATTTTTTGCGACCATAAATCCTCATTGGATGTGTCGTCTATTCTCTGTTCAATTATGGATGTTGGTTGGATGTAATTGATTTTTCGGATTTGCTGATGGATACTATCGGGAACGACTTGGTCACTACCCACCAAGTTCGCCGTCCAAGTATGTCCGCTAGAAAACAGTGATAATGTTTCAGTTCTTAGATTAATGATGGCGGAATTCCTCCTAAGCACATCACACCCGACCAGTATATTAAATGGCAGACCGCTCGCCACCAAGAATTCCATGTCTATCGCTATACCACAGCTCATCACACTGGCGGAGACTTGTCTACGTATAGTTTTGTTTTGTCGGCCGGTTGCTCCCAACAAAACAAAATTATTCAACGGCAATGTTGGTAAAGTTCTCCCGCACTCTTGCTGTATCCTCTCCAGTTCCGTCGTATTTATTATTGATACGTTTGACCCAGTATCGATCATTAACTTGGCTGGGATGCCTTCGACCTTGGCGTCAATATGTATAATTTCATTATTGAAGTTATTGGTGGGACTCCTGTTATCCTCTTCCAATAACTCATGTCTGATGTCCTTCAGGTAGTTGCACCCGATGATTGTAATACGATTGTGATTATTTATTATATTGCACTCATTCTCATTATCATACCCAGTAGTCAGAAGCAGTAATGGGTTCTGGTTATTTCTTACTGCCTGTGCCCGTTTAAAGGCTCGGCATCATTGTTTCTTTGAGCCATATTATTGGATGCCTCATTCGGGATGCTCAGGGTGGTTACTTGCCGATCTGTTCTATGGTCTTCCGGTTGTTCATGGTGCGACCTTTGTTCAGTGTTGTCCAAACTATTACTCCTACGCGTCGGATAGTACCTCGGTTGGTCCCGTTCTAGGCTCCTCCGCCTTTCTTCGTATCTTTGGTAACTGTTCCCTCTATGGTGGTTGAAACCTCGCTGTCTTCCATCTGTGGCCCGTATGAAGTTCACTCTTGGGCGAGGAAACCTATTATTACTAAAATTACTATTATTGGGACCCACACGATTAGCATTATTACGGTAAGGACTATTACCATAATTGGGGCTTCTCTGACTATTTACGTTACCAGGGTTGGGATTGTGGTTACCCTGATAACCATTAGAGGGTCGATTCGGGTTTTGCTGGTTGGGACCCGTTCTATTACTGTCATTGTAATTGGTATTATTTCCAGTATTTCCATTATTATAATTATTATTTCGCGGGTATGCCCGAGCTCCTTGGTACCCATTATTTACGTGGTTCGCACCTTGGTTATTATTCTGGTACGTTCTTGGTTCGGGCCCATCACTTCTTCTGCGACTCTGCCTGTAGTAATCTTCGTTTTCGTAATTCTCCAGGAGTTCGGTCATTGCCTGGATGGTTTTTATCTGGCTGCCCCTCCTAGCGCGAATCACTTCCTCATCATAATGATAAGACAGCTTGTTTATTAAGCATTCCTCCGGTATGGCTGGTTCTAAGTGCTTGGCCATACACACTTTGCCGAGGAAATACGCTGTCATTGAGCTGCCGACTTGTGGTTGGTAGCGGCCGTGGCAGATATTATCCCTGATGAGATTCTGCGTGGTCTCTGACCAGTACTTGGCTTTGAACATGCTCTTGAACTGTTCATAGTTATTGATGTCGCTCCGGTTTGCCATCCACCAATGGTCATTCACCTCCCGAAATGACTCGTCAAGGATCTCTCTATTCTGGACCCATCGGTTCCCTCGGTGTTTCTCGATGTACTCCTCTATTCGTGCCAAGAACTCCATTGGCTTCCGTTTGTATTGTCGGAAATTCAGCCATTCTCGGTTCTCTGACATGGGGAAACTGTGATATCCCGATGGTCTGTTTCTGATTGACTCTATCTCCTCCTGGCTCTGACGCATCTGTCCAGTTATGTTTACCATGGCGGCTTCCACGCCGTCGCATCTTTCTGTTACTTGGGTTCTTACTTTATTTACTTCCTCCAGAGCAAATTTCTTGGTCTCCTCAATTTTTGTTTTCTGCTGTTCTTGGACCTGAGTAATTTCCTTTGTGATTACTTCACGGACTTCCAGCACTTCGTTTTCTGTTAGCCGACATCTTTCGTCTACTTCTCGGATCTGCTGGTTAACAACCACAACTTCCTGTTCTAATTTCTTTACTATTGATTTCTTGGTCTCTGTTATCTTTTTATTTAATTCCTCTTTGGCTAACTCAATCCTCTCGTCTAATTTATTCAGGTTCTCTTGGTTAACTTCCCTTAATTCCTCTCTTAACCTTTGATTATTCTCGTCCATTTTCTCCTCCATTTTCTGATTATTTTCCTCCAACTTCTCCCTCAGTTGCTGATTGTTGCTTTCGATTTTCTTACTAGTTTCCTCCATTTTCTCTTCCAGCTTCTTGCTCAAACTCTTACTGGTTTCCTCCATCCTTTTATTAGTATTTTCTATCTTACGGCCCAATTCTTCCTTTGTGGATCGGTTATCTTCCTTCAGATCCTCTAGTTTTTCATTTAATGAATGGTTGTCTTCCTTCCTGTTCTGCTCCATTGTTCTCATCATTGCTCTGATCATCTCCTGTATGTTACTATCCTTGGTCGGTGAAGGTTTCTCCTTTTCTGGGACATTGACTTCCCCTGTCTGCGTTGTTACTTCTAATTGTTCCTCTGGTGGTTCAGGTTGTTTATGTTTCACTTCGATTGGTAACACTTCCGGATCCTCCACCGGTGTTGCCTCCTTATCCCACATGTCCATCTCTTTCTCGGCCTCTGCCGCCCTCTTTTTCGATGTAGCTCGTCTCTGCATCTTTCTGCTGTCTATTAATCAATCGCTGCCAAGCTTAGATTATTAAGCCCTCTAAGTTGGACGCCACTTTGTAACTAGACGTGACCTCTCGTGTACTGTCTTCTTCCTTGATGCCCAGCGTTGGATTCGTCACTTTGTAAGAAGACCCTATATATGGCTGTAATCTGATCAAGTCCCACTGTTTGGGCTAGCCACTAGGTCACCAGACCGCTGTATGCCGGTCGTTACAAAAGAATAAAAATAAAATGGAAAATTCAATAATAATAGAAATTTCAAATAATAAAATAATTTTGTTTATGTTTAAGAGGTATATATAATAGGTAAATCTGTTTTTAAAGGGTTCTGTTAAAATTTTAATAACAGGTATGTATTTATTGACCGTCGAGCACTTCTTGAAGATTTGCACCAAGTCTGGAGTTAAATAGATTAACTCCAGGTAATAATCGATTGTTGACTTTCCTGACTGGTCCAATATCTTGTTTAAAATAGAATATATTCTTCTCACTTAATGCCTTCAGCCTTATAAATACCTTTAAATTACCCTGTGAAATAAGTACAGATACAAAATAATGGAAATATAAAGATTTATTGACAATTTTAAATAAATAATCGATATTTTATCGATGGAGAGCAATTATCGACTCTGTCTCAGGAATTATCGATTGTCATACAGAACAAAATTTTATGTTATATTATATTAAAGACAGGTTCCTTGAGCGATTAAGAATTAATAGTCAGAGAAGGGTGACGAGAAAGTATAACATTAACAATTAACACATAAATACAATAATTACTATTTAATAGTATTTAAATAATTCAGGTTATGATATTAGAATAAATGTTTTGTCGAACCAATGAAGACTGATGTGACGTCAGTAACTATGATGTAGTAGGCAGGTTTCGTTTTCAAGATGGCCGCTCCTTGGGTTGGTCTCGGCTATTGTATATGCGTCGAGTCAGAAAATTACTATAAAATTACCTTCATCAAGGTCTAAAATGTCCCCGCACTGGTGTAATAAGTCTGTTAATCTATTTAGTGTATTCTGGTGAAGTGTTCTGTGTAAACTTGCGTTAGTTAGTTTATTTTCTATTTGTTCAACTATTACGGTTAAGTTTTCAAGTTGCGGTTAGGTTGGTAGAGTAAATCAGTTGTAATATAATGTTTTACCGTTTACTGTCACTCGTATAGTGAAGTTAGAGGTTTGTTTTCACTATTGTCGTGAATGTTTTTATAGTATTGGCTTCAAAAAGTGTTTAATTTGTCTAACTCCCGTTCACTGATTTCAATGGCTAAACGTTAGCATCATGTTCGACTCGATTTAAAGAACGTTTTTGTCACACACCTATTCAGCTTGATATTCAACAAAAGACTAATTAACTTTGTCATAAATCTTGCCCAGTTAATCCTTGAAAAAGTATTGTTAACATTTTTCGACTTCATACACATTAGAAAATATTACATTATATATGGAATTTTTCTATTTTATTCCTTACTTTTATGAATTACTAATCTTATTACTAGTTTAATCATCTTATTCCCTTTAAATTGATGTATTATAGTCCATATCTGTAGACATTTTGTGGAAATTAACAAATTTTGTTCACACTTTGGAAATATAGGCTCAAAATTGGATTTCCGTTTTTATATAAAATTCCTTCCATTTTAAATATTATTAATACTATCATAATAAATTTTAATTAGTCATATTTCTCTTCCTTTCCTTAAATACATATAAATTACACCTTTGAACTGGTTTTTTTGTGTGTTAATTTGTAGATTTGATATTGCTCTCTAAAATTAATTAATTTATATATTTTGACAATTTACAAAATGTTAAGGTATATTTCCTTATTGTCATTTTAAATCATAGGATCATTCCTAGTAGTAGTTAATTGTGTTATCTTATATAAATCTGGGTAGTTTACAGGGTTTATTAGTGAATTATACTATTTTATATTGGTTCTCTGATTTCACCAAATGGCCTAGATTTTAGAATTTTATATTTCTTTCTTTCTCAAATAATTTAAACTTAATTCCTCCTCTGACTTTACATAATTACAATTATATGAAAATAACATGATCTATAACTTATTGTCTTATGTAGTAGTTAATTAACACTACAGTTATTAAAATAATTAATTATGAACATTGTTTAGTAATCTGCACCATTTAACATATTGCAGATACAGCTTAAACATATCTCTTTTAACTATTTTTAATCTAACATAGCATACCTCTTAGAACATTATTACTGGTATGTAGGTTATTATTTATCAAACATAATTCTTTTTAAAAACACATAACATAAATCTTATTTTCTAATAAACCTTACAAATACATTTATTTAATACATTGATTTTAGGATTGTGAAATAACAGTCTATTTGAACATGTTACACTTATTCATACTATATTAGTGTCAGTCCTTTTTGGTTTAAATCATTATTATTGTGATCCCCCACATCAGTAAACATTAATTCCCATACTCTATTTATTATCATCCTTTTTTACAAAGGTCTTTTAAATAAGGATTTACATTAAAATAATAAAATACTGGAAACCTTCCATTTTATTATTTTATCATGCTGTTTATTATTAGACTTTAAAGTTGTGATATAGCATACTACTAAGTTATAGTATCACCAACTTTAAGTTTATTGCATTTTTTAAAAAACACTTATACAAATTCACTTTCACTGTTGGTTCTGATATTCTGAGTCTTATTATCTCAGATCAGACCTTTAGTCATCATGGACCGTTAAGACTAGTTTATTTTCTTTATTACACAATAGCTTTAGCCGGTGCACTTCTTATAACGCTATACAACACTTTAGTTTTCTCAATAATTACATTTTTATAAGATTTTAGGTATGTTATACTTTCTTTGGCATAGTTTTTGTGGGTTTGGGATTGATAGTAGTTTATATAATAATAGGTTTTACTACGGTGTTTCTTTCATACTATGTCTTCCTCTCCTCCTGTCTTCCTTCTTGTCCTTCTTCATATCTTCCTTCTGGTATTCATTCTTGTCCCTCTTCTAGTTTTCATTCTTGTCCCTCGTCTAGTCTTCACTCTTCTGGTCTTCTTACCTCATTCTTGGGTAAACCAAGGTACTTGGTGTTATCACGACTGAGGTTTAGTTTGGAGTATTTATATTCTTCACTGAACTGATTTTATTCTTCTATACAGGTTTCAGGGTATTGTTTTCTTCCTGGTCACAAACTTTATTCTTCCCTCTTCTTGTTTTTAGGGTATTTTGGTATTCACCACTCTTTGATTGAGTCTCTTTTTTCGGGATATTGTCTTATGTAACTGGTTTACTGCTCTGATCTTCCTGGGTAACTTACTGGTATTATACTATGAGTTGATGAGTTGCTTCAATACTTTCTTTGGTTTCTTTTAACAGTGGTTTTGATATATTATGTAGTGAGGATTTTTATCTTATTGTGTTTCATTCCTCTGATTTATTTAAATGTCATTCAATATTATTACAACATTTGTTGATGTAATTAAATTTTATCATTTCATATGATTTACAATGTAGTGGATTTTCTGTCACGCTACAATATATATATATATATATATATATATATGTGTGTGTGTGTGTGTACAACGTTATCGGCAACAAAAAAGTAGTTTTTGTTAAAATTCCTTCCCGGGATATTTGGCCGTAGTCCAATGTTATCTACAAAACCAGACGTTTCGGCAATGCCATCGACTTCCATCATCAGTGAAAATCGAGTGCGATAACGTGAGGTGGTATACGTTAGTGACCACAGTACTGTGGTTAAGGCTGAAGCAGTAAGTAGAAATAAGTAGTTTCTATGGTAATATTTCATTTCGAAAATGATTTTAAATATAAATCTTAGAATATGGAAGTCATGTATGGTTCTCCATACCGATTTTTTTGTTGAGTGACACGTCTTTTTTGTTATATCTAAGATCCAACTTTGCTTAAGTTTATATTACATTAAAATTGATAAGAAGCAGTATCAGTATCTGTTTATAGACGAAAAGCAAGTTTGTATTTAAACAGACACAGTAGTTATGCTGTTGTGTTATTATTAGAGGGAAACGTTTTGGAAGAAATGCTAAGGAAAGGACAAAATAAACCTTTACATACTTATATACTTCCTGATGGCTGGTGATACTATTATACCAATATATTGTTTAGTTTTATATTCATTTCGGTAGCATTTTGTTTATTATACCACTACTGAGTCGTTAACAATTAATAGAGTAACACCAACAGTCTTTTATATAAGTGCTGGTATAAGGGATCTTCACGGTACTCTTAAAACTTTGTGGTGTGATCAAAAGTACACAGATTAAAATATATCATATAGTCGTACGGTACAGTGGAAAACAAAATACAAGACACCAATTAAGTCACTAATCACCATCTTTAATTAATCACAAGTACAGTTTATAGTCAATGGGTATAATAATCCGAGCAAAATTTGTCCACACACAATAGTAATGTCAACTAATAGAGCCCCGCACAATTACAAAACCCATAACACTTCGCCACAATACTTCGAACTTCACTGAAATAAATCGCCACTTAAAGTGAAACTAAGAGCGCCAGCTGTCGTTGTTTAAATAGATAGCACAGGTGTTCCAGAATAATCCATAATACGCGTCAACACTAGAGCGTAATTGCTTGCCGCCTTGAACACAGTGCGCGTGGATCGATGAAGCCTGGAACAGCCTCTGCTGCGGACTCGTGACAAAGTGTCACGTAATTGTCCTTCATCTCAGAGTAGCAGCAATATGCACGCACACACACACACTAAAGCCGGGCTCTGCTGGAACAGCCGAGATACACGTGGAATGTTCTGCAATGACGTAACAATACTTTTGAGTTATTCGGAACGGCTGTGTGTTCTTCATATAATACTTGACCCATGCGTGTAATTAGCCTACCTGCATATAACCGCTCTCTGTAATTTCTCTTTACGTATGGGCCTGTTTACCAGTAATACTATATGTGGTAGCAATATGTTGTAGATTGTTGTATTTTGCCTATATTATCAAATCAATTTCGTTTTCAGGACGATGCTAACTTAGCTGATTGTTATTGTCCCCACGACATTTTTTACAGCCATCCTTTTTCAGACTCGTCTTAGATATAACGATTTTTAGAAAAATATTGCACGATGTTTTCCAGTTGTGCACGATTTTGGTAATCGATGAGACTAAAATGTAACATAATTAAGTACAATAGTTAGAATAATTATGTAACATTACAGTAATAGATTAGAATTCTAAATGAGTAAGACTAAAAGGAGACTAACCATGAATAATTTGGAGCCAGTAGTTTAGAGGAAGATTTGAAGAGATAAATGGATTTTGATCATCGGCGATCAGCGGGACTATCTGACAACCGCCACTCCAATTGCTGCACTGAGGTACGAACAGAATATAGACATTTCGTGACAAATACAGTAGATACAGTGTAAGACAGATCTAAGGGATGTAATCTGGGTAAAAAGCACCTCAGACGTAAAGGTAAGGTAATGGTACGGACCAGTCCTGACACCGGTTTGACACTAGTAGAACAAAACAATAGAACGATAAGGACTACAGAACACTAGTGGTAAGGACGCTAGAAATGAATATACTTAGGACAATTTTTGGATAAACGAGACGTGATAGAGTACGGAATAGTGACATAAGTCAGTATCGAATAGAGGACGTAGTCAGATTTGTCAGAAGGCAAAAAAGTGAATGTTGACAGGGCAAGCGACGATAGATTAATGCATCTGTTGTGAGATTCTAGCCCACAGACCATGGAATCCTGGCCGACCACGGGAGATATACGACGGTCAGCTACAAAAGTTCGCGGAGCGACATCTATAGTTCAGTGGTAGAACTAAAATCTTTCCTGTGCTGCAAGTCGTATATTTCGCGTGAACATTTGCAAATATCCATATACATCTGTCAATTTATTCACTTTTTACCAGCTGTTTGAAATTTTCCTAAGACGCGTGTTTTTAAAATGCACAAAATCAAACATTCTGTTGTGATGAATTCTCTGTTAAAAACGGAAAATAAACAAAAATCTTAATAATGTGTTAGGAGATGCTGCACCTTTAGCAAAAACGGTAAGTGGGGCACACTCGAATTTAAACGTGGTCGTACAAGCACTGAAGACGATCCCAGCAGTGGACGTCTATAAAGTGCAAAAAAATGACATTATTGAAAAAATGTCATAGGGTGTTGGAAGACCTCAGATTGAGGAGTAGATGACGTTGATGAAATCACGGGCATCTTAATGACCGTGTGCATCATGCTTTAACTCAAGAACTTGATGTGAAAAAGCGTTGTGCAAGATGGCTGCTGCATCTGGAGTTGTTGCATTTTTTGTGCGTTCAGTGCCGGGGGGATCATCTTCAATGCTCGTACGACCACGTTTAAACTCAAGTGCCTACTTACAAACCGTTGGTTTTGAAGTCGCCGCATCTCCTGACACATTTACAATTTTATTCTGAATTTCCGTTGGCGCTTAACGGTTTTCAACAAAGAACCACACCACGATGTTTGATTTTGTCATTTTTCAAAACACGCATGACACCGTCAGTTTAAACAGCTTCTAAACAATGAATAAATTGATAGATTGATTTGGAAATTAACAGGAGTTCACATAAAATACAAATCTTGCAGCAAAAGAAAATTTTAATTTTACCACTAAGCTACAGATGTTGCTCCGCGAACTTTTCAACTGACCCTCGTAGTCGGTGGGGGGGTTTAGAAACGACCTCTAGCGAATCACCTTGATGCGTGAAGAAAAACAGGGTATTAAACCTATATAAAAGAAGAAGAAGAAGAAGAAGAAGAAGAAGAAGAAGAAGAAGAAGAAGAAGAAGAAGAAGAAGAAGAAGAAGAAGAAGAAGAAGAAGAAGAAGAAGAAGAAGAAATCCATTGGTAAAGTTCATGTATTAAATTAAAGATTTTAGAATAGAGCTGTATGATAACTTAGTGGGAGAGCAATATTTCTACATAAAATTTTTACTTGTATATTAAGGTACATGCGCATGAAATGAATAATAAAATACACGGACTCAGAAGTGCGTGAATGGTACATATTCCTGTAGGTATACAAGAAAATTTTCAAAGTTTAAATTAAAAACGTAATTACCTAATTTGTAAAAGCGCGTGCTAGCGCGCACACACGCACACATAAGGATATTAGTGCTGTTTACCAGCAGAGAATTTAGCTACAGTCGGGTGGGTTTAGAAACAATGTAGTACAGTATATTATTAAAACAAAAGCTGTGAACAGTTTCCTTTATGCAGCGTTGCGTATGCTGTATGCTGTACTTTTTAAAAGGCTATTAAGTGTTTCCAGCTGATGTCAGCGGTAGCACAGTGGGGACCGCTTATCACACGATATTAAAGCGGATCGCGATAGCTTGTGATATATATATATACCAAATTTGTTTCATCTCACTCTTCTCCAAACGTCCGTCGTTACGATTTTCTCTCAACTTTACGATAAACCCTTTTGTCTCTAACACGGCGTTTTGTAGTCATACTGCAGGTTTTCATTAAACGTTATGTAACGAATACATGATATTTTTACGAATTTTGTCTTTTCCTATTTTAAGAGGTAAATGATAATTTCCGTTGTTAATTTGAAGAAAATATGCATTTGGCATATGATTTCCACATTAGAGTTCCGACATATTTTCAGAGGTTCCTCTTTGAAAGTCTTTAAGGTTATTTTTTTTATTTTCGAAACACCAATGTAAACAGTTTTGAAGATAAGAGATAAAATGTAGATGTGGGCATTGGACAACGTGTGCTAACAGACAACAGTCATTTTAGGAAAATTCATACAATCAGAGTGGATAATTTCTTAAAAACCAACTGTTCGTTATCACCATTGTAAACTGTACGAAACAGAATGCAAAACATGTACAGTAATCATGAATCAGACGTTATAATATCTGGTCACCCCATCTTTTCCTCAGCCGTCCTTCTTTTATCAACCTTTTTATACTTCCAAATAATCCTGGGAACCCTATCATAACTCATTCTATTCATACATTGCATCTATGACCTAGTCTCCTGTATTAGCCGTTCAAGTACCTGTCCACCATACCTTTGTCGCTATGAAAGTAATAAACAAATTAGCAGAACTTGTTACTGATTCATCGATGGTTAAGCTTGGAGGTGGGGCTAACAAGTTACGTTGTTCAAACCACAAACCTACAGGATTTCACTCTGAGTTTTCCTCACACAGGTTCTTTCCTCATAGGGGCTGAGATGACTCCATCTCTCCGCTACCGGGGAGGTGGTGGATGAGGGTTAGCAAAACCCTAACCCCAGCGGCTACTTCCCAGACTGACAGTGCTGCAACAGGATCCGGTGACACATGCCCTCTCGGTAAATTATACTACCGGTAAATCTTAGATGTAATAGGTGATAATAAAATATGTAAATCTTTATATTGCTCTTACTACTCGCAGCTTGAATCTACAGATTAGCGGCGACGCAAAGAATTCCTTTAAATAATTACTTTCTTTCTTTCCTTCTTCTTCTGATGATATTTGTTCCAAACTTTGATTATTGAGTGGTATGGAGTTTGTAGTGTGCCTCCAATGAGCTGTTCACAACTTCTGATATTATGAAGTTTGTAAGGTTTGATACTTGTTCCAGGAATCGCTTAGTTGACGTACTTTTTCTTGCCTTTTCATCCACCTCCCTTTCCTTGGACGGTTAGTTTCTTCCTACCATCTCATTAACCTGTGCCCTCTACAAAGTTTAACGTAGGCTGGTAGTAGACTTCAGTCTTCATTATTAATGTAGGGATCTATCTACAAAACTCCTGTAAGCAGTTCATAGAATGCACGCCCGTCTCTAATATTAAATCTTGTTAGTACATTTTTCTTATATCCAAATTTTTATACTGTACACAGTTTACGGAATCGCATTAACCTGAACTGTAGGTCATTTATTGTTTTATCCTCTTACGGCTGGTTGTATTGAGAATTTTAAATACATAAGTAGCAATCGAAAAAAGTAAAGACTGGAATAAATTTGTTTTATATGCTTTATCTGGTCAGATTTTTATATTTATGTCGTTTTGGTTAGAGATATTGTTGGAATTAGTTTAATACGACTAACAAAATCGTACGAAAAGGAAACTTGAGTCTTAACTCAAAAAAATGGTAAATTATATTTTGGTTAGGGTATTATTTCTCAGTGTTTTTGTGAAAAATTCGAAGAAGAAAATTTTCCGGAAACGGGAGAATAGAATTTGAAGATCATGGTACAACCTAAATTGTTCAGTTAATACAAAGCAAATATAATGTCGAAATTTGTCAGGTTACAAGACTACGAATTTGTCAGGGCAGGTCATGTTGGCAGAATGGAGAAGGAAAGATTGAATCTAATATGTAAAGGCACAGACCGATTAGACGTTCCCACAAGAGATAGCAAGGGGAAGTTGCTGAGGATACGCGAGTCTCCTCTGTTTACGAGGGTTTGTAAACGTATGGATGGGGTTATAAGGTGTGTATATATTGTAATGTGACAAACATTACATGCCCAGTCAAACAAAATAAAATGACCAATCCTACAAAATAAACAGAAATACTACCTCTATCAAGAAAAAATAATAGAAAATGTAAAATAAAACTATAAAATAAGTAAGAGTATAAAGTTAAAAATAATGTAAAATCCAACACAGAGGTACAATACCCAGTAAGAACAATATTGTAAATAATTATAAGCTGAACACTGTGGAAAAAAAGTGATAAGTGAAGGAAGAAAAAGTGTAATATAATGAGTGATCAGTAATAACAGAAAAGACTGTTAAAATTAATGATTCACCCCAAATGTATGAAACAAAAGAAACATAGACTATAAGTAAGATTAAGGGAGACATGATTTATATTATTTTGAATGTTCAGCAACATTGTATTAATTAGGATTTAAAGCCAAGTCCCATATTTGTTTCAAGGGAAAAGACTACAATTAGAAGGTCCAATTTGTTTAAATAATTGTATTAAGAGTTAGTTATGTTTAAATATGTTTTGTGTGTAATAATGTTAGTAATATTGCTATTAAGAATATTATGCTATTATGGCTATTATAAATTGTCAAAGAAGAAAAAGGTTGTAAGAAAATAAACACACTGTTATGTATAAAATACCATAGATACCTAAATTAGGCTCAGACACACTAAATAGAATTAATCAGTCAACAAAATTTGGCAAACTAAGGAATGTAAACCAGTTTGTAATAAGTAATAATCCCATCAATCAATGTAATCCCAGCCATAAAGGCACAACTCTAAAGTAGCATGACTATAATTCCTGTTTTAAGGTAATATTAGTGTTGGAAGGTAATAGAAGCATTAATTTCAGATAAACCACTATAAAGATAATATAAACAGTAAGAAATATCCTAATCAACAAAACAAAATGTTAAATAGTTCAGTAGAAGGTAATACTAAGGAAGTCACAATGACTTATACTAAAAGTAAAAGAAATCAGCTATTAGTAAAATAACTAGTAGTATAATAAATTAATTAATCAGAAATGATATAACTAAGAAACCAGATGATGTCAGTATAAAGGTAATTACAATGTTTAAACACACAAGCCAAGCAGAAAATATCTTCTGTAAACCTATATGAAAATAGTGTAAAGACCAAAATTTTGTAAAGATGGTAATTCATCTATTAGGAAACAGACACCTATCAAAAGGGATATCAAAATCTTTGTAATTTTATAAGGAAGAACACTATGTAATTAGATTTAACTATAATTATATGATAATTAGGGAGTAAATTAGAGTGGAAGTGTAAAAATCTTATAATTTAAATAATAAGGGTCATGTGACACCTAATTTCATTGGGATTAACCAATGAGGAATTTTCGACATTTGCTCAAACTCGTTGAAGAGGAAGAAAAAACATTACAGTCTATTGTTAAATCTAAAGGTATCAACATCAACTCAGTGAAGCTAATAGCCAGAGTATTGGAGAGGATCAGATCCCAATGTAACGGAAAAAATACAAGAATATAAAAAAGAAAAAAAAAATATAAAGTGACAGAAGATTCAATAAAAATATAAAAAAATACGAAATAACCAACCTGAAGTCTATTAGAACAAGCTAATATAAAAACAATAACGGCAAAGGAGAGAAATATAAGACGGTGAGATCGAAAATAACCTTATATTAATAAACTCTTTAATAAACTACACCAACACCAAGATTAACTGGACTACACTTCATAACAGCACAAAAGTGAACATAAAAGCATTTGCAAATAGACAGTGAACTTTATTAGGAAAAAACATTTATTTAAACGAAAACTTGTAGCAGCATTTATCCATACAACATGAGCTGGTCAACAAGCGGCCATCTTTGATTTTCTGTAGCTTTCCGCTCAGAGCGACGCCAGCTCAGCTTTCGGTAGAAAATTGAAAAAATACATTAACATTTTGTTCTAGACAAATAAAATTAGTTTAAACCATTTTTAGTCAATAAGAGGTATAATTATTGTAAGGTATTGTACTTATAAACTGTGTTTCTTACTTTATAATAGCAGTCAGATAAGAACCTAACTAAATAACATATTAAATATTTTATAAAATTTGTAACGACCCAACTCAGTGTGAGTCGATACGGGCAGAATACATTTCGACCCAATAGTTGTCGAATCAACTCTGAATAAAGAAACGTTTTAATAAAAACTAATTAAACTGGGACATCGAGTATTATTTTTTTGTAAATTGAATTAGGATTAAGGGTTTTCAAGCATTAAAGAAGAGAAAACTTACAGTGACCATTGGAATTAGATTCAACCCAAGGAGCCAGCGACATAACCTAGTTCTACCGAATCGATACGGAAATCGAACGGGATTTACACAAACCATTTGTTTCAAATAAATTTTACCACTCGAGAGAGAGAGTGAATGGAATAATAATTAGCCAGTTTTCTTACAAATAAAGATAAACTTTGGGAAGAATTACACGAAATTAATTAAAATTAATTAAAATAAATAAAAGAGAAAAAATAAAATAAAAATTTTTTTTTTGAATAAAAATAAAGTTTATTTTTGACCAATATTTTCGACAAGCAAACACGAATTTAAATAACGAAAACATTTATAGATTTGAAATTTTATGTTTCAAATTGACGCAACCAACGTGTGGCTGGATAAACCATAAAACCCATACAGATTTGAAAATTTACGTTACAAAAATTATATATATATATATATATATATTGTACTGTTGTTTTTTACTGATAGAATACCATAGAATACACAGGTATTGTAATTATGTAATTATGATATGTAACTATCGTTATTATGTTTTTTTATTTACCAGTACATGTAAAGAAACTCTTTCTCTCAGGGTTAATGATTATTAAGCTATTTGATCGTATTTACGATTGTATCTAATATTTTCTTTTCTTTAAACCAAACCAAATTCAGTTAATATGTAGTATTTTGAGAATTAACCATGTAAAAAATAAATACCAGACTAATGTAACTTAACCGACTCTGAATTCTTCCAGCTGCCACGGGTTCACTTCTGGTTGTTGTTTACCTTTTTTCAAAAGCAATATTAGGCTTGGCAATCTGTTCCTTCACACAAATTTCTTATTGATCTCACCGCTGATGCCGCTCTCCAGGACTACTGCAACACAGATGTCTCCTCGGAACACGTAATTATCCTTTATGGCCACTTAAACTCTTCTTCAGTCCAGGATTTCCCTCTTCTGTCGTCGTTCTATTAAGGATATTGTTATATTTCTCGTATTATTATTTATTTATTAAATATTATAATCAAAACTCTGGTATCACAAATTAAATTCCTTTACTGTATTTTCTTTTCCACGTTACATTAACTTGATGATGTACAAATGTTATTTTATGAATTTAGACTCTTCAAGCTACTCTTCTAGATATAATTTTAGAGTTACTCTTATTGAATATAATTTAAGACTCTTGATGTAACGCTTATTAAATATATTTGAAGACTAATAAACATTTCCTTCATCACTATACAATACAATTTTTTAACAATTTACAAAATTTCCCCTTTGATAATTCCCTAATTTCTTTACATCTGTTTATCATATACCTATTAAAACATATATCATTTTTCTATTTCTTATTAAACGTTTTTATTTTACCTCTAATATTCGTAATTCTATTTGTTATTTATTAAATTATAATTTTACGCGTATTACTCTTTACTCTTCTTATAACGTTCATTCCAATTTCATATATTATTTTCTGAACATATAACTGAATATTGTTTTATATCACATAGGAATCGACCTCTATGTTGACTGGGTAAGTCGATATTCCCAATGTTTTTGTTTACATTTTAAAACATATGTTACATTCAATACAAAATCTGCATCCTTTCTCTTTTAAAATTTATTATCTCCTTATTATGTACTGTGTGCATTTTAACAGCAGTACATAATACCTTCACTTATTTCATAATTTCAGATACAATTTTAGATGAAATTTTGAAATAAACAACATAGTCTAATCTTAATATTTAAACATCTGATTAATTAGGTATTTGTACCTCACAAAATTCTTTTAACAAATTGGTTTTTTTTCTTTTATTAATATTACAAACATGGTTCATCATTATCATGCATTACGATATCTTAAACACTTATTTATGACTTAACATAACGTTAATTAAACCAACTGGTTTTACATCAACGTAATAAATAACAAATAAAAATTGTGCCTAATTTTATGGCTAAAAAACTCAAAAACATGACTAAAACATTCTCTTTCTTTCGAACCTTACCTTCCCAATCCTGGTTATCCATTTCCTGTGTTCTTTATTGCAGAATTCATTTTTCTTTTAATTATTACTTTATTTATACGGTCGAATCTGATTAAAATTTTATGTATCTTTAACCTTCCCATCTCGGTATTTAATTACTACAAATCCACACCATTTAATCCTACTGGCGATGACATTATTCAACTTGAGTGTCATTATATTTTTCCCCAATCTGGTAAGTACCCTCTTAATTCTATTACAATATTCTTCCCAACTGTTTGATGCAATTACTAAATCATCGACATAACCCGTAATAACTTCTAAAATCTCCTTGCCCCCTACTCAGTCAAATCATTCTGTAAATATGGCACATTATGGAGCAGCCCAAAAGGTGTTCTCTTAAAATGATAACTTATACCATTCACATATTCTATACTTTCTGGATGCAATTCTATTTGCCAATATCCAGGTACAGCATTTCAATTATTAAAAAATGACGTTATTAAAACGTTTTAAAAATATTCTTATATTCTTTGGTGACGCCTTATCAGGAATTATCATCTGATTAATTTGACGCTCATCCAAACACAATATTAAGGACTTATCCTTACATGGGAATTACTACTAACGGGCTCGTGTGTTTTGACTGACTTATTTCAATTATCTTTTTACTAATCCTTTGTCGATTTCTTATTTTATATGCCCTCTTACTGTATAGGGTATTGGGTATAATTTCTTATTTAA
The DNA here is from genome assembly GCA_034769895.1 of Magicicada septendecula. NCBI lineage: Eukaryota > Metazoa > Arthropoda > Insecta > Hemiptera > Cicadidae > Magicicada > Magicicada septendecula. The sequence continues at coordinate 368,223,237 of CM068370.1, forward strand.
ACTCACCTTCCCTCTTATGGGTCATTTGTATTGCACTCCTATTATCTTGCCAAGTTTATCTTCCATTGCTTCATTCAGTAACTGATGGTTCATTTCTTTATTTATTTGTTTTAATTACTTATTCTCTTTACTCATTATTATCATCTTATGGTTGTTATTAACCGTCTTTCTCTTCTTAATCGATTCAAAATAATTTCCCTGAAGTATCCTGTAAGATGTTCTTACGTTTTTTGAATTTGGTGGGTTCTTTTCCTTTCTTTTAATTCATAACATAAAAATCTTTATTTGTAATAACTTCAATATTATGTTGTTTGTCTTATTAATTAACCTTATCTTTGTTCTATTAGTTTGCTGTGGTCCATGCCCAAAAAATCAGTCCCTTCTTTCCATATTTTCATCTTTAGTTCATCCATTGTCAAATACATAAGTTATCCTTATCGCCCGGAATATTATTGTTTTCAGTATGAATTCTATCCTTGTCCACTTTATCACTACTACCTTGTATTCTGATTTTTCTGCTGCGAAGTCTTTACTCATTTTAAGATCTCCTGTTGAATTTCCAATCAATTCTGTCCTAATGACATATGTTTCGATCACTCGGTACTGCAATTTTTCGAACACCAAATTTTCAATGGTATCTTCGCCTACTTTTAACACTTTATTCTCTAGTTCTTTAACCAATTATGTCACTGGTATATCAACTATTGATGATATAGCTGATATTTTATTATCCCTTTCTTTTTCTGATGTATTTATTTTCAATATAAATTTCCTTAAGATTTTCCTATAATTTGTGAATTCTGTTCTTTCCCTGTAATTAGCGATTGGGAGATTACGTACATTAACCAGCCCACTCCTAATCATATCTAATTCTTCCTGTGTATTTTTCTGTTTCTTGGGACGTCTTTTACCTATTTTCTTCGTCTTCTTTACCATATACTTATTATTCTCTTTGTTTCTGCTATGTTTATCCTTATCTAATAATATACTCTTATCTTCTTTATTTTCTATTTCCTTACTACTCTCAATTTTCTGATTTATTGGATCTCTGATTTGATCGTTTGGTATTATTTCTATCTCCGTTATCTTATTCAATGTTTCCACATTTTGCTTATTATCTTCTATCGTTGTTTCTATTGACTGGTTTCTGTCATTGTTTAATCCTTCCCTCCACCGCTTGTTATCATTTATGATTTCTTCTACTATCTGTTTACGATCATGCAACATTTCTTTTACCATATGTGTACGATCATTCAACATTTGTTTCCATGTTTCCTTATTTTCTTCTATCATTTGTTTATGACCACGGTCTATTGTTTCCTTTAGCTGTCTGAAACCTTCATTTATTATTTTATTTCTTTGTTTATATTGTTCCATTATAATTCTCATAATTTCCTGTAAATTATCGTCCATTGACTGGGTTGGTTTCTTTGGTTGATCCCCTTGGGAATCCCTTACTATTATTTCCATTTCAGTTTCTTCCTCTTCAGAACTATTACTCCTTAATTTATATCGTTGCTCTGGTTTGTTAGCCATTTTACAATCTTTAACTTAAATTAATTACAAGAAAAAAATTTTTTATGCTAATTAAATTCAACAAAATTGTGTTATTTGGTGCTGGTTTAAAGAAAATCTTTGCTTTCACGTATGGGCGCCATTATTTGTACTGTTGTTTTTTACTGATAGAATACCATAGAATACACAGGTATTGTAATTATGTAATTATGATATGTAACTATCGTTATTATGTTTTTTTATTTACCAGTACATGTAAAGAAACTCTTTCTCTCAGGGTTAATGATTATTAAGCTATTTGATCGTATTTACGATTGTATCTAATATTTTCTTTTCTTTAAACCAAACCAAATTCAGTTAATATGTAGTATTTTGAGAATTAACCATGTAAAAAATAAATATCAGAGTAATGTAACTTAACCGACTCTGAATTCTTCCAGCTGCCACGGGTTCACTTCTGGTTGTTGTTTACCTTTTTTCAAAAGCAATATTAAGCTTGGCAATCTGTTCCTTCACACAAATTTCTTATTGATCTCACCGCTGATGCCGCTCTCCAGGACTACTGCAACACAGATGTCTCCTCGGAACACGTAATTATCCTTTATGGCCACTTAAACTCTTCTTCAGTCCAGGATTTCCCTCTTCTGTCGTCGTTCTATTAAGGATATTGTTATATTTCTCGTATTATTATTTATTTATTAAATATTATAATCAAAACTCTGGTATCACAAATTAAATTCCTTTACTGTATTTTCTTTTCCACGTTACATTAACTTGATGATGTACAAATGTTATTTTATGAATTTAGACTCTTCAAGCTACTCTTCTAGATATAATTTTAGAGTTACTCTTATTGAATATAATTTAAGACTCTTGATGTAACGCTTATTAAATATATTTGAAGACTAATAAACATTTCCTTCATCACTATACAATACAATTTTTTAACAATTTACAAAATTTCCCCTTTGATAATTCCCTAATTTCTTTACATCTGTTTATCATATACCTATTAAAACATATATCATTTTTCTATTTCTTATTAAACGTTTTTATTTTACCTCTAATATTCGTAATTCTATTTGTTATTTATTAAATTATAATTTTACGCGTATTACTCTTTACTCTTCTTATAACGTCCATTCCAATTTCATATATTATTTTCTGAACATATAACTGAATATTGTTTTATATCACATAGGAATCGACCTCTATGTTGACTGGGTAAGTCGATATTCCCAATGTTTTTTGTTTACATTTTAAAACATATGTTACATTCAATACAAAATCTGCATCCTTTCTCTTTTAAAATTTATTATCTCCTTATTATGTACTGTGTGCATTTTAACAGCAGTACAATATATATATATATATATATATATATTTCAATCACTTTCTGCTACAGTCCGTTTCTTGATGTATATAATACTATAATACTTATAACTAATTTACCTCAAGATATATTTTTTCCTTTAGGAACATGTTTCGGGAGATCCTGTTCTCCCATCTTCAGCCTTCGCCATCTTGCTTCTGGTGCAGTATTTGTGTGTTGGCTTCTGGATGTTATTAAGGTGGTTTGTTGGTCTTTGGTCCTTCAGTGTTGCATTATTGTGTGTGGTTGTGGTATCTGTTTTTGTATTTTGTGTATTTTCGATGTTGAGTGCTTTGAATATTGTGTCATGTTTTGTATTGATTTGTATTTGTTCTGGTATTAATTTGTTTTGTGTTTTATGTTTGTAAATCTGTAAATTTTCCTAAATGTTCATTATGGTGCCTTTGTGTGGTATATGTTTTATTAGTGTTACATTGGTTATGTCTGGGAATACATGTCCTGTGTTTATTGCATGTGTGGCTAGATTGGATTTATATATATTTGGTTTTTTGTATGCATTTAGGTGTTCAAAATAACGTTTTTTCAGCTGTTTTTTTGTTTGTCCTATATAACATTTATTGCAATCTTGGCATTCAATTTTGTATATACCGTTGGTTGTTGTATTATCTTTGTTGTGTGAGCTATTTAGATTTTGTAATTTATTTTTATTAGTTTTGTATGCTATTTTTATATCTGTGTTTTTAAATAGTTTTGTTAAATTTGTCATTTTATTATTTATATATGTGAATGTGGCCCATTTTTTGTTGTTGTTATTATTTATGTGTTGTTCAGTTTGATTATTTCTTAATTGTTCAGTTTTTATTTTGTATTTGATTTTATTTTCTATTTTGATCATAGTATTTTTATTGTATCCATTTGCATAACCAATTTGGTATATTATATTTCTTTCTTTGTCAGTTTCTTGTTTGTTTAGGGGTATTTTGTACATTCTGTTAAATAACGAATAAAATGCTGCCATTTTACGTTGTGGTGGGTGGTCAGAATGGTTAGGTATAATGATGTTAGTTTAGACATAACCATGACAAGATACAACAAACACATACAATATGCAATATATAGAAAACCAACTTCCACTAACATCATTATACCTAACCATTCTGACCACCCACCACAACATAAAATGGCAGCATTTTATTCGTTATTTAACAGAATGTACAAAATACCCCTAAACAAACAAGAAACTGACAAAGAAAGAAATATAATATACCAAATTGGTTATGCGAATGGATACAATAAAAATCCTATGATCAAAATAGAAAATAAAATCAAATACAAAATAAAAACTGAACAATTAAGAAATAATCAAACTGAACAACACATAAATAATAACAACAACAAAAAATGGGCCACATTCACATATATAAATAATAAAATGACAAAACTAACAAAACTATTTAAAAACACAGATATAAAAATAGCATACAAAACTAATAAAAATAAATTACAAAATCTAAATAGCTCACACAACAAAGATAATACAACAACCAACGGTATATACAAAATTGAATGCCAAGATTGCAATAAATGTTATATAGGACAAACAAAAAAAACAGCTGAAAAAACGTTATTTTGAACACCTAAATGCATACAAAAAACCAAATATATATAAATCCAATTTAGCCACACATGCAATAAACACAGGACATGAATTCCCAGACATAACCAATGTAACACTAATAAAACATATACCACACAAAGGCACCATAATGAACATTTGGGAAAATTTACAGATTTACAAACATAAAACACAAAACAAATTAATACCAGAACAAATACAAATCAATACAAAACATGACACAATATTCAAAGCACTCAACATCGAAAATACACAAAATACAAAAACAGATACCACAACCACACACAATAATGCAACATTGAAGGACCAAAGACCAACAAACCACCTTAATAACATCCAGAAGCCAACACACAAATACTGCACCAGAAGCAAGATGGCGAAGGCTGAAGATGGGAGAACAGTATCTCCCGAAACATGTTCCTAAAGGAAAAAATATATCTTGAGGTAAATTAGTTATAAGTATTATAGTAATATATATATATATATATATATATATATATATATACACGTGGTTGTAGGGATAGTAAATTGTCGTTTAAGACCTGAAGATGGCGGAAACACCAAAAGGCCTTCACGAGAGCAAAGTGACTAGCCGTTTGCAATAATTGGTGACAAAGTTGAGGATAGAGATAGATATGGACGCGAACAGAAGGAGGCCAAGGCCCAAAAAAGATATTGTTACCATCCCTATTATCTCTTGACTCCACCTTTTCGGTTTCCATTATCTGATATTTTGCCAAGCTAGAAAGCGGATTGTTGCGCCTTAAAATTCCAGCACGTTTCTTGAATCCACTTTCTCAGCTCTATTATGTGATATTTCAGCACCAACTTAACTTGGATTTTAACCTGAGACCCTGACATTAAGTTATGGTAGTAAAATTTCTTTTCGCCAATCATCAGGAATTGTTTAGAACTGTAGAGTTTTAAATCTATTCTTTTGCGCCTTTTGAGTAAGATAAATGTTCTCTAAGGACATTGCCAGTGCCGGTAGAGTACGACTAATAGTAAGAGTCACTTTTTTGGACCTCTCGGTTTTGTTGGAAAACCCACCTAGTAGGGTTTTCAGTAACTGGTGCGTGGGGAAACCTTCCTTTTCGGCCACTAGTACCGATGACCATTTGCCACTTTTAACCTTGGCCGTATCCTTACCAGGTAGCAGGAATGAAAAGCAGGGTATAGCGATCAAAAATTTTAAATTCATAATTTTCTGATCGAGAAGTGCGTTTGCACAAGTCAAGTCACCAACCCAAGCCAGAGTAATAAATAAGGACAATTTAACGACACGTCAACCCGACGCTAGCTACAAGACAATGAGAGAACGCCTGACATAACACAACAAAAGGAAATAGGATCGACTGAGACAGACCAAACTCAACTTAGATTGACAACAAACCGAACAAAAGCAGAGTCCAGTGGCACGGATACGCAGAAATTGAAGCGAGCACATGCTGTAGGGTTAAATCGAAGCGTGCGAACCTTAAGGAAGAGATACTCACTCACAAAGGATTTAGAAAGGTTTTACCCAGTAAGAAGACAATGCAGCGTACACCAAGTGAATACAGTCGACGGTGTCGCACAGCGTGAAAACAACGTTAGGATGACAACTGATCTTTATGATGAGAGGCCGTGGAGGCATCTTGGGATGACGACGAGCAAGAAGCTGTTAATTGGCAGAAAAAAGACGAAGGGTAGTCAAACAATGAACGAGGCGCTACGTATTGTTAGTAAGGAAATAACAGCAGACCTTGGGAAACTCACAAGAACAAAGGTTTGACGGACAGGCGAGAAATTACTCTACATTCTCAGAAGTAGTGCGAAGCCCTTTCGCCGTGTATTTTAGGGGTGTTCGATAGCCAACCAGAGTTTAGCATCTTCCAAAGAAGCAAGTGGAGAGGACTGTCGCCATGGTGACAACCAGAACAGCGAATCAGGAAGTCGAGAACCATAGATCTTCACAGTGGAAGGAAATATCGGACCTATCGAGAACGACCAGAGGAGTGTTGAACAGAAAGTTGCATTATGGTAGAAGACGTTTAATAAAAACTGTTTACGGGGTCCGCGAGGCCTCAGTCACGCAGTTTCTCAGTCGTTAAAAATTTCTCAGTCACTCAGTATTTCTCAGTTATACAGTTACTTAGTTAATCATTCTTCAATTTTAATAACAGTCTTACAAAACTTTATGTCAGTATTTCACTAAGTTTACAGAAGTTTACCGCAGTAACGCGAAGTGCGCAGTGATATAAGTATCGCTAGATTTTGAGTTTGATACTATAAACTTTAAAATTATTTCGTCATGCAAACTAAACATTAATAAGTGAACGAACGACTCGATGTTAGAACTTTGGCGCGACAATTACGGACACAGTGATCGATATCAGAACGCAATATGATTCAGATATAACTATCTCAGTCGTGCGAACTCATAAACAACAAGTGACTCAACACATATAACACTCGTGCTCAACATTGCACACAATTATGATCCAAGTAAATTAAACGTATATAATCACACGAAGCAGTTTAGCGACAGACAGTTATTTGTACACAACCACTAATAATGAATGCACTTATGCAACACAAGACTCTATAAACTTTCATTATTAACGGGCAACGCCAAGGGCAACGACACAGACCGGGAGTGAATCTTATCCGCGAGTGAAAAGTGATAACAAACATCTAATCTACGGAATTTCTACTTACATGGGATCATCAGTGAACAGGAATTCTCACCGATGGAGTTTTGGATATTCACTATCTCAAGTAAAATCCTCATGTTATTAATTTTATAATAAAACTACTGCTCTGTCTCTTTTCCAAGAAACCACACTTTGAGAAATTAGATCAATTGTAATGATAATATTAAACATAAAAGGCTACTCATCTGAGGCAAAATGAACGCATTAGTGTAGGATGAATAATATTTGATTGTCTATGTTTGCGTATATTTATTGTGTTGTATGTTATGTTTTACAGCGAGCAACGAAACGGATATATATATTGTGATTTATATTCTTATATGTTTTTCTTGAATGTATTTACAGGTCATAATTTACATTTATGTATCAGAAGTTTATTTGAATGCTGTTTAATAAATAAGTATTTATTGTTAAGTATTTCATGCGTTCATTATTGTCACAAACCTTAGTAACAAAACACTAACGTTAATTGAATTGCTTGTAATAAATTTTCTTGTATCGTTGTATAACGACAATAAAGAGTCTCAGTAATTATGCTAATCGTTAATGAATACAGTTAATTTTATCAGAGTAATTAATATATTCACATAAATAAATCGGTTTGACACATTTAATCAAACTGAATAATTTAATTTGCATAAATTAGCATAATTACACTAAAAGGGCTTCGAAGCCCTCGAAACTTAATAGCATTGGGGTCGAAAAGACCAAGAGTTGGCCAGGAGAGACTAGATAAGAAAAGGATCCCATCCACGAAATGTGGAGAATCCAGCTAGGGTACATCGGGTGTGCTAAACCCGTATCCACCAGGTGTGGGCCCCTGATATAGAATGACGTCAGGATGTCGAAATTAATAGGGTGCCGAATGCCAGGTTGCCTAAGGAAGTTTAGCATTACAAGCCTAATTAGAAGTACAGGACTAAGAACTATAGAAAGCTTGGAAACTTTAGTGAAGTGGATGTGTTTCCTTTAAACCAGATCAGGCGACTATTCTGTTCACTGTTCGTTGTTACTCTACACTATTTTCTGTCCTTTGTCTGTTATATCTTCCTCTGAGGAACATTTTAGGCACCCTGAACATATGAGTACAAACGTGGGTCGAATTTTGATCAAACGGAAGGATGTGTAAGTAGACGATATTGAACCACACAGAGTCGACTGTATGCGGGACAATGTAAAACGTGAAGAACTTAAGTAACAACTCTATAGCTGTACACTTAATTTATGTCTACGAAAGGACACAATAAGTTGCGTTAATCATTGCCAGCATATTTTTCAACATAGAACGCCCTTATGTTACATTATTTAGCATATTTCCGGGTCCACAGCGCTTTTTAATTACGAACTATCGCATTCGGGGATTTCCTCAAGTTCTCTTTTCCCATTTTCTCTTAGGTAGGGTCTCCATTCAAGAAAACCGTTGCGCCACCTTCTGTCTTTACATTTGGTCACGTGACCAGCAAAGTTTCACTTCAGTACAGCAACAATTATTATCACTTTTACAGTGGGAATCCTAACTTTTTTTGTGAAAGTCTTCAGTGGTATCTCCAATATAATATGGTGCTCCATCGTTCTCTGTGTAACTCTTAACCTATGCTTTCATTACTTTGTGGAAATCACGGTCATTAAAAAAAATGATACCCCTCACTTTTAGCAGACTAAATAGAAACATATTCCATCCTTACGTACCCATTGTTATGCCTGTAAGCTGTGTCCTGCTTCGGCCCTAAGAAATCTTATTTTTTATTTGATTTTTTTTTTTTTTTTGAAAGGTCCCGCCTCACACATCCGTAAAGGAGCCCCGGGCTTCCGGGAATTTGTAAATTTTCAGTTGTTTGTCCTTCCTGGTATATATAAATATCTCGTTGTATTGTAGTGCAGTATAAGTACCGAAACGTTTGAGTTTATAAATTATATCTTTGCATTCCATTAAGCTGCATATTTTACACCTGCATACGTCTACCGGATCCCAGCATCCACCGTCTTCTGCCCTCAGAGTCTGTGATTTGCAGCACTCTACCGCTCATAGCAGTTGCTGTACCGCTGCTCCACGACGTTTAGCTCTACCTCTTTTTCTTCTTGTTGTGGGTGCTCATTTCCATAGTTACTTGGCCACCTAGTCACGGACATTCTATTTACGTGGCCAAATCATTCCAATTGCTCTACCTCGATGGATTCTGTGATATCTAACACTACTTCAAGTCGCCTTCTTATATAATTGTTTCCAACCATGTTTAGTTTCGTTAAACTTTTCCCATTTCAACCACTCTTAATGTGTCTCTGGTCCTTTTATATATATTTCATACTATAATAATTATAAAATAATAATAACACAGATTAAAAACAATATAATATAAAAACAATACGATATAATAACAATATATAATATAATAGAAGTAATATAATTTTAATAATAATACTGAATTATATCACGGCTATATTTGTAAGTAGCCTCAAATAACAAGTATATGAATTTAATGACTTGATCGACTGTTCCATCGGTAATTGTAAATTTGGCCCCCAGCGAAACACTACCGCCAAACGCCTTTATCCGAATCCTCTACTTATACTGAGCAAAATCACAGACGCATTCTTGAAAATGTTATAGAGGCACGGAGAACCTCATAGATCTTGAAAAGGCACTCTAGGGGAAAAAGTAGTGATCAGTTGGTGTTAAGACGGATCAACAAGTAATATTTTAGAGCAGTTATGCCATTCCGTTATGCAGATAACTGAATCAGCTATTTTCGGATTCACGTCGAACTCTCACCAAATTCCTCTCGACTGGACAAACAACACGTGATTCGAATGGTCATCGACACGTGAGTGGGCGCAGCATTGCTAAATAATAAGTTGGTTAGTTTAAAAACGCATATAGCACAGTAATAAATCTCTGGTACACAATATTAGTGGGTTGGTCGGAACATTGGGTAGGCGACAATGGTGGCTGACTGTAGCCGCAGCCATTAAAATAATTCATTGTTGTCCTCGCTGTAAACGCGGCAATCACTTCCGACCACAACGAATTTTCTCGATCGATAAATTGCTACGTTCGTGAGAGATACACGATGTGTTGTGTTTTTTATTTCAAAATAACTTACTAAATGACAAATATAGATGCTTTCTTAACAAATAATTTATCCAGTAATAAATTCTTAACATTGGCTTGGTATACATTTTATTCTAATCTCTCACGACATATTGCTTTTTTAAGGAATACTTTATGTCAAGGATTTATATAAAACTTACAAAATTAAAAGTTACTTGAAATTACACAGTCTTTACGAGCCCTGTCTGATACACTTACAGTGCTATAAGAGCGTGCTTTCGACATCACAGACATAATATAACAAATTATAATGTCGTTACGAGTAGTATCTTTAGAGTATCACTGGTAAGTTGGTCTGTGTGGTGTATCACGAAGGGTTTTTGGAGGGAATTTTGCTAAGCGCATTTCTCATTTCATCAGAGGTTTCTTTTTTGCTTTGCTTTGCGCTGGGTTGTGGGGCGTCTTTGCACCCCTGGCTGAATTGCAGCATCCGGGACGTGCCCGATGGCTGCCAGATGATAACAATGCTGGACTTTCATAAGACAGGGGCCTGAAACTGGTTAACCGCCGGATATTTTTAAACAATTTTGTTAATGTTGAGGTGTCATGTTGCTTGGTAGCACTGCCTCTGGGGGCGAAGCGGACGGTAGGTGCCGCCCGCGTCGGGCCCAGTAGGCACGCCATGAGGAGTCGTCGTTCCCCGCGAGGCAGGGTACCTCCTTGCCTGTGTCAATCGGTAACTACACCAAGCAGTGCGCTAACATACTTGAGGAAGGATGTCCCTGAGGAGCGAAGGTAACAGAGAGGAAAGGAAGATACTGGGGGCTATTCAGATAGCGCAACGGGGTTGACTTACCGGGGGTCATCTAGAATCGCCCGAGGGCGTTTGACTCTGATAGGGGGAGATGGTTCAGAAGTACTAATGATTCTCAGGTAAGAGAAAGACGAGATCGCTGCAGAAGCAAAGAGAGTTTCTGCGAGCGACCGGGCAAAGTCTGGAAGTGAAGGAGCTCGAACTCGAAGACCTCCACGAATGACACGATTCCTTACAAACGTTGGAGACTCCGACAAGGAGCGGAGGGTTTGGGACTGGAATGCTTCCAGCTTACACTTGTTAGTGGTCGAAAAAAGCGACCACCATGCGGGAGCAGCATAGGTCAACACTGACCGGAGAAACAAGAGATAAATGGTTACTTCTGTGCCCAGAGCCAGGCGGTTGCGAAACATACTCACCGATTATAATACCCGATGTGTACTTCAACAGTACGGAGTATCTGCCACATCACACCAGATTTTACAGCTGTCCGTATCGTAAAGTAAAAGCGTATTCAGATGACTTAAATTTCTACGTACTGTAAGAAACTGACTGCTGAAATTTGTTAAATCCAACTGCCTCCTAATTCTTGCTCTCATTTCAGGCATTTTAAAATTAAAAACTCGAATTATTCCACCTGACTTGCCATTTACCGACTTAAAATTTCTTTAATTCTTATGCTCTATGGCTGTCAGCCCCTTAAAAAAAAGTAAATTTCAAGTTTCACAGAGTAACATATTAAATAAACAATTGAGTGTAAACAATTTAAAAACTAGCGTACCATTCTGCGGACTCTTATTACACGAATGATCATGTAATACAGTCGAATGATCTTCGAGGAAACTTTATATTATGTCAACAACAACAAAAAATGAATGTCAGGAGACAAAGAGGTATAGTTTTACGTTTCCCACCGAAAGTATGTTACTTAGTACAAGAGACGTGCAATATTGTAGGTTTCAAAAAAAGTAAGATTGACGTCAGAGATTAATACTACAATGCCAAAACACTAACATTGTTAATAAGATTTAAAATACTAATGCTGAAAAACCGATAATCACCGATGATAAAACAAAAAGAAATCATATAGTATGTCTATAGTAGGCCTACTAACAATAGATAATGCTATTAACAAAGAGCACTTTATACCTAGATTTGTCGCTTGGAGTGTTGGTGTCGTGCGGTGTGTAGTTGGAAGGGTTGGTTGGTTGTGAGAGAGAGACAGAGACAGATAGGAGCACAGGAGACAGGCTATTGACACTGTGGTCAAGTCGTCTGTCCACATGTGTCAAGCCACTTTGCAAAACTTTGTCACCCCACACTCAACCCTCGCCGCTCAACCCTTTCCATCCATTTCTACAGGTTTGTCAGCGCTTTTGAGCCCTATCTGTTGCTTGTATCGGATATTTTATGCTGAACGTTCACTGTATTCTTAAAAATAACTCTTTAATAATATTTAAAAACAGACGCAACAAAATTAAAGACTATTATATGAAACATTTTAACAAAGATTAAAAACATCATAGTCAACGGACTTTGCGTTTGGGTGTTTATATAAATTCAACTTCTTTTTAAAAAGACAGATGTAAGCTAAACCTACATGTGTAAAGCGAGCACACATCGTTTTGGGTCAATACAGTGAACGTTGTTGCATAACAGAATTTTCACCTTAAAACTTAACTTAATACAACATTAAAAAAGGAAAAAAGAAGAAACTATCAGTAGTGAGTGATAACTGAATGGTTAAAAATGAATTAAATAAACTGATCATTATAGTCAATCAAATGTTAAAAAATAGACTCTATAACAAAGAAAACTCTTGGTCCAAATGAAAGAAACCATCTATATAAAACCCCAATACATCATCAGTATACCCAGTAGGATATGGAGCAGTAAATGGGAAACTAAGGAACAGACTATTTCAAGCTTCATACAAAGAATGCAGAATGAAGAAAGGCTATTCCCAAAATATCATGAAGGACATGTACCAATTAAGAAATTTAAAACAATGACAAAACTTAAACCCAGTAACCCAAGTTACAGGATACATTACAAATGAAGTAAAAAGTGTAAATTAGATATAACTTCAGAATAAAGAATAGAAGGTTAGATAGAAGGAGTGAAAGACTACTATTAAGTGTAGATAATAAAAAGTGACATACCCTAATAAACCACAATAAGAATTAAAGACTACTATTAAGTGTAGATAATAAAAAGTGACATACCCTAATAAACCACAATAAGAATTAAAGACTACTATTAATACAAAATAATTATATGTCGAATAAAATAAGACTACTAGATAATAAAATGTGAAATACTATAAGAAACCACAATTTTATTTTACATACATTTTATTATCTACACTAATAGTAGTCTTTAATTCTTATTGTGGTTTATTAGGGTATGTCACTTTTTATTATCTACACTTAATAGTAATCTTTAATTCTTATTGGGGTTTATTAGGGTATGTCACTTTTTATTATCTACACTTAATAGTAGTCTTTCACTCCTTCTATCTAACCTTCTATTCTTTATTCTGAAGTTATATCTAATTTACACTTTTTACTTCATTTGTAATGTATCCTGTAACTTGGGTTACTGGGTTTAAGTTTTGTCATTGTTTTAAATTTCTTAATTGGTACATGTCCTTCATGATATTTTGGGAATAGCCTTTCTTCATTCTGCATTCTTTGTATGAAGCTTAAAATAGTCTGTTCCTTAGTTTCCCATTTACTGCTCCATATCCTACTGGGTATACTGATGATGTATTGGGGTTTTATATAGATGGTTTCTTTCATTTGGACCAAGAGTTTTCTTTGTTATAGAGTCTATTTTTTAACATTTGATTGACTATAATGATCAGTTTATTTAATTCATTTTTAACCATTCAGTTATCACTCACTACTGATAGTTTCTTCTTTTTTCCTTTTTTAATGTTGTATTAAGTTAAGTTTTAAGGTGAAAATTCTGTTATGCAACAACGTTCACTGTATTGACCCAAAACGATGTGTGCTCGCTTTACACATGTAGGTTTAGCTTACATCTGTCTTTTTAAAAAGAAGTTGAATTTATATAAACACCCAAACGCAAAGTCCGTTGACTATGATGTTTTTAATCTTTGTTAAAATGTTTCATATAATAGTCTTTAATTTTGTTGCGTCTGTTTTTAAATATTATTAAAGAGTTATTTTTAAGAATACAGTGAACGTTCAGCATAAAATATCCGATACAAGCAACAGATAGGGCTCAAAAGCGCTGACAAACCTGTAGAAATGGATGGAAAGGGTTGAGCGGCGAGGGTTGAGTGTGGGGTGACAAAGTTTTGCAAAGTGGCTTGACACATGTGGACAGACGACTTGACCACAGTGTCAATAGCCTGTCTCCTGTGCTCCTATCTGTCTCTGTCTCTCTCTCACAACCAACCAACCCTTCCAACTACACACCGCACGACACCAACACTCCAAGCGACAAATCTAGGTATAAAGTGCTCTTTGTTAATAGCATTATCTATTGTTAGTAGGCCTACTATAGACATACTATATGATTTCTTTTTGTTTTATCATCGGTGATTATCGGTTTTTCAGCATTAGTATTTTAAATCTTATTAACAATGTTAGTGTTTTGGCATTGTAGTATTAATCTCTGACGTCAATCTTACTTTTTTTGAAACCTACAATATTGCACGTCTCTTGTACTAAGTAACATACTTTCGGTGGGAAACGTAAAACTATACCTCTTTGTCTCCTGACATTCATTTTTTGTTGTTGTTGACATAATATAAAGTTTCCTCGAAGATCATTCGACTGTATTACATGATCATTCGTGTAATAAGAGTCCGCAGAATGGTACGCTAGTTTTTAAATTGTTTACACTCAATTGTTTATTTAATATGTTACTCTGTGAAACTTGAAATTTACTTTTTTTTAAGGGGCTGACAGCCATAGAGCATAAGAATTAAAGAAATTTTAAGTCGGTAAATGGCAAGTCAGGTGGAATAATTCGAGTTTTTAATTTTAAAATGCCTGAAATGAGAGCAAGAATTAGGAGGCAGTTGGATTTAACAAATTTCAGCAGTCAGTTTCTTACAGTACGTAGAAATTTAAGTCATCTGAATACGCTTTTACTTTACGATACGGACAGCTGTAAAATCTGGTGTGATGTGGCAGATACTCCGTACTGTTGAAGTACACATCGGGTATTATAATCGGTGATTATGTTTCAGCATTAGTATTTTAACTTTGGGTTTAATTGGCCCCGTAGTTTTCTTATGCAAACATTTCATGCAACAACTTTGGCAAGCAGAAACAAACTGGGATGATGTCCTACTAGTTTCACTTCTGTCAAAATGGCAAGAATTATACAATAAGTTAAGTTTAGTTAGTAATATCAGTGTAAATAGGTGTAAAATCTAACCTTAGTATAAGATTGTTTCAAATTCATGGCTTCGCAGATGCGTCCATTGAAGGTTATGGTTGTTGTATATATGTGAGAATTGTTTATAACAATGATTATGTCTCTTCTAATCTGCTTTGTTCCAAATCTAGGGTAGCTCCCTTAAATCAAATTACATTGCCTAGACTCGAACTTTGTGGTTGTTTGCTCCTCGCTCGCTTGCTTAGAAAGGTCACTTATTCATTGAACACACATATTGATGAGATTCATTTGTACTCAGACTCTATGGTTACCTTACACTGGATACACGGCGAGTCCTCTAGGTGGAAGGTTTTTGTTTCCAAT
This sequence comes from Magicicada septendecula, assembly GCA_034769895.1. NCBI lineage: Eukaryota > Metazoa > Arthropoda > Insecta > Hemiptera > Cicadidae > Magicicada > Magicicada septendecula. The sequence continues at coordinate 368,239,020 of CM068370.1, forward strand.
CGTGTATCTGAAATTCAACAAATTACTAAAAACGCCAATTGGCACCATGTGAAGTCTCAGGAAAACCCTGCCGACATTTTATCCCGTAGTTGTCTTCCAGATAAATTACGAACTTCTCAGTTGTAGTGGCACGGTCCATCATTGCTTTCACAAGATCCGATTTGTTACCTCAATGATAATTTTAATGAATCTGACACTATTCAAGAATGTTCTTCTGAACAGAAACAACCTTCAATTGTTGTATCTTTATCAAGAACTAATACGTCAAACATAGCTGAAGGCTTCTCAACTTTACAGATTGATTCGTGTGATTAGTTATTCCTTTAGCTTCATTCACATCTATGAAATCCGACTCCTCTAAGAGAATACATGACTTTTGCTTAAGTACTGAAAAATTAAATCATACTTTGAATTTCTTCATACATCAGTCTCAATTGAAATTAATGATATTCAAAACAATCGTCTATCGAAACATAATAAACTCATCTCACTTGATCCTATCATAGATGATTCTGGGTTACTTCGAGTTGGTGGTCGTCTCCAGCATTCTGACTTGTGCTACGATAGCAAACATCAACTCATTCTTCATCGTAAGGCTCACATAGCAAGGTTAATAATTGAAAGTGAACACTTAAGACTTCTTCACGCAGGTGTTCAAATGACTCATAACTCCATTCGTCAAAGATTTTGGATTAAAAATGGTAAAATTGTTATTCGTTCAATTATTCGCAAATGCGCCAAATGTTTTCGTTTGAAGGCTCAGAAACAATCACAGCAACTCGGACAACTACCATCCTCGAGAGTAGTTATCTCTAAGGCTTTCTCTTCATCAGGTGTTGATTACGGTGGTCCCATCATGATCCGTCATGGCGGGCAGAGATCTAAGGTACTTTCCAAGACGTACATATGTTTATTCATTTGTCTAGCGACAAAGGCTATACACTTGAAATTGGTGTCAAATTTAAGTTCAGAAGCATTCATTGCAGCTTTCAGGCGTTTCATTGCTCGTAGAGGTATTCAAAACGAAATGATGTCTGATAACGGCACTAATTTTAAGGCTCCAAGTTCTACACTTCATGAATTATACACGTTATTCAATTCTGAAGATTTTAAGACAAAAATTCACTCCTTTTCATCTTCTCAAGGTTTTAAATGGTCATTTATCCCTCCATCATCACCTCACTTTGATGGCCTTTGGGAGAGTGGAATAAAGAGTGTCAAGTTTCATCTACGTCGTGTTATTGGTACTACCATACTTAATTTTGACGACTTGTATACGGTTCTCACCCAGATAGAAGCATGTTTTTGAATTCTCGCCCTCTTTCTGCCATTTCATCAGATGTCAACGATCCTCAACCCCTTACTCCTGGCCATTTCTTAATTGGTTCTGCATTAACTGCATTTCCAGATACTGATCTTGTATCAACCCCAAGCAATCAATTACGTCGTTGGCAATTGCTTCAAAAATTTGTTCAATCACACTGGAGAAGGTGGTGCAAGGATTATCTACACCAATTTCAACAACGTAACAAATGGCAGTTACCTAGTAGAAATATTTCTGAGGGTGATGTAGTTGTCATAATTGAAGATAATTATTCTCCGTTGCATTGGAAACTAGGTGTAGTTACTCGAGTCTTCTTGGGTGCTGATCAGTTAGTGCGTGTCGCTGACGTTCGTACTCCTAATGGTACGCTTCGTTGACCCATCCATAAGTTATGCCTCTTACCTATTTCTGACGATTAAATACGTGTTTGTACCTTTAACTCTATGTTATTAGTTTAGTTATTCAATTCAATGTAGCTATTAGTGTGTATTCAATCTTACGTTTTGTCAATCTTATGCATATTCAATCTTATGTGTTAGTATAATCCCATAGTATAATGTATAATCTTATGTTTTTAGTGTCAGAAAAATCGGAACGATTTTTGGAGGGCAGTTATATTAAGATTATATTGTAAATTCAATTGTACGCGCGCGTAACATGTGACTGTATGTTGCTTAGTACTGATTGGGCAGCGCGCGTGACGTTTATTCGCCCCACTATTTTTAGTTTCAGTAATGTAAGGGCCTTCGGGCGATACACACGTCAATCTCGTCCAGCGCAATTCTACATTATTAAAGATATTCGTTAAGTTCTACAATCTGTTATTCAAGGTTCAGTGATGTATTTAAATCAACGTACATTTACACGTTACATGTGCGGTGTAAAATCAGTGTACATTCAAGTAAGGAATAAACATTTACTCATACAGTCCACTATTCTTTTATTTTAAGTAAAACTCCAGCGACCTACTACTATTATGAATAGTTGCCACCAGTAGCGGCTCGTACAGGGAGGGCAAAAGGGCGCAGCGCTCCCACTAAATTTGCAAATTAAACTTGTCAATAATATAACTATAATGTGTAGTATCCTTATTAAAAGATATTTTTGGGGCGACTAATAGCGATCACCCGACGTTTTCGGCATGGCCCCGCAGCCGGACGGTTTCGCTGTCGTCCTCCCTGCATAGGCCGGTCTTTCGGGGAGCGGGGCAAGAGACGTGTACACATGTCTATGCATTTAAGTGACCATCCGCCATTACAGGTAGGGCTGTGCCCGCTTTCTGATTTCGCAGCTAAATTCATAGAGAAACGGAGCGTTGTTCAAAACTTCTCTGTTGCTGTTTAAAGTGCATATACTTTCTCTTGTGTTTTATATAGTTTTGATTGTGTTCTTGTTGTACTTTTTGTGTAAACGTAATGTTCTAATAATTTATTCTTTATTAGGCAGTGTATTCTGTGTACGATAGTGTTTTTGTCGAACCTTGCGTAGGCCTACATAAACGTGTAACTTATTCTGTGTAGGCCTGAGCCTGTGTGTTCTGTGCGTATTTGTTAGAAACGATTAAAATGGCTACGAATTCGCTAAGTAATATTAAACGTTTGATTATTTCAAATTCACTTACTTACGAAAAGAAAATAGAACTAAAAATTTATTAAATATTTAAGTTTAGGAACTTGAACTGCTTAGGGTTATAAATAATTTTAGTTTCAAACACTGTTTAAATATTGGTAGTTTGCAAGGTAGGTTTTTGATATTAACAATAAATTTAGTAGTAAAGCAAAAGATTCAATTTTACAATTATTTGATGATAATAGCAATAATTTAGTTTCTACTGGCTTTTTTACATAATATATGGGTACAACTAAATTTTGCCCCCCCCCCGTCAAAAACATTACCAGCCGCCACTGGTTGCCACCCTTAATTTATAACAGGGACAACAAGTTCACTTAACAAGTATAACGAAGAAATTACGCGCCCAGGTCGGTATGAACTCGACTACCGGATTATACGTTCCGCTGTGGTCAGAAGTGATTGTCGTGTTTACGGCTGGGACGACAATGAATTATTTTAATGGCTGCGGCTACAGTCAGGCCATAATATCGGCCGCCATTGTCGCCTACCTAATGTTACGGCCGACCTACATATACTCTATCGCAAAGATTTATTTTCATGTTATAAGCTGTTTTAAAAACGGCCGATCTAAAGGTCTATCAACGTGAAAACATAGTAGGTGACATACTCCCGTGTTAGAAACAATACTGTTTATTCTGTGTATTCGCATTCTGTATATAATCGTGTGTAACATATGAACATATCTCTTCAAGAAGTTTATTCTTCAGTCCCAATTTTGTCCCTTATTCTTGTTGTAAAACGAAACTGTATACGTAGCAACAGTAATACAATAAGACAGATACGATTTCTTTAAAATTTAAACATTCTTAATCGTCATCATCATCTCCACTTCACGTCTTAGTCATTGTTGCCCGTTACGGTTGTCATCTTTCTTCGGTCGACCTACGTTTTTTCTTCCTTTTGTTTTATATGTTCGTGCTGTTAAAGGTAACCTATTTTCTTCCAACCATTCCAAAAGTCCGTTCCATTTAATTCTGTTATCTTTTACATTTCAAATTAAATTAAATATTTGAAGTTGTTCTTTGATTAATTCGTTTCTTATCGTATGTCTCCGATTATATCTTTCCCCGAAACTTCATGTCTTGAGCTTGTATTCTTCTCTCTCTTGTGTTTTTGTTTTAACCCAGATTTCACTGCCGTACGTAAGGGTGGGTATCTCTAGCCTTTTATATAATTTCAGCATTAGGTCTTTTTTTGTTTTCTTTTTCAGACTGTTACTCATATGATATTAAAAACTTCTGACTTTCTGTCCTAGATCTTTACTATAATCATAGGAAATATCGCATCCTAAATACGTAATGGATTATCTGCTCTACTTTTGTGTAAGCCGATCTTGGCTATTATGTGTTCCACTTTATACTTAATAATTCTTAAAAATAACTCTTTAATAATATTTAAAAACAGACGCAACAAAATTAAAGACTATTACAGTATATGAAACATTTTAACAAAGATTAAAAACATCATAGTCAAGAGACTTTGCGTTTGGGTGTTTATATAAATTCAACTTCTTTTTAAAAAGACAGATGTAAGCTAAACCTACAAGTGTAAAGCGAGCACACATCGTTTTGGGTCAATACAGTGAACGTTCAGCATAAAATAGCCGATACAAGCAACAGATAGAACGCAAAGACTGTGACAAACCTGTAGAAATGGATGGAAGGGTTTGAGCAGCGAGGGTTGAATGTGGCGTAGTTTTGCAAAATGGCTTGACACATGTGGACAGACGACTTGACCACAGTGTCAATAGCCTGTCTCCTGTGCTCCTACCTGTCTCTCTCTCGCAACCAACCAACCCTTCCGCATGACACACAGCACGGCACACCAACACGCCAAGCGACAACTCTATGTTTACCGTGCCAGTTGTTAATAGCAGTGTCTATTGTTGGTATTGTATATGATTTTCTTTTGTTTTATTTATTTTATTAATATTTTATACCTTATTGACGTTATTAATGTTTTGACATTGTGGTAGTAATCTACGACGCAAATCCTTATTTATTTATTGAAACCTAAACTATATTAAACATTTTTGTAGTCTTTTGTTCTAAGTAATCTGCGTATGGTGAGAAACAAAAAACTATATCTCTTTGTCTTCTGAAATTAATTTTTTTTTTTACATAATATTAAGTTTCCTCGAGGATCATTCGACTCAATTACATGATCATTCATGTAAAAGAGTCCAGAGAATGGAACAATAGATTTTAAATTGTTACACTCAGTTCTTTATTTCACATTTACTCTGTGAAATTTGAAATATCCTCCTCTTTGTTAAAGTGGCTGACAGGCTAAGAGCACAAGAAGTAAAGGTATTTTATGTGGCTACATGGCAAGAAAGGTGGACTAATTTAGGAGTCAGTTTCTTACAGTACATGGAAATTTAGTAGCCATGTGAATACGTTTCGACTTTCCGATACGGACAGCTGTAAATGGTGTAATGTGACAGATACTCCATACTGTTGGAAGTACACAGATATAAGAATGGAGATGCTGAGAGAACAGAGTGAAATAGGAGTGAGCATGGTTGGAGAAAACCTGGGCTGTGGGTCCGCGGACAGGTATGCTCTATATTTGTCCCGGTCTGCATACGCGACGTGTCTATTAACCGCCACTGTACTGGGTTGGTCTGGAGGGTAAATTTTTGTTCGACTATGTGGCTGGCGATTGTCTGCTTGCGTTGAGAGGCCGTAGACTTGGGGTATTCCGGAAACTGCGAAGGATTAGAGCGGCATGTCTTAAAACCAAAGGTACTGACCGCAACATTGTTAGCCATCTGTTCAAAGTTCAGAGCAGTATCTAGAATCTGAGGACGCTATAAGCTTCGGATTGGACATTTTCGTTATACTCTGAAGTTCTCCCAGGAGTTATTCTTTGACCTACTACTTCTACGTCTTGAGCCTTATCGTTTTAAAGCCTACACTTCATTCTGAAAACATCTGATCTACATAGGTTAATTGATGTTTGTCCTAAACACAGTGTAACGTTCTTCAACCAGGAGGTACTTCTTCCTAGGACACTTTATCTTTTATTTTACCTTGAATTTTACATTATTTCAATGTAGAATTCTATATTTTTATATCTCGTGATGAGTCCAAAATAAAGCAGGTTACAGAATGCTGCTGTTATTATACTTTTCTTTCTTTTGTATTCGTTGTAGATTACTATTACAAGTTTTCCACGGTATATTCTACGATAATACCACTTTGTGAATAGTATAGCATTTTTGTGCCGATTCAGTAAGCGCTCAGTTTCATACACAACACAACTCGAAGCTGAAAAAACTAAATATCATGCGTTTGTTGAGTTAAATACACATGACGGTTTTAAATTGTTTGTTTTGATCTTATTGGCAGTTCACCATTTCCTTTAATTAATGAATATTAAAGAAACGTGCTGAAACAATGTCGTGAAAGAGACACCATTAAGCGACGAAGCTCCTATCGACAGCTAATAAAAATAATTACGTCGACAGTCTACTTCTTCTTCAGACGTCGAAGAGGCCTGGAGCCGGCGAAGTCTGGGAGGGGGATACGCTGACGTATGGGGCTATATACGTATTCGTTTGCCCAGGAGGTCGCGCATGATATTCGTCAGGAACAACCGGGCCATTAAGCTAGATAAGGTGGATGGTTTGGTTGGTAACATACCATGGGACGTTCACCAGTGCTGGTGGAATTTTGGATCGCGTTTGTTTAACAGTTGTTTAACAGTTATTGATTTTGACGGCACAGCGTTGAATTACAGATGCCAAATAGTTTTACAACGTTCTTTTAGACAAAAAAACTTTTGTCGGTGAGTGTAGATTTATGCCTAAGAACTCAGTACACGTCTAAACACGAGAACAAGTTATCACTTGGATTGGATATGCTGATGCCAGTTTAGGCGCTCGTCGAGATGTAGGACAATATAGTTGACTGCTTTTGATTTAAATACTAATTACTGTACATTTATTTTGTATGAAATATTTTTTTTACTATCTTCACTCTCTTAACACTCTCTAACTTGACCTAATATTACCCCTAAGCTCATTACCCCTCATGTTGAAATTTACTTCTATGTACCAAACTTTTGATACCTCTTGCCAAGTCTTCTTTTTCATTAACGCAACATGGGATGTAAGTGCTCTTGGCTAGTGTGCTATTGCTGTCCATCAGTCGCGGTCCTATTCGTGACACTCAGCTCGAGCAGTTTGAGATTACCCAGAACTCCATCTATTTATCGGTTCTAGGCCTATCTCTAAAATAGACTTGTTTTCCTGTAAAAAAGCTTTACAATGGTGTTTTTATTCATAATCAGTGGATGACACAGCTTCGCCAGTTTTTTAATGTAGCCTAACTTACAGATGTGAGAAAAGTTTTGGTCCTCTTGAGTCCACTTTTTTCTATTATGCTTGCAACTCTTTTGAGATTCCTGTAATCTCATCGTAATGCAGATATTGTACCTAATTAGTTCACTATCGGTATTTTTAACATGATAATGTTTTTAGGCTGGGGGTCATTCCACAAAAATCGTCATCGAAAAATGTAACGCTTCCACACTTCCGATTCCCCACAGTCTAGAAATTTGATATGTAAACGCATCAAGACAGAAATAATCGCTGCTAACATCGAGTTTAGCAAACGTTTTAGTGAGAATAAATTTGGTTTTACATGCTCTGTTTGTGATCGTCTGTGGTTTGGAAATGATTTACGTAATCCACCAAACGTAATCCACATTATACATTTCAAAAGCCTAAAAACATTATCATGCTTCGACATTTCGGTTTCGTCGAAATTCTTTGAATGCTTAGGTGCATAAATAGATAGAGGGAGAGAGGGAGAGAGGGAGAGAGAGAAAGAGAGAGAGAGAGAGAGAGAGAGAGAGACTTTTTTCCATGAGATTTTCCCACTATGTTTACTGTCATGTAGGCCTACTTTTTTATACACTTCATCATTTTTACATTTTTCCTTTGAAAAGATCTTTTTCCTCATCCAGTGCTGTCTCAAAGCCACGTTAAACAATGTGCCTAATTGTTCTATTTTCATGTCCAAACGAAACTGCAATGGCAATACCGATCCATAATCCTTTTGTAAAGTAATAAGAAAACATTTTCTGTGTGTTTTTTTTTGTCCAGTAGGCCTATACCTTGAGGCTTTTAGTCACTTCTTTTCCATAAAAGTTAATTTGCTTATGCCTTCGGCATTAGATATCACATAATTCAGAAAAATTTGGTTTTTATTTTTAAAAAATTATAGGCAGCGAATTCAGCATACGTTTTATTAATTTCTGTCACCAATTCTGCTGATGATGGTGGTAAGCGGTGCCGAAACTTATGTTCAAAAAAGTATTAGAGACACTAGTCTAATACCTGTAATACTTTATCACCTGTAAAGCTACTACATTTGATAAATTTTTCATCTGTTAAATCTTTAGTGTTTAGGTTGAAGGTCTTTACTTAAAGCAGCTTAATGTTTCTCAATTCATTGTTAGTGTACGTATCTCTGAGCCGAATAGTATAACTTTTGTAACGAGCAGAAAATTTTAAAATTTTTAAATTTCACCTCGGCAGAGTACGTTCACACGAGGCAAGTGTCAACGACTTATGGTGGAGCAATAAATAAGGAGTAATGAGAAGGTGTCAGTGAAGCGTTGCTGACTTGACAATAGAAACGCATTAAGTTCAATCCAACTATAGAATTTGGTGGCGTAAGATGACAGGGAAAGTTTCGTCCAGAATTATTGCTCTCCGCAGCTGTAACAACGTAAGTGAGGACATTCACACCCGTACCAAGAATTGTAGCAGATGTGGCCGTGTTACGTCAGTAGACGATAAGCGACAAAAACAAGTGATGCTCCATACTACAATGAAACGGATACGCTGCACCTTAAGTAACAATACTGGAAGATAGGCTGACAAAAAACTAAAGTCATGTTACACAGCTGGAGGTATCGTCTAATTGACAGACAAGAATTTACGAAGGGCAAGTTGGGGTGACTTCAACGACCAGCAGATGTTGGAAATTAGTAATAGCCAGAAAAAAGGGGTTAGAGCATAGAACAATACGCCAGGAAGACTGTAAGTACAGATAATGGGAATCTATAGAAACGCAGAGTTTACTCAGACAATAGGCTGATAGACAAGCTGTTGATAGCCGTAGTTTCTCCGAAGCGGGTCAACGATCGTCAAGCCAGAGAGCAGGGAGACCTAAGGACCTATCAGAGACCTTCAGCCAGCGAGAAATCTGATGGTGAGGGATGTTTCCATAGCAACTGAGACGAAGAACCTATCGGAAGAACTATGACGTAGGATTTTGACATAGTGGGACAGTATTTTCCGAGAAAATCAAAAACTGACCAATCTCGAAAAGAAGTGGGCGTGAAGCGCGCCAGAGACAAAATTTTGAGTAGGGACGAATTAATAAAACCAGTTGTCCAGGAAGGCGGAGAGGCAGTCATACTCAAATTTTAGACAGTGATATTCAATTTTCAGACAGACAGTCAACACTTAAATTTTGAATAGTTATACTAAAGTTTTTACAGTTAGAAATTTCAGACAGTTTACATTTCAATTATCAAGTAGTTTAACTACAAGTGCGAAAGACGGTATATTATAAACTTCCCATTGTTTACTCAAATCATTCGGAAGTTAGATAAATAACAAGGAACTTAAAACTTAATAATACATTCATATCGCGGTAATGAACTTTACCGGCGTGCGCAGTAACGGACTTAGTGAAATTTACACCAAGTGAACAATCAGACCGTTACACTAACAGACAGCATCACTAAACGATATACAAATTATTGGAACTTAGTATTGTGTATCAACAACATAATGAACACGAAACATTAAACAAACTAATTAATTATAGGATCGTTTGTGGAAGCAGCGACAAATGAAACTAGACATGTATATTGACTTTAAAACGAACACACAGCAAACACAGTAAGATAGAACATTGATTGAACACTGAACTTCAATTACCCACACATATACAAACACCTACGCGAGCGATCGGAAGAATAAAGTGATAAGTGGCAGTGATAAAACAACTTACTACGGAATGTATCTACGAGCCATCTCCATCACCAGAACGAGACTTCATCAACAACTAATGGATATTCAATAACCAAGTAACCATTATTATAATTACTTCTAATTTGTAACTTCTACTGACCTGGTTTCTTTCAAAGAATTCACACCTGAGAAATTTATTAAGAAAAGTAATGAGTAAATCTGATAAAGTATTTAATGAACGTATAAACAAAAGCTTATTTGGGATTTAATGAACGCATTAAATAAGTAGAATATTGAATTGTAACATCATTTGATTTATATATGTATGTATGTTTTCCTTTGTTTCAGCATATATTAAGATATATCTTTGTTTATTATGAATATGTATGTATTTCAGGTACAGCGACGTAACCTATGTACTATTATAATATGTCATAAATGATAATTAAACTAGTATTTTAGTTAATCAGAAACATGCGTTCATTATTACCAATGCAACCCAAATATTAACCTAAAGTTTGAAAGAATGCAACTAGATTTTAAGAGTTTCTTATGTTCAATTAAATAAATGATATCACGTATGTGTTGATGAGCATAGATAGTTAGAATCATCATTAAGATTAAATTATACACATACATGTCAGAGATTGATAATTTTATATATTTAATTTATTGTGCTATCAATACGCATATAAGAATGAAAGTTATAAATAGCGTCCAACTTAAGGGCTAGATACATTTGAGAAATTATTAAAATTACATATATAATAAATTAACCCATTCATTAATAGATTTATAATTTAATTGAAAGTTATAAAATGGTTGCCCAACGCGTGGCATAATAGATTTATAACCCATTTAAATTCATGTTATACTTTCCTTTCTCCATTTATCTTCAAGTATCAGTAAGTTTCTTTTCCGTAACAATCAGGTTAATCCTCAAGCTTACTCTATGTTTCAGTCAGGAAAGCTATTGGATTTAAAAATACGAGAATCATCATTTTTTGCCTTCTATTTACCTCACACAGTTCTTTACGTTATAAAACTTGATGACGAGAGTACACAGAAGAACTGTCCAAAGATCCACTATACAAGGCCTTGCTACTATAAAAGGTCTACACAACACGACAAAATTACTCTAAGAAAATTCATTTCCGTAAATCAAAATATTCGAGAATACAGTATATCACTTACCTTTTCAACAGTTACATCGACGATCTGGTAAGAAAGTAGAAACAACTTGTGATGGCAGATATTTCAATGTACCTTGCTTTACCAGCGACTTGCTTATTATTCAGGACAAAGTGTTTTAAGTATAAAAACAGATTTGTGACCAATATAATTGAAAACCTGTATGAAGAAAACGAAAGTAATGGCATTTCGAGGCAAAGAATCGGTAAGAACGAAAACAGTACTTAACGATGTAATTATAGACCAAATAATTACACCTTTTGGGGAAATAATACCGCATAGTATAAGAATTTTAATGTGTACGTTAAGTTAGATCCAGTTGTTATGCAAACAAAGTTACACTGTACGATGAGATTGTATTATATACTCCAACTTAAATGCTAGAAAGTGAAAGGAAGCTTCAGAAAATACATTCTTAAGAATGGTCAAAAGACCCAATAAACTCGAGTATATGAAGAGAAGAATTACGAGTTTTTCATTTGAATGGCATGTTAAATGATAGTAAACAGTAATGGAAGAACATTTAAAAGAATATCATTTAAAACGATTTAGCAAACAGAAATTTTCAGAAGATACAAAACTGAGATGGTCTTCCCCAGTCACTTCTTTTTCTATCCATTATACTCGTGGCCTGTTGAGTTCGCTGGCTATAACATTTTATATATAAAAAGGGAAATGGTAGTTTTCTGATTGCTACATTTCTTGGTTTGCTGCTTTTTCTTTATTGAGATCATAGTCACATGGAGGAAATTCTTTGACTCTCTCAAACCAGTATGGACGTATTATGTAAGTGTGGAGACCACAGCTTTCTGTGCTGAGCGAGGAAGAGATGGCAGAAGGACTTTTGAAGGCGGAAGAGGCAGCTGGTTTCTTGCCCATGCCATAGCACAAAAGCACAAACGAGAACGAGAACGAGGGCAAAGACAAGGACAAGGACAAGGACAAGGACAAGTGCAAGAGCAACAGCAACAGCAATAACACAAACAACGACAAGGACAAGGTTAAGGACAAGGACAAGGACAAGGACAAGGACAAGGACAAGGACAAAAAAAACAAAAACAAAAACAAGAAGAGCAAATGAAAATAAACAATATGCGAAGAGGTGACTAAGGAGGTGGAAGCGGACGAGTAAGGAGACGAAGAAGCTTGATGCCTTTCACAGATTCGTCGGCCTGTAGTCAACGGTAACAATGACAGGACTGATTCCTCTGAATATTGATAATGAATATTAATCCTTTCAGCCGTTTGATAACGATATCTGGGATAATATATGAAATAATAATCGGAGATAAGAGCAAATTCACCTCCACACTCCTGCCGTTCGGCTGATGTCGCATTCGGCAGCATTTGTGCTACTTTACGTGATTGTAAAAGGATCCTGTTAGTATTAGTTTTTATTTCACTGTCGCCAATTTCGTTTACATATAAAACGTGACTCATAACCAAAACCGGTAATAAATGTTATCCACTCTGCGTGTATCGCGCACAATGTTTTTACGTCGACCAGTACAGCGGAAAGTAGGTGTAAATATGAGATCTGTTTGGGTTTAATGTAACAAACAGTTTTGACGTTTTTTGTGACAGTAGTCATGTGATTAGCGGCTGTCACGCCAGTAACAACATCAGCCGTCTGCCACCAGCACGACATTAGCCTAGATCTGTCGCACCACCCCATAAACCCTCCAACCCTCTCTCACGCGGCATCATCATAGCTGCCACCTACGTACGCCAGGCTTACTGAATGTGCAATTTACACACACAGATAAGGCAGACAACTCACACATACGAGCGCTCGCGCGCGCGTATCGCACCACATCCAAACCGCCATATTTACGTTAAGTTATGCGTTTGTGTGTAACATTTTAGAATATTTTATTCAAATTTTGTCCGTGTTGTGTTCGCTGTAGGTACATCTTATTAATTTTTAAAACAGTCCGTTGTACTATAACTTCTTCTGAATGGTGATTTCTAATCGCCACTAATCACGATGATCGTCACTGATCGCCACTGTTCCAACCTGTCTCTGAGAGGGACCAGCCCCCCCCCCCCGGAATCCCAGTTGAGCACGTTTATGATAAAATAAACAAATTTAACGAAACTCATGGAACAATTATAACACTCTCAAACGTATTTGGCTGCATGAAAAATTAAAATTTCACATTATTATGCTTTAATGTATGGTTCTATTTGTTGGGTCATATCGAAAAATCGAACAAGAACAGAAAATTTAAGCAATGTTACCGAACACAGTTCACTACTCCCGAGAAAGAACAATATATTCTAATTGAGGAAGAATTATTCTTATTCTATTTTAATAAGAAGATCTCTGAATAGTCCTATATATATTAGGAGTACTAACTGTTGGGTCGGATTGGTGACAACAGAATTTCCAAAAAAGATATCGGATGACCTCGAAAACGGCGCCACCGGTTACATCCGTTTTCACCAGTACGGAACAGGTCTTTGGGTTAATTACTAAAGACGACGACAACGACGACGACGACGACGAGGACAATGATGACGATGGTGGTGATCTCTTACCGTACTGTCTTGGTGATCGTTGGTGTCACTCCCATAGATTAAATGTGAATGATGGGACACAAGAAGAGCATCACTTATGGCAGAGATAGGCATAATTGCTTCTGAAAGAGCATAGATCGTTGGCGTTCTGCTCCGGGGGGGATATTTATATTTTGTCTCCACTTTAACAAAGAGGAGACACCTGTAAATGACAGACGTAAGCCGCTGGCCGCAGAGAAACGGTCTAGACTGAAGCAGTGTGATAAACAGTCCCAGGGTAGCTCCAGATTGCAGTATGAGAGGCTTTAGGGATTAGTCCATACGTGATGGGAGTCTCACAATCGGTGCGAAACTGCATTTCGGCCTCCAAAAAATTATTATTATTATTATTTAAAACAATACGTTTAAGTATGTAAAGGCTAAATAATGCGGACGTTATACACATGTGGTGTGTAGTGAGTATGTTAAGTTAGCGATTCGCTCGCAGTAGCAGCTGGTGTCCCGGCGTTATGATGAATGACTGCGGGCCGTGACAGATCCAGGCTAATGTTATCCTGTCGCTGACGGTGATACAGCAACTGTTACGCCGACTGTCACTAGCACTCACTAAAATATCCAACAACGAAAATATACGATCGACAGGCATCGTCGTGTCGTCCGCCCAAAATACTCAATAACTTACGCTTGTACCACATTTTTTATTAAACAGATGTACAGATACTTACACACGGTATAGGGTTCGTATATGTTTCTACTTCCGTTCAACCACATTATTCTGCACGTTCCGTACTTGGGTAAACATCAATCGGTAGATTAGTTTATACCAGGTCTTCAGTCACCTACAGGCATAACAATGTTACAATATCAATTTTCAGAGAAAATTGTCGACTACTAATTTTAATTCCCACTAATTTCCTATTTAATAGGAGGTTAGAAATTATTAAAAATACCAAAACACACACACACACACACACACACACACATATACATGTGTGTATACATGTATATACATATACATTCAAACACTTTTTGCTATAGTCCGTTTCTTGATGTACCGTATATATTATATTTAATTTTTATAATGAATTTACCTCAAGATATTTCTTTCCTTATTAGGAACATGTTTCGGGTACCATTTTGTACCCATCCTCAGTCTTCCGGATTTTGTGTCTGATGAAGTACATGTGTGTTGGTTGGTTGTTATTGTGACTTCCTGTTGGCTTCTGATACTTTAAATTGGTTTTATTGTGTGTGAGTGTGGTGTATGTGTTAGTATTTTGTGTATTTTCGATGTTGAGTGCTTTGAAAATTGTGTCATATTTTGTATTGATTTGCATTTGTTCAGGTATTAGTTTGTTTTGTGTTTTATGTTTGTATATTTGTAAATTTTCCCAAATATTCATTATGGTGTCTTTGTGTGGTATGTGTTTTATTGTGTCATGTTGGTTATGTTTGGGAATTCATGTCCAGTGTTTATTGCATGTGTGGCCAAATTAGATTTGTATATTTCTGTTTTTTTGTATGCGTTTAGGTGTTCAAAATAACATTTTTTCAGTTGGTTTTTCTTTGTCCTACCATTGGTTGTTGTATTATCTTTGTTGTGTGGGTTATTTAGTTTTTGTAGATTATTTTTGTTAGTTTTGTACGCTATTTTAATGTCTGTGTTCTTAAATAGTTTTGTTAGCTTTGTCATTTTATTATTTATGTATGTGAATGTGGCCCATTTTTTATTGTTGTTATTATTTTTGTTTTGTTCATTTTGATTAATTCTTAATTGTTCAATTTTTATTTTATATTTTTTATATTTGATTTTATTTTCTATTTTGTTTACAGTGTTTTTATTATATCCATTTTCACAAGCAATTTGGTATATTATATTTCTTTCTTTGTCTGTTTATTGTTTGTTTAGGGGCATTTTGTACATTCTGTTAAATAGTGAATAGAATGCTGCCATTTTATGTTGTGGTGGATGGTCAGAATGGTTAGGTACAATGATGTTAGTGGAAGTTGGTTTTCTGTATATTGCATATTGTAGGTGGTTATTGTATCTTGTGATGGTTATGTCTAAATAGTTGATTTTGTTGTGATTTTCTTTTTCTTCTGTGAATTGTATTTTTGGGTGTATGTTATTGATTTGTGTTAATGTGTTATCTGCATTTGTATTTTTGTTACTTGATATATATAGCACATCATCTACATATCTCATCCAAGTGCCATTCGGATCAAAGGATTTTATAATATTTTGTATTTTGGTGTCTATATGTTGTAAGAATATTTCTGCTATTATGCTAGATAATGGCGATCCCATTGCCAATCCTTCTTGTTGTTGATAAATTTTGGTATTGAATTCAAAGTAATTTTGTTTTAGAGGCTATTTTTTATTTCAGTTATATATTGTGTGTCTTCATTTTGTTCTTTAAGTTTGTTTATTATTATGTCTATTGTTTCATCAATTGGAATGTTGGTGTACATATTTGTTATATCGTATGATGTGAAATATGTGTTTTCATCTATATTTATTACTTTTAGTTTGTCTATTAATTCGTACGTATTTTTTATGTTGTGATAATTATTTGTTAGATGGTCATTTTTTAGTTTTTGTGCTATTATTTTTGGTCTATATATTATCAAATTATATAACTTCTGCAAGTTGTTGATATTATATTAATTATCCTGACGTAAGTTTCACTGACAGATTCCGAAAATAATGATTCTATTTTATAGAAGTGTCCACTTGGGGTATAGAAAGCTGTCTTTTCCTTGCTTTCTTGATGAAGACTTACTTGCCAATATCAACTCTTCAGGTCGAATGTGAAAATCCACTGATCTCCAGACAGCCTGTCGAATGTATCGTCAGTGCAAGGTTGTGGATAGCAATCTTTCCTTTTCACATCGTTCAACCTCCGGTAGTCTAAGACGAAACGTAATCCATCGTCCTTCTTCGCTACCATCACTACCAGAGAAGGATGGTATGGTACATTGGATAAAGGAAAAATGCTTAAATATTAAAAAAAGGAAAATTATTAAAAAATAATAGAAAGGTGATACAATTTTTATCTACGTGTTAAGCCACGATGGTTTATTCTGAATGTTTATGAAGGAAAACTATTGGCGAAGACAAGGAGAGGTTGACAAGGAAGATATATGTGGACGATGTGTGAATGATGCGAGCTGGAAGGTATGCTGCACATAAAAAAAATGACAGAGAAAAAAGTGTCTTGGTTGCAACGACAGAGTCTGACCTTCAGATAAAAAATTAATAGATTTTTTTAAAACCTAGAGGATATATAATGTAGAATAAGGTCCACAGGATTGCAGGATAAGATGGAGTGAGAGAAAGCATGGATCTAAGAGGACTGCATGGCAAAGACATAATGAACAGAAATAAGCAAAAGTGTAGAATGAATTAGTTGGAAATTAAAATACGTAGAGTAATTGCCTTGTTGTAAAAAGCACTGTGGAAAGACCTCAATGTACCAAAATTCCCCTTATGACCATCATAGCTATCTCTACAAGTACACATCATCTAACAAGCCACTGTAATCTAACCACATTTGTATTTACAAGTAGACCCATGATAACTTAACCACACTACACCACGAGGGCAATAAATAAGAAGCTGTAAAGAATGTGTTTTATGTAAAATAATGATAAGTACACAACAACTGCACAAACTGTAGTGCGTTGTCCAATAATGCAAAAATATTCAAAATTATCCGTATATAAGAAAAACTATTATACAGCTGTGCAGTGAAGACTGTATTGTTATCAGTATTGCATAGACCCCCTATGATCGTCTGTGCTTGCCCTTTCACCTACTCGCTGATTGTCTCATAATGACTACTAAATTACATAGTGAATACTGTATTCAACCTTAAAGCCTAGTTAAAGCTCCAGCTATAGAGGACTACAAGTATTTCTACATAAGTTCAAATGACTCCTGAACAAAACAGTTGTGAATATTCTATTCAGTATTAAGTTCATGTTCCTCAACATTGTAATAATAGTGGTAAAGCTGGAGACTATGCTTACTTCAGTAAAGAGGATGGTGGTAAAGTTCAACTTACCTTTAAACTTTTGTTTTTCGAACTAGCTGGATTTAGACTCATCGAACTTTAATAGACTGAAAATATATAATATGTTAGTCCCAGCAAGTTTATCTCTCTCACTTTCCCTAAAAAAAGCTAACTGACTAGGCACATCTTATTTTGTACTAGTAGTTTCCATAAAATGAAGCAAAATAGCAGGTAGCAGATGACTGAACAAAAGACTAAAACACAATATCTCAGCTGTAAATAAATTCCTGTCACGAGGTAGATTTAATTATTTTTAATAAACCATCTGTTAGTATTGATTGCTATTTAAATTGCTTTCATTTCACTTTTATATAGGTTTCTGCAAAATCTAAAATTGTTGTCACTTATGTTTACAGCTCTGCAGTTTTTTTTTTACCATTTGCATTTAATTTTCTAAAAACCTTTATTAAGCCGAAGACATCAGTAACTGCCATAGTGTCACTTTCTGTTAATGTTGAATGTCTTTATCTTATAACTTAAAGTGCGATCAAACAAGCAAACAAAATTCTGTATTCAATTTCGCTCAAATAAGCGATGAACATGCATAATGTGTAGTGTTTCCTAAGTTAACAGCTTTTTATATAAAAAATCGCGTCATATACTGCAATAACAAATGCCTGTTTAATTACTTGTGCTCTGTAATATTTTGCTTTATTTACAAACAAAAGGGCATTTTACGAATTTATTTTTCAAGTGTTATAAGAATTATAGGTAATCCACATTGTATCATGTTACTTAGTTAAAATCCAAAATAATTCAAAACTGACTAATTGTATAGTATAATGAAGAAATTTGTGTTAGTGGTTGAAATCACAAGCAGAATGATCACTGTTTCACACCACTATATAAAAATTATCCCGATTAGCGCTTTCAAGCTTCACAGCTCATCGTCAGATCGGAACAGACAGAAATTATGTGAAAACAAACCCTTCACCCCACCTCACCCTGCTCACACACAACAAGCTATAATAAATGTTATTTATAGCTTGTTGTGTGTGAGCAGGGTGGGGTGAGAGGGGTGAAGGGTTTGTTTTCACATAATTTCTGTCTGTTCCGATCTGACGATGAGCTGTGAAGCTTAAAAGCGCTAATCGGGATAATTTTTACTTCCATGTTCCTTAAGGAAATGGAAGTATGGTGATGGCAAAAAAAATCGTGTTCGAGATTATTGCAGATTGTGATTGTACTACACTCAAAACATGAAAAAAAGTCGTTTTTCGAAAAGTGTGTGTGTGTGTGTGTGTGTCTGTGTGACTGTAGATTTTTTTCTATGGCAAACAATAACAGCCGCAAATTCAAACAGAATCAAATAATTTTTTGCATACAGCCCTGATTTGTAGAGTACTCGCGACCTGTTGTTTTTGGTGACGATCGGTTAAGGGAAAGGGGTAGTTTACCAGCAACGGTTTTTTTTTATCAAGGGTAATTTTGTTTGTTTGGCAAACGATAACAGCCGCCAATTCAAACAGAATCAAATAATGTTTCGCATACAGCCCTGAATTTTAGAGTTCTCAAGATCTGTTGATTTTGGTACAGATCGGTTAAGGGAAACGGGTAGTTTACCTGCAACGTTTTATGTTTTAACAAGGGTATTTCTTATGGCAAACGATAACAGCCGCAAATTCAAACATAATAAAATAATGTTTTGCATACTGCCCTGAATTGTAGGGTTCTCAAGACCTTTTGGTTTTGGTGAAGATCGGTTAAGGAAAAGGGGTAGTTTACCGGCAACGTTTTATGTTTTAAAAGGGTATTTTCTATGGCAAACGATAAGAGCCGCAAATTCAAACAGAATTAAATAAGTTTCTTGAGTACTAAAGACCTATTGTTTTTGGTGAAGATCGTTTGAGGGAAAGGGGTAGTTTACCAGCCACATTTTTTGTTTTATCAAGGGTATTTTGTATGGCAAACGATAACAGCCGCAAATTCAAACAAAATCATATAATATTTTACATACAACCCTGAATTGTAGAGTTCTCAAGACCTATCGTTTTTGGTGAAGATCGGTTAAGGGAAAGGGGTAGTTTACCAGCAACGGTTTTTTATCAAGGGTAATTTTTTTCTATGGTAAACGATAACAGCCGCAAATTCAAACAGAATCAAATGATGTTTTGCATACAGCCCTGTATTGTAGAGTTCTCAATACCTATTGGTGTTGGTGAAGATCGGTTAAGGGAAAGGGGTAGTTTACCGGCAACGTTTTATGTTTTAAAAGGGTATTTTCTATGGCAAACGATAAGAGCCGCAAATTCAAACAGAATCAAATACGTTTTTGCATACAGCCCTGTTTTGTTGAGTACTAAAGACCTATTGTTTTTGGTGAAGATCGATTAAGGGAAAGGGGTAGTTTACCAGCAACATTTTTTGTTTTATCAAGGGTAATTTTTTTTTTGACGAACGATAACTGCCGTACATTAAAACAAAATCAACTACTCTTCTGCATACCTTTTTGAATTATACAGAACTCAAGGTCTGTTGATTTTGTTGAAGATCGGTTAAGGGAAAGGGGTAGTTTACCTGCAACGTTTTAAGTTTTAACAAGGGTATTTTTTCTATGACGAACGATAACTGCCGTAAGTTCAAAGAGAATCAACTAATGTTTTGCATACTGCCCTGAATTGTAGAGTTCTCAAGACCTATTGTTTTTGGTGAAGATCGGTTAATGGAATAGGGTAGTTTACCAGCAACGTTTTATGTTTTATCAAGGGTGTTTTCTATGGCAAATGATAACAGCCGCAAATTCAAACAGAATCAAATAATTGTTTGCATACAGGCCTGAATTGT
Source organism: Magicicada septendecula (assembly GCA_034769895.1). Lineage (NCBI taxonomy): Eukaryota > Metazoa > Arthropoda > Insecta > Hemiptera > Cicadidae > Magicicada > Magicicada septendecula. The sequence goes on from CM068370.1 coordinate 368,259,544, forward strand.
GGAGTACCTAAGACCTGTCGTTTTTGGTGAAGATCGGTTAAGGGAAAGGGGTAGTTTACCGGCAACGGTTTTTTATCAAGGGTAATTTTTTTCTATAGTAAACGATAACAGCCGCAAATTCAAACAGAATCAAATGATGTTTTGCATACAGCCCTGTATTGTAGAGTTCTCAATACGTTTTGGTGTTGGTGAAGATCGGTTAAGGGAAAGGGGTAGTTTACCATCAACATTTTATGTTTTAACAAGGGTAATTTTTTATATGACGAACGATAACTGCCGTAAATTCAAACAGAATCAACTAGGTTTCTGCATACCTTTTTGAACTAAAGAGAACTCAAGGTCTGTTGATTTTGTTGAAGATTGGTTAAGGGAAGGGGTAGTTTATCAGCAAAGTTTTATGTTTTAAAAGAGTATTTTTTTATGACGAACGATAACTGCCGAAAATTCAATGAGAATCAAATAATTTTTTGCACCCCCTGAGTTGCAGAGAGCTCAAGGTATATTGATTTTGGTGAAGATCGGTTAAGGGAAAGGGTTAGTTTATCTGCAACATTTTATGTTGTAACAAGAGAAATGTTTCCATGACGAACGATAACTGCCGCACATTCAAACAGAATCAAATATTTTTTTGCATGCTTCGCTGAATTGTATAGGACGGAAGGTATGTTGATTTTGGAGAAGATCGGTTTAGAGAAACGGGTAGTTTACCTGCAACGTTTAATGTTTTAACAAGAGTAAAGTACTTAATTTTTATAAATAAAGTATCCTGATAAGCTCATAGTAATCCACTGTAGAAACGTAGATGAAATATCTATAAATGAAGAAGTTAGGTGAACGGGGTGGGGGTAATTTTCTATTATTAAAATTATAGTTGAAGGTGGAGGGGAGAATTTTTTATATGTGTACTACGTTATCGGCAACAAAGAAGTAGTTTTTTGTTAAAATTGCTTCCCGGGTTCTTTAGCCGTAGTCCAATGTTTTCTGCAAAACCAGACTTTTCGGCAGTGCCATCGACTGCCATCATCGATGAAAATCGAGTGCGAAAACGTGAGGCGGTATACGTTAGTAACCACAGTACTGTGGTTAATGCTGAAGCAATAAGTAGAAAGACGTAGTTTCTATGGAAATATTTCATTTCGAATATGATTTTAAATATAAATCTTAGAACATGGAAGTCATGTATGGTTCTCCATACCGATATTTATATAGTGGTGTGCAACAGTGATCATTCTAATTGTATAGTACTGTAATATATTTTGAAAATATCGGTATGGAGAACCATACAGGACTTCCATGTTCTAAGATTTATATTTAAAATCATATTCGAAATGAAATATTTCCATAGAAACTACTTCTTTCTACTTATTGCTTCAGCCTTAAACCACAGTACTGTGGTCACTAACGTATACTACCTCATGTTTTCGCACTCGATTTTCACTGAGATGGAAGTCGATGGCACTGCGAAAAGTCTGGTTTTGCAGAAAACATTGGACTACGGCTAAACAGCCCGTGAAGGAATTTTAACAAAGAACTACTTCTTTGTTGCCGATAACGTAGTACACATATAAAATTCTCCCCTCCCCCTTCAACTATAATTTTCATTTATAGAAAATTACCCCCAACCCGTTCACCTAACCTCTTCATTTATAGATATTTCATCTACGTTTCTACAGTGGATTATTATGAGCTTCTTATCAAGATACTTTATTTATCAAAATTAAGTACTTTACTCTTGTTAAAACATTAAACGTTGCAGGTAAACTACCCGTTTCTCTAAACCGATCTTCACCAAAATCAATAGACCTTCAGTCCTCTACAATGCAGGGATGCATGCAAAAAAATATTTGATTCTGTTTCAATTTGCGGCAGTTATCGTTCGTCATGAAAACATTTCTCTTGTTACAACATAACATGTTGGAGGTAAACTACCCCTTTACCTTTACCGATCTTCACCAAAATCAACAGGACTTGAGCTCTCTACAATTTAGAAAGGTATGCAAAACAATATTTGATTTTCTTTGAATTTACGGCAGTTATCGTTCGTCATAAAAAAAATTACCCTTGTTAAAACATAAAACGTTTCTGGTAAACTACCCCTTTCTCTAAACTGATCTTCACCAAAATCAGCATACCTTCCGTCCTCTATAATTCAGGGCTGTATGCAAAACATTATTTGATTCTGTTTGAATTTGCGGCTGTTATCGTTTGCCATAAGAAAAAATTACAATTGATAAAAACAAATGTTGCCGGTGAACTACCCTTTTCCCTTAACCGATCTTCACTAAAAGCAATAGGTCTTGAGAACTCTATAATTGAGGGCTGTATGCAAAAGAGTAGTTGATTCTGTTTGAATTTGCGGCTGTTATCGTTTGCCAAATAAATACCCTTTTAAAACATAAAACGTTGCAGGTAAACTACCCCTTTCCTATAACCGATCTTCACCAAAAACAAAAGGTCATAAGAACTCTATAATTCAGCGCAGTATGCAAAAAATTATTTGATTCTGTTTACATTTGCGGCTTTTATCGTTTGCCATAGAATATACTCTTGTTGAAATATAAAATTTTGCAGGTAAACTACCCCTTTCCCTTAGCCTACACCGAAACCAACAGGTCTTGAGAACTCTATAATTCAGAGCTGTTTGCAAAAGAGTAGTTGATTCTGTTTGAATTTGCGGCTGTTATTGTTTGCCATAGAAAAATTACCCTTGATTAAAAAAAACCGTTGCTGGTAAACTACCCCTTCCCCTTAACCGATCTTCACCAAAAACAATAAGTCTTGAGTACTCTACAAATCAGGGCTGTATGCAAAAAATTATTTGATTCTGTTTGAATTTGCGGCTGTTATCGTTTGCCAAAAAAAAAAAATCTACAGACACGTAGACACACAGACACATAGACAGACAGACAGACAGACACACACACACAGACACTTTTCGAAAAATGACTTTTTTTCATGTTTTGAATATAGTACAATCAGAATATGCAATAATCTCGAACACGATTTTGTTTGCCATCACCATACTTCCATTTCCTTAAGAAACATGGAAGTAAAAATAATATTAAAAATTTCTATCAATATGTTTCTAGCTTACTTGTAACATTTTTTTATCGTCTAATATTCTGCTCGTCATAAACCACGTTTTTCACTGCCTGCTGAAGAATATGTGATTTGCTTGACCATTCCTGTTTATTGACACTGGTTTTTCGTTGCTTTTTGATGTAGAAATTTCTGTTCTTTTTTGTGATTGTGAATCCATTTTATGAGTGTTTGCAATATTTGCAATATTGCTTTGAAAACTGCGACACGTTTTGTACTGATTTTTTTTTTGTCAGACTAATAATATGTTTAGTGTTTTGTATTTTTATATGTGTAGTTTCCCCAAATTTTCAATATAGGCCTCGGAAGTGCCTGAAATTACGTATTCGGTATTTTTTATTTGTTGGTATACCACACTTGTAATTGTTTGGTTTAATTGTTTTTCGTTGTCTGATCTGTGTAAAATTTGTTGAAATCTTTATTCAGTTCCGTATATTTAGAATATGTAAGTCAATTACTTTCTGTATATTGTTTTCTTTCGTTTTGTGTGATTTTCTCATATGTATGTTACTGCTGTAATTACCGTGACTGTGTAAAAGTACAGTTTATTTTTTTATGTTGTCATTAATGTTTGTGTTTAGTTTAAGTAGTTCTAAAGTCTGCTGTTGTTATATGATATTCAGTTTGCTGACTGTCTATTATGAAATTAACAGTAGGCCTATCTTCATTTTTTTCGGCAATTTGGTATATTACATTTCTTTCATTTTCATTTCATATGCTTGGATGTTCACTTTCTATTTTCCAATAAAAAGTAGATTACACCTTTTAACATGTGAACAAGCCTTACTCAGCTGTTCAGAGCCTCGTAAGTCTATAATTTCCTGTGTGTTTTAAATAATATTTTGTAAAATGGGTAATGATAAGCTGTAAAACAGATAAATAATAGTTTTTTTATAAGATGTGAATGGGCCAGTTAAGTAGCAGAAGAAGATAAGAACTAACAACTAACCGCTCGCAATTTCAAGAAAACTTTATAGTTGCGCATGCGAATTGTCGCCAGCATCAACTGCCCATCTACGGAGTGATTCGTTTCTCAGGTTTTCAGTTTAAAACACGCATATTGTCAGAATGAACTGTGTCTAGTAGATGTGCACATATGTGACACTCCTGGATTTAAACTGACGTTTAATAAAATCTCGCCAAACACGGAGTACAATACGAGTTTTTGACAATCCGTGTTGTTGAAAAGAGAAAGAGAGTATAACATTGATTACAACGAGTCGACAGGGATTTCTGACACCTGTCAGCCTCCAGTTGACAATATGACTGTTGTTACACACGAAAATACATCACTCTTCTGTCCCATACCCGCGCGCCATTGTATCTTTTTGAATAACACGCATTGCGGATGTGCTTTTGATCGTGACAATCTCTGTTCCTACAACACAAGACATCAATCATCGTCACGAGATTGTAATGATTGTGTCGACTGCCTACGTGCGTCACAAGTAAACGTCAGATATTCAAAATTTTGGTTGTCTAAAAATTATTTTATAGAATTATAACAATCATTTACTGAAAAAAATAATTGTCATACATCGTTATATTCGATTATTTTATGGAAAAGATACAACCAAACACGGTAACCTTATAATTCTCGACCGTGCCACATAATCATAATGCCTTAAGAATGAGCACTGGGAGTGTTCTGATAATGGTTCAATAAGTTTACATTGTTGTTATATTAATACGTCAAGTTCTATACGCTGCCAACAACACGCTCGATAGTATCGTTGCATTTTGTTTTCTGCTTCACCTTAACAATGCCCCCCCCCCGCAGGGTGCGAATACACTGATGCAAACAGTGAAGCTCATTCTCCCTCCCCCTCCCTTACTAACCACCTGACGTACTGTCACCGAATAAAAAAACCCCTTACTTCTCAAGTAACATTATCTATCTAACGAACCACCATTAAACACTACTTGTAGGTGAGGGGCCTATATTCTTCACATGGGTTGAAGAGATTCTACGTTTACTCCATAATGAATTTAGACTCCTGGATCTTATTTGTACCTCTTTTAATACGCCCAGGTTCCTTCAACACAGATGCATCCTATCCTTAGACGGAAGCAGGCATGAAGCGTAAAACAGTGTCCGGAGCCTGAGGCTCCTGAAGCAACTTCTGAGCCTGAGGCTCCTGAAGCAACTTCTGAGCTTCCAATGGGTTTCCCCAAAACTCGAACACCTGTGAAATAAATAGTCTGCATCATCAGGCATACCGCAACAGCGTGGACGTTCAGGTGTGTGCTGATGATTACAGATGATACGTAACCATGAAAATATCCGTGTCCAGACAATACTTATATCCGAGACAAGTAATAAATAGCTCCCCGTGGCTCCGATTTACCCAAGTCCATATTTGATATAAGCCTGTAAGGCAACCTGCCTTTAGGCGAGCTATCCCAGCTCATCTGTCAACGCTAAAGACACAGACAACTCTAGTAACAACACAAAGGCAGTATAATAAAACTGTGTAAATATACCCACAAACATACACAAACATAAAAGAAACTAATACCAGAACAAACAGAACACAATTTTTGAAACACAAAATATTTAAACACTCGCTAAACAAAATTATTCAGGAAAACAATTGCAAGGACAACAATGAAACAAAAAAATCCCTACCTACTAAAACCAACCAAAAGAAGTAGTTAATAAAAACATACAACTTCAACCTGAACGACGAGAAGCATGGATGACAACGAGAATATTCGTCGCAAACTTCGGTTCCACCCATCACCTCATTTCAGTCCTGGAAGTGTTATCCCCACTCGGCAACCCAGCAATTCATTCCCCTTAGCGTTCTGACGTTCACAATCCGTCAGGCCCTGCGTATAATCTTTTCATGGAAGAGGCTGTAGAATGCCTCTTTGAGTGTGGGATCATTCTTGTGTGTGTGTGTGTGTGTGTGTGTGTGTGTGTGTGTGTGAGAGAGAGAGAGAGAGAGAGAGAGAGAGAGAGAGAGAGGGGGCGAGTTCGCGCGTGTGAGTGTCAAATACAAGATCTAAATTGGTACAACACTGACCGATATTCTTAAACTTTCTTAAGCTTAAAAAAATATTCCTTACATTTTGGGACTGTAAAACAGCTCAATAGTTGAGTATTTTAAAAAATCCTTGTCTGAAAGGATTCGTTATCATCATATCCGTTATAAATATCTTTTATAGTTGTTAATTATTTATGCCCCGCGTTTGGGATGTCATGTGCAAGTTTACTTTCTTTACTGATGATAAATTCTTTTCCTTTATTTGTATAATTAATTTATTTAAGTATTGAGTTGTAATTAAGGTATAACTAGTCTCACGTTGTGGATGCCATGTGTTTTGGGTTTGTTAATTGTTTAATGTTTTATATCTCTCGTGCATCACGTTGGGATGCCATAGCCTATACAAATATGTAAATAAATGCATGTGTTAATGTATGTGTTAGATGGATGTGACTGTAATAAAAGTAATAAGTTGTAATTACCTTTTATGTTGCTCGAGCCCTTCGTTAGGATGCCATAGATAACTACGGATATTTAACATATATCAATACAAATTTGATATTGATGCAATCTCATGCAAATAAGTTTTGAATTTTGTCTTATTTCGAATACATTGACTAATTAGTCTCACTCTATGGGCGTCATATGTAGATATGCCTGTTAATGCCTATATCACATTGAACATTAATTAATAGTCAGATAACTTTGACTTTACTATGATTATTACTACGTTATCACTAAGTTATTCCACACTTTGGGTGTCATTTGTATCTACGTGTAATTACGTAAGGTAATTTGTATTAACTAGGGTGATTATAAATGATTCGACTCGTACACCAAATTCTGCATTACGAACAATAATTTATTCAGACCTTCTGCAATGGTCATCAATTTCTGAACTTTAATATAATATTATTTCGCAATATTATATGATACATTACATTATTAATTCGTTCATTACTTTTATGAGGATTCATCTTGTTATGATAACTTGATTATAAGTAGTTAAATCATGACTTTTTTACATATTACAAAATTTCTCTCATTAATGGATTCATATTTCAAATTTGCCTTTCGCAATATATCATTCAGTTTTACTCTAAATGAATTTAAATATGACTTCTAACTAGATCAGAGGTGTGTTCTTTGTGAGGAACAGGACAGTGGCTACTAAACATAAGTGATACATAAATGTTTTACTTTTGGTAAGTATCCGCAACTACGGCGTGTGACTACGACGATTTCCTCTCTGCCTCGCTCCTCAGGATGACTGATGACTTGGTGTACACTCTCATCGTCGTCCGAAAGATACACTATTCACTATCGCTGAGAGTGTGCACACCGGCGTCAACACTCTTTTAGTTCGCACTCGTTTAGAAGTTATATGTATAACATAAGTTAGTTAGTACGGTCATTTGGCTTTGAATTATTCATTTCACGACTTAATCGCGTATGATTGTAACTTTACCACTTTGTTAACAAGCACTGATTGTTTGTAATTTATTTAGTCGGCACAGTTATTTCACTAATAAACCTTTTCGTTACGATATCTGACATAGTTAATCGACGTAAATAGTACGTTAGTTCATCACACAATCGCGATATTAAGATTGAGTCTGATTAAGATTAACCCAAAATTACTTTTGAGAAAACTCCATAACTAAGACTCTTATCGTTACGAAGACTTAGAATAAGACTTCCGATTTTGTACTGGCGAAATAAACAGACTCCCGACGAATATAATACATAGACGAAATGTATAAGACAAAGTTATACTAAGGCAAAAACGTATCTCTCTTCTAAGGCCCCCTGCTCGTCGTCAACACGTATTTTTTGTATCTTGAGTCCTTCCACTTTCCTGCATCCAATTCACTCCTTCCCACCATCTACGTTCTTACTGGTTTTCGTCTTCATTTTCCACGAAAACTCCTCCCTGAGTCTCTAGCTAGACTTCTGGCTTCGTCCTTATTCGCTCTGGACCCTTGTCTCCTTGGTAACGTCTTCTAAAGAACCGCCTTTACCAAACTCTAGTTCGTGGTAGGCTCATCTAGATCCCTTCTCTCATATCTTCCTGTTTCGCTCCTCCCTTGCTGTAAGACGAAAGACCGAATTTCACGCTTGTCCATCATCCAATTGTTCTTGTATTTCCATTCAGCTCGTTCCTACTAATTGCTGTCCAGTTACCCATGTGTCTTTTAGTTTAGGTGTAACTAATTGTTGTATTGTCTCCTGACTTCCTTCGTTTCGTTCACACGCTGACGGAGGTCGCTTTCTCGGTAAGGCACATCTGTTCTGCAGCTCTCCTGCTCAGTCCGTACCCTGGCTGGTAAGCAAGTTCCCCGCTGTTTCACCATGCTTGGTCCTTTGTTCATGTAACGTCCATTGAGTTTTGCCATTGTGAACTCTGTACATCTGTGTGTCGTCGCTAAGTTCCCACACGTGGCTTGACAATACTCGCGTCGCCATCGTATTCGTATTCTTGGTAATTGGCTCGGTAAGACGTATTCCTTTGTTTTTCTGTTTTTGCAGCCTGTTCCCACGCTATACTCTTACGCCGAACATCTGCTATAACTGAGGCATTGTCTTCTCTAGCTGTGCCTACTTTGTCGCTAATATGTCGCACGTGTCGTTGTCCGAACGGCGGCTGGTCGACTCCAACGTATATCATTTCTGACAGCTGACACCTGCTACTCTCTACACCTGCTTCTATGCAATAAAAAAAATTCCTCTACAAAATTGCGTTACACCGTTCTACGTCATCTATATACATGTTCACTAGTAGTAATGTTTTCACAAGTATTTCTTCGTCTGTTGTCAACATTTTTATTTAATCACAATTCATAGAAATAAATGAACTTTTATGCTCCACATGTCGTATACAAGGAAGGTCCAGAAAGGAGAATGTGAGTTTTAATTCAACTTGAAATATTTTTAAATTAACAATATACATAAGGCATCTAAAACCGGAACAGGTGTGTACATCTAATCCAGGATAGAAGAAGAAGAAGAAGAAGGAGGAGGAGAAGACGATTAAAGGAATGCAGCTGAAAACAAAATAACAATACACGACCAAGCTAACAAGATTTTACTTTCAAACTAGCATTGCCAAGATCTGTGTGATGCAAAACTCTTGCATTTTTATTGGTTAAATAAAAATAACTAATATTTCTTGTAGAGTCTTAATATTTCTTGCACTGATTTAATAGGTAAACGGTATGAAAATGAATAGAGTGCGAATACGGTTAATCATTTTTTAACGGCGATTATCTGTGCTTTTTTAATTAATATTGTATAATGATAATTGAAATTGTAAAGCAAGATCATTGACATTGCCGTCAATTGGATTAGAAGTATTTAATGATATTTGTAGAGTTTCGCTGCCTCTTGTGTAAATTAAATCCACGTCATAAAAAATCGTTTTCCACGATACAATATAAACTTATTAGTTACTTAACGTAAGTATTTATACGGTGCGCGGAAATGTAGAACACGTTTGTGCGAATTAAATGTGTGAGCTTAATACATTTTTCTGGGCACAAAAGTCGTTTAACAGAGTGATAAACAATTGTTAACGGCAGAATGAGTGAGTGAGAGGGGTGAGAGTGTGAGAGAGGGGGTGAACGAGGAAGCTGAGAAAGACATGGGCAACGTTGCGGACTATTTATTAAATAATCTGGAAATATTCGCGCTTTAAAAATGCAGATAACACGGCTATAAATCTGTGGGATGACGGTGGGGGTCGCCATCAGTGAGTCAGGCGGCGACAATGGCGTCCCGGCCATTAATGTAATTCATTGTTTTGCCTGCCGTAAATATGGTAATCACTTCATTCCGCAGCAAGGTTTTTGTACCTGTGTGTCTGTCTGTATAACGTTAATCATACTGTGTTCTCTCTGCTGCTCTGGTAAGGTTGTTTTCCTAATTTAACAATTCATGGATCGTCACTGTAGCCCTCGTCTCTCTCCATCCCCACTCCTTCCCTCTCTCTCAGAGGCGCGCACAGAATCAACACAAACACACGTTTCTTGTGTCCTCGCGGTTTTTCGTACCTAAATAAGGCACTATTACGATTGTATATAATATAATATAATATATATAATTTATAATATAGTATTACTCGTAAATTCATGGTCTGCTGTGGCATCTATCGCCGGTAATACTGTCTCGGGCAGAAGGATGTAAGCCGGAAATATTTAATGTAATAATGTGTTCTTAATTGCGCGGTATTTCCCGACACTGTGTCTCTGTACAAGTCAGATTGCACCGTTAGTAAGGTGGGATCACCGCATTGAGTCCGCGTTGCCGCTGTTTTGCCACAAATATAGCCTTATCGCCTTCAATGGAGCCGGGTCATCGAATTCCCGTCATTCTGCTGTCGATATAGCCTCTCTTTAATGACATGCAGAGATGTGTCAACGACGTACCTACACTGCCGCCAGATAAAAAATTAATTATTACTCATAACCGTTGCTTTGATGCCGACTTTTGGCCTAGGGCGTATTACAACTCCCACCACACTATTTCCAGGGATGATAAATTAAAGTTTATCGATGTACGTAGACAAACTAGACGGTAGAAAAGAGGCTATTGTGCATATTTACATGCGGTCCACTTCCCTCGGACTGACTATTGATTTCAACCGATAGCAGATAAACGGGATTGGACTGATTTGACCTTAAACCAAACCTACAGCACAGCACGACGAATGGTCGCTATGGAAAGTACGAAAAGAAATGGATATCGACAGTATTGTGGATGAAACGAGAGGCAGCCGGCGAAAATTGGGAGCACTCATGGATAGAAGGTGTCCTTCATGTGCCCCCGGTGTGGCAGGGCTGAATTTACAATTGGGTCCGGGGCTAGAGCGCAAGTCTCGGAGGGGGCAAACTTAATGGACCTACTTATATATTTAATTAATAAAAAATTAAAATATATAAATATTTATTTTAAAGGTTTCACGTTAAAAAGACAGTTTATGCTGATTCGAACTTCAAAACGTTAATTCTTTTGAATTCTTAAACATATATAATTTTTAAACATATACACAATTTTCTCACTATGTAATTTTAAATAGCCTATATAATTTTTGATTTGGCTAGATCTTGCAATTCATAGTGCAAAAGAAATGTTAAAAAACACGCGGTGTGTTTAATCACCCCTCCAACCCTCCAACGCGGCGTGTTTAATCACCTCTCCAACCGGAATAGAGTTGAACTAGAGAAACAGCCTGATTCCATTTTGTCATGTGGCGACTTGATCAAGAAGCCGGAATGTTGTGTGTACACGTCGATATACACACACCAACGTGTGAAGCGCAGAATAATGAGGTAAAGCGTTACAAATTAACTGGCGTGGTGATGCGGTGTGTTATTTGATTATTTTAATTTTAAACTTTATGAGTTATTGTAACGATGAGTAGTGAATGCAGAATCCAAGTGGGGCGGAATTCAAAGCCGGCAGGAGGAAAAATAATCACGAATGAACAATTAATAAAACAGATCCCAAAATCACCAGTTGTTTTAAGTTTTCAATAGTATTTCAAAATAATTTATGAAAAGCTTTGGTTGTCATTGTAATTTCTCGAGTGAACTGTTGGTAGATTCGAGGCCATTGCTAGTTGTCGCGCCCGATTTTATGAGTCTAGTGTACTTAAATGATTAAATTGGTGGAACGAAGAAGTGCTATAAGGAAGATGTGGAAATATATCCTTAGCAATCGAAACAGATATTGTACCTACACAATGGAAGTACAGAGAAATAAGAAGGAATAAGAAGGAAAAACAAAGGTTAATAATAATAATATTTTTAAACATATAGGTCTACATGTGATTGGAGAAAATGTAATTTGAAGCGGATGCTGTGAAATAACACTAAGAGAATACTGCCAACAGTGATTAGAGATGTAGGTGGTGTGAGGAATAAAGTCAAAACTATCTTGAAAAATGGGTGTAATTAATTGTACAAATAAATAAAAAAAAGGTGAGGTGGTAGTGATCAGTGTTGGTAAACTGTCAATGTTATAATGAATTTTAAAAAATGCCATTAAATTAACCGTAATAGAGTACGTCAAGGATAAATCTATGTCTATGATCAGCAGACAAAATTTTATATATGCGCGAGCGCACGCCCATGCAAATATGACAAGTTAGTGTCTGTACATAAAATTAGCAAAGTGTAGATCGAGTGATTAATTTGTTTATTGGCGATGCCTTTATATTGGCAATGTGTATTGGAAATGTTTATATTCTAATAACGATTTAACTATCTAATAAAAAAGTGAAAAACAAATGGAAACGCATATTAGCCTTCGAATACTCTAAAAGTGTCGTGTCGAAATAACAAGAGTCGGTCAAAAAGAGACCAAATAGAGATTAGAGACAGCATCTCATCCAAGACAAGTTGAAGCAAAGTGGGCAACCAGCTAGGGTACATATGGCGTAATAAGCCCTTATTCAGAAGATGTGGATCCCTGCTGTGCAACTCGTTTCTTTACACACGAAAATTATTTTTCATCATGTTATTTGAATTAGCAGTCTATGTAATTCCAACTTTGTCATGTTTACTTTACTTGTCCGGAATCGGCAACACTGAAAGCCATCGTCCGGTACATGACGAGTAGCAGTTCAGCAAGTAAACACTACCAACTTGAAAATTATTTATTGTTCTTTTTATAAATTTAAATAAATGAAATTCTTTTTGGTGAATTTGACTCTAATTAACCTTGTTATGCCCCACGTTCTTTAGGAGCCATTTATATTTAATGTATATAAACGGAATTGGCAATTAATTGAGTAATTATGTTTGCCGTGCCATTTATATTTGAAGTAATTATGCTAATTAAGATTATTATTGAATTATTCAATGATAAATTGGTAAATCGGGTCTAATTAACTTCGTGTACTAATGGTATGTATTCAAAACAGAGTTATAACTGACGTTAATGTTAATACATACATGAAAGAAACTTATATTTGTCGGATTAGACTCAACACAGTTGTCAAATCAATATGATTGTATGAGCCTGTTAATCGGACATTTCAATGGTCGATTTGGTTGTGTCCATTGACAATTAGCATAACTTTGAGACTCTTTATGAAATGCTTAGAATGAGATAAATTAATAGTCAAGGTTAATTTGCAATAATGAACGCAAGATTTTAAGTATATAAAATAATTACTTATTTATTATATTGTTAGTTAAGTAAGTTACTATGTCCTGCAGATACATAATTAAAAAACACATAATAACAAAATACAACAATATTCGTTCGTTGTTTCCTGAAAACACAAACATATGGTACATTCAAATACAACAATTAATATACATATACAAACAACAAATAGCAATCAAATATATTTTATCCCTAGCTAAATGCGTTCATTATGCTCAGATGATGGATTACTTTAATATTACTTTATAAGATTTATGATTTATATAACTTTATAAAATCTCTCGGGAGTAGCTCTTTGAAAATATGAGACAGTGCAGTAGTATATGTATCACTAAGATTTAATAAACATAAAGGCTTATATTGCAAAAGGGTTTATCCAACATTCCATCGGCGTAAGATGACATCCGCTGGTGGACTCGTCGTACATCCTAATCACTGTTAATTGGAGAACACTTCACTTCACTTCACTAATTTTCACTCTCGTTATGTGTATTGTGTTGTTGTACTCCCCGCTGGTATCGAGTGTTTGAGTTCTAGTGTTAAGATGTTAATATCGTCATTAAGATGAATTACTCTTAGAGTTTGCTGTGTGCGTGTTCATAATTAACTATTTCATCTATCTTGGAAGTAGTGTATTCTATGTGCGTAATTGTGTTCGGTATAGTTCATTCAGTTCAAATGTTCAACACAGCGAATCATTATGATGTAGTAGTGTTTGAATAGTCACCCACTGCTATACTCTCAGAATGTTAATCACTTGTGTTATTATGTTGCGTGTCGGTCGTCGTTTTAAGACACGTACGCACTGATATTTAATGATAGTTATGTTTGTACGCACTGTACCTTATCGGAACACATACAATTGTCGAACAGACTTTTGTGTAATTGAGATCGTATCGTATGTCTAAGTTCACTTATGATCGCGACATGGTTACGAGTTCACCGGGTTAAAAGTTCGGTAAGTCGCGCAAACTATTTCAATTACTAACTGTATTACCGCTCCACTTACTACTATAACCAACGGTCTTACTGTCGTATTAACTTACTGACTTATTACTGACTGACTGCCGCTCCGCGTCCTCGCAAACAGTTTTTATGAAACATACTACCCAGAAGGCCAAATTCTATATTTCCACGCCCTTTCGGATTGGTGATAGGTCCTTTAAATTCCTACTACTCTGCAGATCTCGTCATCAGTTTCCCGATTCGTCGTTCGAACCCTTCTTACTCTCTCCACGGGTTCTTTAGGAAGATGCCCAACGCTGGTTGGTCGCCGTCATCCCCGGAATATTCCATGCGATGCACGTTGTACAGATTCTTAGAAACTAGAGCAATTCCCTCGCCTGTCTGTCAACCTTTGTTTCGACTTTGTCGAGGCTCTATGCCTTAGCTTTTGTTAACAGCCTGCAGTGTCCTGGTCAATTGTTCAATTTACTCGTCGCTCGTTCCGCCGATTATCAACTCTTCGCCGGAGACGTCCCTAGTCGAATCCCACGCTTTCTAGCTGTAAATTTTAGTTAGCTGTCATAGTTTGTTTTCATGTTGGGCAGGGTGTACTTTCAGTATTCACTAAGTTTACGTTCTATTGTTTATGTGTTTGTCGAGATTTCTCTGTACCCCTTTGTAGCTGGGTGTAGCCTTTCTTATTTGTGCTCGTTACAACTCACCCCCACAGCAGGTGTTCCATTTCATTTCTGCGTAACCAGGCAGCTGGACTAAGTCTTTGTTTCGTTCGCTAGGTGCTGTAAATTGTAACAAACTTTGAGCTGTCAACGACGTTCCTTAAATTCTTATTGTGTCGTGTACACAGACGTTTTTTCCTTGTCTTCGCACTGGCGTCGGGTCTGACGTGTCCCTATTTCGTCATTATTTACGACCCGGGCTTGTGTCCGTCAACTCGAGTGTGTGAACGTGCCACTTGATCGAGAAATTAAAATTTTTGAAATTTTGATCACTATATCTTTTACGATACTAATTTGATTTAAAAAATATGTAGCGCTTCAAATACGTTCAAAATAGCAAAGTTCTAATTTCTTTCACAAAATTTGCTTTATTACAAAAGACTTTTATTACAAAGACAGTGTTGAAACAGTTATATAAATGAAGAATAGGATTTTATTGAATCTACGTGGTTAAAAGAAATTATATTAAATTTATAGTACTGTATTTTAATAGTCTTCATTTACATATAAGTTTCACGTGTTTAAAAGTTAAACGTCACATGTTTCATCAAAAGTTTTAAAATTTCGTTAAAAGGTTCTTTTTTAAAATACTAACAGAAAATAACAATTTTGTTTACTTTGGTATTTTGGGTTAAGATGTTGCGAACTGCATCGTTAGAAGATCTCATAACGCCGTCCTCCAGTTCCTTAAGTTCTTGTGCTTCTCCAGGACATTAATTGATGTAACTGGTCTTGGTTCTGTTTTCGGTCACTCTGGCAGCAAAGATTCTAAAACATCTCTTACAGTTTTATCTGTTCCTGTTTAACGAGTTGACCATGTCCAGCTGCAACTTACTTGACCGAAGTCAGATCGGACTTAAACTTCACAGAAATCAAGCAAGATTAACACTGCATCTAATAGCGTCACGCGTATTGCAGAATATGGTAATAATGCCATGCTATTGGCGGATTTGTAGTAACATCAATACAACTGAACATTTGCAAATATATAAACCGCGTGCTTAAAATCTACAACTCCCAGTTTTGAGTACATTCTAAAAAACGTGGTTTGTCTTATGAATTATTTTCCATCCATTTTATCTATAGTTAGGGCGAATATTATTTTATTTGCTTAAGGATCAAATTACTTCTCCATATCGCTTTTTAGTTAATTTACACATTTATTTAAATAAATAGTGTATCCGTGAATGGACGCAATGTCATTATTCATGAGCATGTGCTTCTTACTATATGCCCACACATTGCACATTACACACTTATTCATATTTACTTTCACTAGAAAATTATACTTCAGTTTATGTTATCATCATCGTCATCATCAGGGGCGATATAATCCTGGGTAGGTCCCTTGCATGCTGAAGTAGACCTCACCAACGGTCTCTGTTCGATGCAACCATCCTCCAATTGTGGATTCTTGCCCTTTCTACATCCTGTTGCACTCCGTATCGCCACCACTTGCCTATTGACATCTGGGTCATAGGAGAAGAGGCGCTTTACAGGGCCCTGGAGGTCCATCCTAATAACATGTCCTATGTTTATCTGATTGATTATGGTCATGTCGTGTAGCAGGCTAAACACCTCTTCATTAGTTCTTTTTCTCTAGACACCTTCCTCCTTCATTGGCCCATATATTCGTCTCAGTATTTTCCTCTCAAATGTTCCCCGTGCATTCTCAATGCCTTTGTGCAGAACCCATGTCTATGATGCATGCACTTGCACTTGGACAACCAGACTCTTTTAGAGGGTAACCTCATTGTTACCCTTGACAGCAATTTAGCTCAAATTTCCTTTGTAACCAGAAGTAAGACGTGTCAGCAAAAACACGTCTTCATTGGATTTCCTCTTCCGCAACATTTTCATTGGTCACAGGAGAACTCGGATAAGTAAATTCTTTCACTACAGTTTATGTTACAATCGTCTCTTAAACTCACAACGAATCTAAGCTCTTAACCTAATGACATGTTGCTGTTACATTTGCAACTTCGGCCTGAAAATTATAATTTTGGCTCATATAAATATCTGTACACAATTAGCGGAATTCTTTCACATTCAAATGTATGAGATAGGGTCCTGCGTGGCGATGCGTCATTCGGTATGCAGCGGATTATTCTTGAACTACGCGATTATTCTTGACGCATCATCCATCTCGGAACCTTTTCTCTCACGCTCAAGCATCATGAGGTCTTTGATAACTCTTCCTTCCAGGTGTTTTTAGATTTTACGCCGCTTCTGACGTTTTGGAAGGACCCACTGCATGATCTTTATCGGTAACCCTCCCTTTATCTCTAACGAGGTGGGTGTAAATTCCTCTCCCGTTCACTCACATCTACTCTCCGTACTCTGCCTCTTTGAGATATTTCTAAGATCTTAATTATATACATTTCTACTGCTTCGCCTGTACCACCCCTACGGGTCTGAGTCATCGACCATCGCAAGAGAAAAATATGAAACCATTGGAAGCGCTCATGAATACAGTAAGCCAGGATGCATAATCTAAGAGAACACATGATGCTACCATACGGATTTATGAGATGCATCTTCTTTGAAACAAAAGTAATACAAAACTTTATCCTTAGCGCGATTTTCGTTAGCGCACTTAATTAATTACAAAAGTAGCTGTCTCGCTTGATGAGGTAGGGTGATCAATCGTCCCGGAAATCCGAGATTCGTCCCGAATGTATACGCTTGTCCCAGCATCGAGGATTGGCTACCGGAAAGTTTGATTATTCTTGGATTTAAATGGTGTAAATTTTTTGTTTTATGATAAAGACAATAAGAGAGAATGGAAAGACAAAATTAGTCACAAAAAAGAGGTAAGATTTTTTTTTAATTGTGGGGGTACTCTGGACTTCTAAAACTGTGTGAGTATTTGTTGAAACTGTGAGTAGGGAAGAACAAAACGAAGAAGTTAACGCTATGCACGGAGAATTTATACATTTTGGATTTAACATTTTCGATGCGTTTTTCAGCATGGAAAACAAAAGTTGACGGAGGACGTTTTTTCCATAGATACATTATTGTCGTGTGTTCCTGAGAAAGTACGCTGTATTTTCTAAGAACGCCGTACGATAGGGCGGCAGCTTCTCCATCTTGTCTGTTCATACGTGTTATTACTTATTAGCGATATAATCTCACAATGCCAAATTGGAAAAATTTTCGTATACAAAAATTAATTGGTCTGATAACAAAATCAGGTTCAAACATAACGCATTTGGTTGAATTCTCTACGTTCTCTACGATATTTGAAATGTTTGCGAAAACTTCCTACATTCGAAAAAACAACTTAGAATACTTGAGATTGAAGCCTTAAACATGACAATGTCTATAGTTCCTCCCATGCTCAATAATGTGTTTGTATCAATATTAATAATTCTAATAAATTTTGTTATGTTTTGTACAAACTGTCCAGTTTGCTGAACAAGTGCAACACCTTGTGGTATCTTAATTGTTTTGTAGGTAGTGTTGCTTAGAGTCGTATAGCTTTAATACTTTAGCTGACGTATATACCTAACATCAACACACACACACACACACACACACACACACACACACACACACACACACACACACACACACACACACACACACACACAGTCTCATTGTAGAAAAGGGGTAAACCGGTATTTCGAACCGTAAACGGAATAAAGTGTGTGTGTGTGTGTCTGGCGAACGGAGCCAGAGTTGTGTCGTCCCTGGCAAAGTAATTGCACTAGGAAACCACCTCTATTTGAGTAGTGCTACCCAACATCAGTTGCTGTGGACCGTAGTAGCGTAGCTTGCTACGTGACGTCTCCCTGTTCAAGTGGGGGGAGGGCAGCTAAGGGTACATAGTTGCTAAGGGTACATAACTAAACCCCACCAGGTGGGTCTTGTGTTACGGCTCTGGGAGGCTGCGAGCTGAGCTATACCGGTGGCTCCTTCCCCTTCCGAAATACTTACCCCGGTATGAGATACTCAAAATACAGTAGGAAGGTCGAGAAAACTAGATATGGAAAGCAAATAAAAACCTGGTTCAGGTAAAAAACACGGTAGAACGCTCAGGGCACGGAATCTCTACGACTCTCAGAACGTTTTAAGAAAAGATCCCAGAGAATTCCATTCTTCTAAAATTCCAAGTAGGCATACTCCACTATAAATCTCTAGCCACTTTTGGCTGTATATCTCGATTGTCGGCTGCGCAGTCCATATGTGCGTTGCGTTTAGACCGCGCAGCTTGTGACTGTAACTACAGCCGGAACAGAATTCAAAATTACGACCTAAAAGGAGATAAAATCAGGCAATATGTGGTGTAAAAGTAGAGGACGATATACATGTCACAAGTTTGGAATGAATAAGAAGAAAGTAGGACTTCGCTTTAGGTTGCACCTTTACACTGTAACTGTACGATTTAATAATCTGAAAATATAAGCCTGACTTTAAGGGGAGCGAAATAGAGCTATTAGAAGTTTAGCAAAAGCAATTGACGACAGCGCAGATATTACGGTAGTTAACGCGATTCATTGTCCTGGCAGCAGTAAATATGGAAATCACTTTTTACCACTGCGATATAGAGGCTTTTATTATTATTCATTCGCTTCAAGTAGCCTATAGCTTTACTTAACTTATCTAATAGTCTTGATATTTGACCCTCCCCTCACTTACACTCACTCTCTCTCACTCTGTCTGTCTGTCTGTCTGTCTGTCTGTCTGTCTGTCTGTCTGTCTCTCTCTCTCTCTCTCTCTCTCTCTCTCTCTCTCTCTCTCTCTCTCTCTCTCTCTCTCTCTCTCTCTCTCTCTCTCTCTCTCTCTCTCTATTTGGCTACTTTTCCATCTGCCGGTCTATTGTAATGTGTTTTTTCCTCTACCCTATTATATGTCCAGTATACCTTTCTCCACACAGGTCCTCTTTGTCACCCATTCTTTCTTCCCTCTCTCTAGAGTCATTAGCATTATTATTGCATTTTCATTAGCCTTAATAAAATTAGCATTGCCATCTCATTAGCATTAGCATTATGATTAGATTTGTCCAGGGAAAGTTTGTTGCTAACTCGTTAGTCAGACCTAGACAACATACCGAACGTTAAGACCATAGTAAAGATATTACCGAACGATACCCACACCAAGGTCTTCTACAGATTAATGAGGAACACCAAGTGGAATAAGAAGTATTTACAAATTTATGGACCGGCGCGAAAATACTATAGCTAACAGTAGATTTAATTTATAACTTGTCTGTCACTATTAGTTTATGACCAATAAAAAATGAATAAGAACAACTATATAAAACACATTTAAAATAAAAAGTTAAGCTGAAAATTTCAATTATTCCCTTCTGTATGGTGGCACTGAAACATCTACGTTGCATTCGTACTGCTCTGCTTTAAATATCCTTTCAAATTATTGTGTCCATAATTCGCTTTTAAATTTCAATTCGCTCTGTATTTCAACAGTAGTTTTCCACAGTTTCCTTAGTAAAAAATCTATTATTATTATTGTTATATTCAAAAATTATATTTTGCAACAAAACAATTGTCTTATCACTTAAGGAACCACAGTTTCAAGACTTTACATGCCATTGTTATATGTGGTATGAAAAGGTCATGAGTGCATAAATTTCAAATAGTTTTAAAAGAAACTTGTCTGCAAATCAATTTCTACCATTTTTCGAAAATCTGATTTTGTGGTGTGATGACCTTTCCATAATACAAGATTCAATTGTAGGAAACATTTTACTTCATCATCTAACTCAATGTATACTATGCGTTGATCAAGCTTCAAATTTCGGGGGGGGGGGCGTACAGCCCAGTCAATCCCCTTACCGAATCCAACATTCTTAGTTTGTAAAAATTAATCATAAAACGCAGCGGCAACTTGGAAAGTGTAGTTTGAACGGAAGAAAGATTGTCGAGCGCATTATAGGTTTAAAAATTGCCGGATTACTCTTTGAGATGGACATTGGAAAGATAGGTCTACAGCTTCAAAGAGCAGTGACATTAACATTCAAATATCAATTCCGATAAACATGGTTCACTTTACACCTAAAGCTGAAACAACAACGAGTGACGATTTCTGAAAGCTACTGCGATTGCTTAAGCCGAAAATCGAGTACAGAAAATGTGAAATCACTTTCAGAAGTGTGATTTTGCTTCAGGAATACGTTCAACCTCATACGGGCAACAAAAAAACCCTCAACATCTCTTCAAGATCTTGACCTGCTAAAGCCGGCAGCAGGTCTTGACCCACCAAACAGCCTTGAACTGGCTTAAAGTTGTCTTAATTTTTTGGCCCATTGAAAGGATCAGTGTCGTAACTAGGAGCTACTCATTTGGGGGGGGGGATAGTTTTTTGATGGAGAGACTAACTTCTGGGGGGGGGGATGAGACTTTCTTATAGGAAGAGGTGAGATTAGCTTTAAAGTTGGACTCCCTATTTTACTCACGACAAATGAGAAATGAAGAATTTTCCTATGTAATTATATAAATGCATTTAAAATTTTTGAGTAAACCGACGCCCGTAATATATGCTGCAAATACGTACGTTAAATACTAAATGTTGAGTTTTTGTCATCATTAAGAAAACTCTAACTTTATTTTATTAATTTACAAATATTGCGATTACTTTTATTTCTAAAATTTTTATAAGCCTTATTTTAACACACGCGACTGGCATAGGAATAGCCCTATGTTAAGTGATTATGGAATTTCGACGAAATTTTTAATAGTTCTGGAGGAAGGATGATTGTGTAACTCATCCCTTTTTACGATAATAATTGATGACTCTTTGGGCACCTGGTGAAACATATTAATACAAAGGTTTTAAAAAAATATATAAACACTTGGTACGTTTCACAGTTTTTATTTAACTCTGACAACTATTTTAACTTCTTAAGCCATCTGACAATGACTTAAGGAGTTGAAACAGCTGTCAGAGTTAAATAAGAACTGTGAAACGTACCAAGTGTTTATATATTTTTAAAAAACGTACCCCTTTAGTTACGCCACTGCAAAGAACCACTGCTAAGGAAACTTTGTTTTTGAAGATGTAGATATGATGCAAAATCGACTGTCCACGAGAAAGAAGAAAGGAATTGAAAAGGTCGTTAAGAAATTTCCCAAGGGGAAAATTACGTAGAAAAGTAACACAAGTATTATTTACGGAACTGCACATAAAAATAATTATTTTTAAAATCTTTACTTTCTGACTTATATTTAGCATTGAAGGTCTTTAATAGCATAGTCCCATTAATAGGATCACCATGATGTTTACGGCGACGATAATATACGTGTGGGGTTGCTAGTCGATATTGCAACTTAGGCTGTTTCGAATTATCCACGTGCACGGTGTAGCCGCGAGTCGTTGAACTCATAAAGTACGCAATTATACCGACCGCAATAAATAGACCATTAAAGTGAACACTAATAGAATCGTCTGGAAAGGGGTAGACAAAACAAACGTGCGTCCGCTTAGACACATGTACAACAAATTAATTTTAATTATTATTTCTCCGGCTGTCAGTCGATTGGCGGCGGCGGGCGCGAGACCCACCGAGGAGACTGTCAGAACTGACAATCTGTATACAACAATCCAACGTTACAATACAACTGGGTAGACAGCGGTGGATGTTTTTTTTTTTTTTTAGTTACAATAATCGTATTGTCAACTCGCGCACGACAGGTGTCAAAATCTACAACGGGCTGAATATAATCAATGTTATCGGCGTTGAGGATGAATCGTTCCTGTTGTTCCACGTGGCAGGAAAATTTTTGACTGTCGGCTTCGATAGATGCGTAACGGACATTCGGCTACAGCAAGTAAAAATTAAACTACATTACATTTCACTGGCAAAATATGATTCCATTACATAAACGAGGATGAAATAATGACTGATAAAAAGTGATCGTTTTTGAAAACTTTCATACATCTTTACTCACTAAATACACGTCTCACAGAAACTTAAATTCCGTAAATCCCAGCCTATGTATTAGTAAAAGAACTGTGAAATAATAATAGTAGTAGTAGTAGTAGTAGTACTAGTAATAATAGTAATAGTAATAGTAAGTGATTCCCTAATTATTTTTTTAATGCACAGTTCTTAAGTTATTTGTAGAACACAATCGGTAATTGTGCAACCGTGACATAATACAAACAGTCTTCATCTATAAACGGCCATATCTTGGACTCTTTTTACCGTATAGAAAAGGAAAAATCTCCGATTAGTTAGAAAGTTTTGAAATTGGAAAAATTTATTGATGCATTTTTCGCTGAAATGCATGTTGAGACTTTCACAAACAACACCTTCTTTTCTCCTTTTGAGACCAGTAAAAACCACCTTGCGTTTGATTCAACTCTCAGCTCAATGGTTTCTTATAACATAATCATTGTACAACGTCTAAGCTAATATTCATTTACTAAGGAATTTTTCCTTTATACTGTGAATTTTCGTCTACTTTTCCTGTACTAGATATCAAGATCAAAAAGAAAGCTAGGCCTAATATTACGGGCAAGAAGTGAAGGTCATACTTCATTATGTATTACTTACCTCTGAAAATTTTGCCTTTTTTTATTTGACAGTGTTTGGCACTCTTCTGAGCCAGATGCCGTAAGTTCGGACATATTTCAGTAACTGGATGTAGCCTATTTTATTACTTAGTTGTATAATTACAATTGAGATGTTTTGAAGATTTTCGTTCCAATGCCGATACAATTTATTATCTCTTATGACGCACTGTTTTAAGAAGAACAGTAGGCAGGAAAACTAGGAAAAGTACACAGAAGAAATTTTATTAACGATTACGGTTCTACTGAATAGTGGGTGCTCACAAAGAAGAATGTTAGGTGTATGAAGTTGGCGAAAATGTTCTTGCCATCAGTTTAAGGATGTACCGAGCTCGAACAGTACCGAAATTATAAGAAAGGAATTTAACGTATCATCTGTAATCTATCGGCTGCCGGAGAACATAATTAACTGAGACCAGCACTTTCAAAGGATATACAATGTGTAACCTAAAAATTGAGCAATCGCAAATTTTACGAAATCAAACTATGTTGAACGCAAAGAAATGTGTATGTTTTAGAAAGCGGGGAGGTAGTGAAACGCCTGTACCGTTAGGCGGTGTTACATGAAAGAAATTAACTTGTAAAAAGCTGTAGAGTATAGCGGTAGGTTAGCTAAGCCGGCCTTGGGGCTGACGTCTATAAGGAAGGTAACATTAGGCTGTCACGTTTTGGGACATAACTATCATAAAATGTATTATTCGCTAGGATATTAGGGGTGTTTGCCAATGTTGTAAACTTTAAGTGCATGTAACAATAGATACCGTTATGTTCGAGAGAGTTATGTAAGAGTGAGATAGATAGTGACGCTAGTTTTTTTAAGCACGTGAGACGCGAAAAACGTTCGGCAAATCAGAGGAAGCGTCATGGGCTGCGCGGGAGGTTTTTGCTAAGGAGATTGGGCGATTTTGTATTTAGCGCTAGTCTAAACCTATGGGATTGTTTTTCTATCGAGACTTGGTAAGGGAAATTCAAAGCCTAGTATAAAAATATGAATTTGGAGAGAAATCAGGCAGTTTTCTTTTATATCGGCGAAACTACACTGAAGAGACTCGCGTGCGCTGTTTTGCGTTAACTATATAGATATAAATTTTATTAGTAATTTAAAGAATAAAGTAAATTCGCAGCAGTAAACAGAAGTACGGGAACGCGATAATTGCTAACGCTAAATTTATAAAGTTTAATATACAGTAATAAGTTAATGAGTGAATGTTCGGAGTAGTAACGAACAACGAGAAGTAAATATTACATATAAATGTTCATCAATACGATATGTTGTGGTGAAATCACTGAAGAAAGCGAATTAGTTCGGGTTAATTCACGACGGTATGAGATAATCGAGACGCACGCGACGCGAACTGTGTTAGATGCACTTAATGTAAATTCAAGAATACGTTGTAAACCAGAGTGTATAATTATACGACATAATTGTATGTATCACCAATATGTCAAGAGTAGTGTACATCTATGATAATGTGAATTACTGCATTCATAACCAGGATTAACGCGCAAAAAAACAGCTGCTGACGACTCACCGGCATGCAACATCTTAAGGACTACGCACATCGGAAGGATTCTCCACGCAAGTAACAAATAAATGAACATTTGATTCAATAATATTTTATAAATATTGTTACAACACAAATAAGCCAATACCAGGGATAAAAACGATGAATCAAATATATAAAATGTTTAAAATAATGAAAATAAAATGTCAATGACGCGACAAACGACTACATGACCTAACCCAAATGATTGACTCAATACAACCAAATAAAATGAAACCAAATGAGAAGGGGAAGACCAAAATAAAATGAAATTAAAAATAAATAAAATGAAATCGAAGAAGAAGGTAAATGAAAATGAAACAAACCAAGTATAAAGGAAATAAAATGAAATCAAATGATGAGACACAAACAAATAATATAGAATAGAAAAAGGAAAAATGTTATTAAATATTATTTCAAATATTACTCAAATATTATTGCTTCTTAGAAGCTCTTGATAATCGTGAGTTGTTCTTAGGAACGCTATTGGAGTTGGCTGGTTTGAGATGAAATAATTGAGTGGACTGTATAATGTTTTCAGAAAATGATGGTTTATTGAGTTAAAGAGACATATTTGAATGCTTATTGAAATTTAAATTGACATATTTGATTGCTGAAGCGTGCAGATTTTAACACGGCATAAGTGCCGGAGAATTGAATAGAAATAAAATGGGGCGTGCATTACAACACGCAAGCCGAAATCGTCAAATAAATAGTCGCATGGTGAGCATGCTACTAGTATTAAATACTGAAAAAACTTTAAGTAGCCGCGGCGGCGAGTGAATACGAGTGATCAGCTCGGAGTCTTGAGTAGAACTGATATAAATTTAACTGTAGTCAGCCTGTCTGAATCCCGGCTGCCGATAACAGAGAACAAACGTGACGGCATCTACACGCTTCGCAATACAGTATTTAGAATACAAAGTACACATGGGTACAAAGTTTGACCAAATATAATAATGGAAATGAAACCAATAAATAACAAATGTAAAAGATAATTATTATTATCGATTAAATGATCAATGTAAATGATAATTCATAAAACCCAACAAAGTAATGAAAAAACTAAGAGTACACTTACCAAAGAAATAGAGTTTTAATGTAATAAAGAACTCTATAATGACATGAACTTATTAATAGTATAAATAACATTTGTAAAGAGAGAGATAGTGAGATAGTGAGAAAGTAAACATAAATAAGTGACAAAGAGAATGTAATGTTAGGGATTATCCACTAATAACACTTAAAATAAAATTTAAGAAGTGCAAAAGTGACAGTGTAAAACCCCAAAATAATGAGAAACCCTATTGATAGGTATGAACGCTGAATAATCTGTGATGAACACTAAATGATTAATGGTGAACAATATTGTTAAATAAGAATCTTGTTATTGATAGCATTAAGATTAAGTGTAAATGATGGATACCATAGTATTCAAGGAAAGGAATCCTATAGAATGTCGAAAGTTAGTGTTACCATGGCTAGAGAGTAAGGTTAATATAAGAAAAAATATAGTAAAGAAAATAAGAGCAAAATCAATAAACACCCCATGTTCTAAGGGACAGTCAATTAAGTAAATTTAAATGGTGTGATGATGTTTATCACCCAAAATAAAATTAAGAATGAAACAAATTGTAAACAAACGTTGCATAATAGCTGTTAAAGAATTGTTCGATTAAAACTATGAATAGGAATATGGTTGAAGGGATTACACAGACCATAAACCTAAATGTTATATTGTATTTTATAAATAATAGTAAATAGTTGTCCAATAATAAAAATTGGCAAAATAAATAAGAAAAAAAGATAAAGTAATATAAATCTGATAATAAGTTAGAAAATAATAAACAAACCATATTGTAGAAACTAATGAAAACATTCAATAATTGTAAAACAGATCCAAAACAAATCAACAAGTTAACAAATCATTTATAATACCAACACAAAACATGTATGAGAGTAAATTAATAAGTAATTGGTATAAAATAAGTAAATAAGGCCAATTACTACTTAGGCCTATGAAATGCCTAACTGTAAAAAACAAATAACTACAAATTGTAAAAAACTGACAAGAATATTAACAAATCCAAGGCAAGCAACTAGTAAAGGATAATTAGTGAATAGTATTAAAAGATAAATGTTAAATTAAGGACATAAAATAAGAAAGAAATGTAATTAGATAATATCAACATAAATGTTCAAACAATAATATATAAGAAAACCCAGCTTTGTGGGATGTCAAAATGATCTTTGAAAGAAAATACGAACAGTAGTGATAATATTTAATACATAGGGAAGAAGACGGAAGAATAATAGCAATCAGAAGATATACAGTAATTTTGAATAAAAATTCAAATATGATAACAATGGGCTTAAGTCAAGCTAAGCCAATCAAGAGCAATCAGTAACCATGACAACGGAACGTTGGTTACGAATTTTCCATTAAAACCTATTATTCCATAAGTGACGCTCATCAAGAATAGACGCCAGGCCGTGAATGACCAAAATTTTAACATAAAACGTGTAAAAAGTAATCGAAATTCAAAAAGATGAAGACTTAAGAAGTTGATGAAGGACGAGAACATTTAACTGATGCCTAGGACCAATTAAACCAATTCTAAATCAATAAATTTCTACAATTAACATGAAAAAGATGCCAGACGTACTTAAGCCCCAAGATAATTGAAAATTGACGACTATTGAAGCCCCATTCCATTTCAACTGAATGACAGTTCACCTCAAGTCGACGGATTTGATAAGTATTATTAAAATACCAAAATTTCTGAATTAAATTCTCTTTAAATTTTTCTCACAACAATCTGAACTCTCACTATAAACTGAAGATATAATTTCTTTCAGAGATTAATAAAAAATAAAACACTGAAATTTTGTTAACTAGTAAAATAACGTGTATGAAAATTACGAACTTTTGAAACACACTTCACCACACTTCAGGAACAAATTATAATTACACATTATATTATTTAAGTACAAATAATGTAAGGCAGTGTACTTTATTGTAATCATTATTAATATTTCTTTCGTAATCACAAGAATCCAGAATCTGAACGTAACAAATTGTAAACAAACGGTAGCAGTCGCCATGTTAGACTGAATCATTCGTTCAGTTCACTTCGCCGAACCTTGAGATTTTGTCTTATAATAATTGCCGTAGCAAATTTGTTTAATAACAAAAATATAATTTTATATATTACTGAATAAATACAAATCGCAATAAAAGAAACTAGTACAGAGTTGTAACCACTGTTTTTATTTCATAGGGAAGTGCATTATATAAATTGTGTATTATTTAGCAAAGAGGACGGTAAGCGCTCACGTCGGAAACTCGGCGAACTATCAGCGAGATTTATAAACCCGTACAGGCGGGAATAATCAAATTCACCAGACCCTCATAGCTAAGAACGCTCAATCATACTATTTGTTAATTTAATTGTTTTAATTAAACAATTTGGCGCCACCCGGGATTTATGCACACCTACGAAGAACAGGTAAGGTTCCCACATTAGTGTACTGGTAATTTGAAGGATCGCTACGGACATCGTCAGCGCAATATATAAGTAACGACACCAGTGTGAGGCGAACACACAACTTATACATTTTTACAGAGACGACAGAGTCTACGCGTTACAATATATATATTTGTAATCAAATATAGTGACTCAATTTGTCTAAAAAAAACTCATTGCCACGAAATAATATTCAAATTTTAAGGCAAAACTATTCAAGTCATGTTAAAGAAATTTGTAGTATATAAATGCAAACGAATCGTTAAAAGTTGATTGATATATTTTAATTTGTGTTTATTATTCCTGGCGCCCTCAAGTACAATAAAGAGTCGGTACACTGGAGCAAGTGTTATAGTCTATTGAGTAGAAATATTAATATTATCAGTGAATAAAGTAGTTTGTAAACCTTACTTCTTACATGCTCATAGGCCAACATAATATGCAAATCAACAATTTAACTCTTTCGTAAAGGCCTATCAAGTAGTGTATTACAAATGAAAGGCTTCCAAAGTTGGCATTTAATTTCAATAAATCTTTAAAGGCCAAGGAAGAGACATGACGATAATGATGATTATTACAACAATTAAAGCTTTAAGCGAATCAATGTAATCTTAGTAAACCTTAAGAGCGTTGGATTTATTACAACTAACTTTATTACATGTTATACACTGTGGAAAGGGTAAATCAATTTGCATTTTTATACGAATATGTATACTGTAACAGTAAGCTTACGAATCGATTATGTGTTTCGAATGACAGCAGTTCGAAACGACCATTATAATTTATGTTACGCAGAAATAATTGCGCAGACACACATTCGTTTGGAAAGAGATACAGTCCAACCAGCGATGGTAATAATTTGACGGAAATGTCTGAGGGTAATAAAAATTAAATTAACAACCAACCAACCAAGCACCGCGAGTCGGGTTACCATACACGTAACGTGGTCGGGTATATAATACAGTAATTGATTTCCTTTGTGTAATTAGATATTAACGCTGAGAGTTCCTGTTATTATTGCCTACCGCACTGCTCGGCATTCCGATACTAATTACACTTGTCCGTATAGCATTACACTGCCGGCCCGGCTCTCTCTCGCTTTTGTAAACCGTTTGTTACAGCGCGCCCGCTGCTGACATCTTAGTTACAGTTATATGTACCTGTTCAGCTGGTGCGGATTGCATTCAAACGTTATCTTAAATTCCATCAAAATGCCTTTTCCCAATGTACGCTGGTGGCCGCGTGTTCGGATTGTGAAATCTGATATTGACTGCAATGCTGCTTTTATCACAATGACTTTTAGTACTTTACTAACCGTGTTAGGCGTCAAGGCGTGTCCCGTCTTCTTTGCAGACTTGTAGAAAATGTGTACAACGGTGCGGCCACCCGCCTTGGCTCCTTTGGATTAAACGGATAGACGTGGCCATCCGCCGGGGTGTTGAGCTGGGGGATCACTTGTCCCTTCGCTTCCCAACCTGGTGCTAGTTACCTTACTGTACTATGTTTTACTGGATACCGATACTTTTGTCGTAGTAGCCACAGCTAAATCGCCTGCCTCTGCAACCGAGTCGAGGACGGGACCTTGGACTCCGTAGACAAGATTGTACGATCTACACTGAACAACGCACCCTTCGTTACAGCCGACTTCTCCGGCTGACCAAGACGTCAGTGTCGCCGGTGTTCAGACACTACGCTTCGTTGTGCCGATATACATTTTCTCGCATTTTCTTTTCTGACGTCGGTGTCTTTACCGTGTTTTCATCCGCTAATGTTTCACTTACACAAGTAGAAGCTTCATGGTTGTTAATAGTAGAAGTGAACAGTACTGTAAACCGCAAACATTATCTTTCTTCTTTCCTTCTTTGTATTTTCCTGTGTCTGACTAAAGGTCTCAAATTTACAACGGCATGGGTATGTCAAATGTATGTGATAAAGATGATTCTGAACAAAATATTTTAGAGAAAGAACAACTGGAACAAGCACCACTGTATCAAGCGTTACCCTCTCTCCAATTGACGAAAAGAGCTGTATTGTGAAGGAGAAATGTAATAATCGAGGGAAAGATAACGGCTAACCTCTAAGAAATAACGTCTAAATAGAAGAAGAAACTGAGGATGTTGCTTCTCAAGTATGGATAAATGTGTAATAAAAAATACTTTGAAATTAGGCCTAAACTCAAGCTTCTTTATTATTGAAAGTACGAGAGTCGTGTCACTAATGAATAAACGAATCAATTTGATCCGACTCAAGTGAATCAATCGTTAGAATGAAACGATTTGATCGACTGATCTAACCGCTTTTTTAAAAGAATGGTTGGTCAATAGTACCATTAGTTGCAACCCAGCAAAGTCTACGATCAGATCTATACAGGTGAAACTATCAATAAGTTAAAGCTATAGGCCTATATTACAGAATGTTGCCACTGTTTAGGGTTAGTGAAGACCTAGATACAGCCGTCCAGAACACACTTAAGGCAATGAGGCTAGCATTGCGTCTGTTCTCATAATTTAGGATTCCCACCACTCTATCTGTACGCCAGCCATGAATACTGTTTGTTTCGGCAAAAAGTTAGAAACCATAAGTTGTAAGATGTAATTGCAGTCTATAGGAATTAAATTGAATCCGTATTTTAGACGCTATAAAGAACTATGATTTATCAAATACTGTTAATTAATAACAACATTTACATTTAATACTAGGTTGTTCAATAAGCATTTCAAAAATCTTCAGTTTCAGAAACAATTAGCAGATTGGAATTAAAAAGTGCCAAATGTTCATAAAGGCCATAATAAATTTGTATGTGTGAACTAATTTCTGGGTCTGCGGATATCAAAACTGTAATGGACTGCTGGTACCTATCCGCTCAGTCATGTCTGAGATTGTAGTTTTCTCATTTAAACCTTTACCCGTCGCCATGAAAGCAATTATTATCGGTGGTAATTAGGTAATTAATTTTTTTTTAATCTCGCATCGGATTAATTACGTTGTTGACATGTTCCGGCAGATCATGAAACAACGGTATACAGAAGCAGAATGACAACAACACGACAGGTCGCTCTATTGAAGGTGATAAGCTGCGGTTGATGAATACTATGGATACTAATTGTGACAACTCAGCGGCAACGTGGACACTAAACGGTAATCTCATCTTACTAACAGTGAAAGCTGATTGGAAACAACTTTCCAACACATAGGCTGTTTTGGAAAGTGCAGAGGCTTCCGACTGTCATGCTTTTGGCCGATTTAGGTTGGGATCCTAATTAGAACAGCAAACCGGGCTGTTTTCGTGGGAACACCAAATCATGAATATTTTCACAGCTAACAACGTTTGTATTCCGTCGAAAAAGAATTCAGTAGATTTGTTCTCGACTTCTAGGAGGCCAGGTCTGCTACATTGGTAGAGATGGGTCTATCTCTAATGATATATGATATCATTGCATAATATGAATTTTTTTCTAGATATACGTTAAGAAAATTGTTTACAGTGTGAAGATTTGTCGTGGTTTCGTATATCTATGAGAACGGATCGCTACTGCAAAAGCAATGTTAACCTTCAGTCGTTACTGAAAGGATTTAGCGGAGATGGATTACCATAGTGACATCATAACACCATGATGACAGCCATGCAGAGGAAAGGTATGTAAAAACAATTTAAATCTATTAAAGATAATAAATTAAAGATAGTGGCACGAATTTTGTTTCAGTATGTTCGTAATTTATGGAACGTACGTATGTACGTGTGTAGGTTATTAAAGTAGCGGAATCCTTTTTCGATGACTCTGCACTTTAATCCTGGAACTGTGCGACATCATCAGATGCCGAGGTTGTCCTACTTGTATAGATTTACATGCGGAAACCTTTTATGTGATAATGTATTATTAAATGTGCGGCACTTCCCGACATTGTCTGTACATCAATCAGATGAGATGTACACAATCTGTACACCGTTAATAAGATGAGATTACCGTTTTGAGTCCACGTTGACGCCACGTTGCCTCAGTCAATATCGTCAACCGAAGACTGTCGCCTTTAACGGAGCCGACTCGTCGTGTAGCCGTTATTTAATGATGTCCAGAAACACATTAACAACATAACCACAGTAAGAGAGATAAAAATTAATTACGATTGGTAATGGTTGCTTCAATGCCGATGGTAACGGCTTAAATGAGGGATACTGAGCTACTTGAGCCCAGAGCCCGGCCATTCATAATAAGAGTTTATCTAACCTAATTAGTCTTTCCGCCCGCTTTGCAAAATTGTGCGATAACTACTGCACCAACCGACTTCACTGTTAACAATCATTATTTAATTTATCTTGTGGCTTGCACAGTTAATTAATGCTGAACGAAATAGTACCACTCAGAACGGACGGACATCAAGTTTGTCAGCAGAAGGTTGACCTAACTTTAATTATAACGTAATGTCCGTAATGATTTAACTCTGTGATTTCAGGTATTAATTTCAAACAAACTGGGAACATAATCGCTTTACAAAATAATACACAACCACTTCTGTTGTACAGCATAATAATCTCCTGACGAATTTGGTTGACTTGTTCTGTTGCAACTAATGTCTCTTTCTTCCTCGTATAAATGTTGCAGTATGAGACTTTATGTATTAACGATAGAGTGTATGTGCATTCTCCAATACTTATTTATACAAGCACTATATTACTTGCTTTAAAAAATTACAGGCAAAATACGGTTTATTTAATGGCTAAAAAAACTAAAGGAAACTACACGAAAACTTATAATAAATGTTATAAATAGACCCAGCGTTTACCTCATGATGATCTGAAGTAAATCGTAGACGTAGGTTTGATAAAAAAATTAATACTCATAGTTTACAAAACAAATAAAGAAAAACACTAGAAATTATGTCGCAATCGATGCTAACATTTCATATTTCTGAAATAAATTGTAATAACAACACGGTTTTTTTTTTAAAACACGTCTTTTTCTTTCTATTAAAGTCAAACGTTTCGCCCATACAACGATGAGGCATCCTCAGTGACTCGACAGAGGTCAAACCACTCGTAGTATGGGCGAAACATTTGGTTTTTTATATATAACTCAAAGTCTGAGGATTTATATGTACTGAATACAAATCCAGACCGTTACACCGATTGCCAAATCGGTGTTCACAGGTAACCTTTGACACAAGGCGAAAAACACTGTTTAACTTGTAATTTAATATTCTGCCCCGTTCGCACGCTTTAGGCCCTTTTAATTATGCTTTTTCGTTGACGCGTACAAAGATGTCGACAACACCATGGAGACCAGAATAAATTACCATAGTAACAAGTAAATAAACAAAAGCTATTTAGCAGCATCGGAACTGTACATTTATCCATTCCTGCAGTACATTTTCGATGTTTTGTATAATATGCGATTGTATCGATGTATTACGATGTGGAAAAGAAGAAGTGTACTAATTGTAAATTGTCCTATTACTTAATGCAAAGCGAAAATACGTATTGTTTTCATTTATGAGGTTAGGTGACAACGGTTTTTGGTTGTTAGTTTATTGTTGAAATAAATAAAAGCCATGGTTGAGGAACAGATAACGTTTAATGTGTTATACAATGCTTCTAACACAGTAACACTTAAAATAAAGAATTTAGCGTTTTAACGGGTTAACTTTTATTTATAAAAGTTATAAAATTATTTTAGTTATAACGGGTTAACTTTTTTAGCGTTTAACTTTATAAACGGGTACTTTTAATTCTCCAAAGGCTGTTGCACCAACATAATAATTTAGTACAAGTTAAAATAGTACAAGTGTTGAAAACAGCTTTGGAGAGCATTTGACTAAATTGTTATACAAAATGAGTACAAAATTGTTATACGAGCCGACAGAACGCCATATGGACATAGACAATAAAAATTATATTAAAATACTTATCAAAAATCAAAAGTCAAATATTCGCGTGCGAAGCTAGGTAACAGCTAGTGAGAAATAAAACAAAGTATGGTACACCGAAAACAGTGTTCTTATTATTAACGAAAGTGTAAGAGTAAGATTCTTAAATAAATTGAATCATAGCAATACAAAAATAATCATAATCATATTAAACACTTTTATTAGAAACATACTTAATTCCACACTACATAATATTCTATAATATTTTATACAACACTATAATACTCTTTTATAACTATACAATATTTCTTCTGCATGTATATTGTAGCGTGACAGATGTTTGCATAATATTGAATGGCAATTGATCATTAGAATAATGAAGTTATAATATTTAAATTTGGAAGAAAGCATTAAGTCTAATATAAATAGATTAATTCATATCAACTGTGGAAAGAAATCATTATTATAAAGAAAATACAAGTTACAATAAAAGGAGTTACTAGTGATGAGTCATCCAAAACCAGTCTCATAACCAAAGGTTTTCAAGGTATAACCCAGGAAGGTAAAATAGTAAATAACAAAGCAGTACACAATATGACCAAACCCACAACGAGGAAGAATAAATAGAAGAGAAACCCTAAAATAAGCCAAGATCAACCAATACAGGTGGTGTATTTCTGAAATCAAGAAGAAGATGGAGAAGATCCCAAGAAACCTGATGGCAACAAGAAGAAGATGGAGAAGATACCAGTCCCAGAAGGCAGGAGAAAAGAAGACTGAAGAAAGAAGAAGAGGGCAGCATCCTGAAGAAGATGTCATGCTCTTATAAAAGACACCCAAATCCCTATATCCCCAAAATAAATATCTAAAAACAAAAGTATAACGAAATAAAAACCACATGTATATAAATTTAAGAGAGAGAAGTGAACAAAGTAAAAGTTTCCTGTGAACTAAGATGAAACAATAATATAGTACCCATGGAACAAATCTCCATTGAAAAAACGCTAACCAATTTATTATGTTAATAAGACTATACGACCATTTAGCATTAACATAATATATAAGTGCAAAGTGAACCAGTGATAGTTTTGGGTATTATAAAAAATGAACCTTGTGTTTCATTCTTGGCAATCACAAACATTGGATGCAATGAAATATGCATTTTTCAATGACTTAAAATATGTACTGTGACAATATGTTGTTCATAAGACATGAATCTGTTTAAAATAACATTTTGTTTTACATGAAAAAAGAAAAACAGAGTTCATAATACCTTTTGAACAATTAATACTATTTATTTGTTAATGACAGGGTACAATTCCCCAAAGACAATGTAAAAGACGGTATAAAAACTGTAGAATCCTACTTATAATAATAGTTAGAAATAAGAATACAAATATAAGGTTTTTTATGTATATAGTACAAGAATGTTTAAAAATGTATTAGATATAAGGCCATTTGTTTGGGTCTGAAACAACTAACATCAGAACTATAAAAATAGTTACCACTTGTAAATAGTAGAGAGTAATTAAGATGTTAGTTAGTAAAAAACCTTTGTTGTAAACCATATTTCCATGTTGGAAATGGGAATTTTGTTGCAAAATGTCTGATTTGAAGACAACCATTTATTTAAAAAAAATATTCTTTATTCTGTTTGACTATTGTTTGTATTGTGGCCAATACTAGTTGTTTTTGTGTAATTTGAAAGCATGTTTAATTTATAATACTATTTGTAAAAGTCAGAGAGGGTATTACACATCATATATTTGTTTGTAAAATATTTTGTAAGAAAAATTGTTTAAAAAATCATAGGCCAAAAGAATGGAAACCAAACTTCATCAAAACAGAGAAATTGCTCAATTAAATGCAAATAAACAAAAGGGGTTTAGACAAAATAAACTTGAGATCATGCCATATAATTGCACATACCATTTAGAGAGATTTTAATAAATTATATTCAGAATTATGAATAAAAATAAAAATGACTAAACTCAGAAATTTAGACATGGGAGTCATATATTTCAGAATAATGTTTCAGAATACAACTAATTCAATTAATTACCAGAAAATAAGGGAATAGGAACCTTTTAATACAATATAGAATTATTAATATTAAATATAACTGATAAAATGGCTGAATTTATATAATGACAGGAAGATGTTTTGACTTCCAAACAGTTTGTATACCAAACTGAAAGTAAAATTACTATTTTTTGGACAGAAAACACTATAAAATGGCATTATTTAATCTGAAAATAACCAGAATGAACTGAAAGATTAATTTAAATCAAATCTAGTGAATAAAATTGACAAATAACCAAAGTTTAGGCATTCATATAGTGAAAATATAAAAGTGCACACAGGATGTGAAAAAATATTTGAACAATGTTAAGGATAATATTATATGGGCTAAGAGTTTAATTGAAACTGGAGGAAACAGTTAGTTAATTATTGGTAGTTGAACGGTTAACATGACATACGTTTGATAACGTGGATAACCTAACCTATAATCGTCATACAAAGCGAGTGTATAGTGAGTTATTGTGAAATCGCGAGTGACTTGTAAAATACTTCTGAAACTATCATATTATAACAGAAACGATCAAGTAACATTCCCTAACACAGAACAATATAAATCTACTCCGAAAAACACCATAAAACACTAGAAAACTGTATAATACATTAAACCAAATTAGTGACGGAATCGGAGAAAGTGTTTGACTTATAATTACACAGACATACTAAATACAACCCAGAATCACTACACCAGTCACTACACAACATATAACAAGAGATTTGCAGACACAAGAACAGGAATATTGCGTCAAAATACATTATTTGGAATGCAGCAGGAACGAGCAACATTTTGATCAACTTGACGGCGGCCATTTGCTTTGACGATCTCAGTGCCTTCTTCTTTGTTCAGCACAGCTGTTTGGTGAAAACAATTATTATATTTACAATTTATTATTCAATGTCTGTGTTTATTAATAACTATTAATTTGATTGTAACGTTATACTTTTTAAATATTAGCCCGATTTCTCTGACTTTGGTAATAACTGGCTGTTTAAAGAACCCTATATAATTTTTATAACATATACTTGTAACTTTTTTCGATATCCTGAGAATCGATACTAATCGATAAGAGTCAATATTGCTGTTACTTAATAAAACATTAATACTTTTCAATACTTAATAGTTCTTTATTTCTTCAATAATACTAATTACCAATAATATAATTCTAATTGATAATCTACAAGGACTTTACCACCCGTAAGTGAAGATAACCTAAAAAATAGAAAGGTAAACAAATATCGATTGGTTTACAGACAGTCTTATGAGTGGTGATAGATTATTTAAATTATACTAAAACTTTAATAAAAATTTTCAGAAGAGCATTACACTGTTTAAAACTTCACAGCCCTATATTAATTAATTGATCCTAATTAATTAATTAATAAAATTAAAATTTTTTTTTTATTATTTTTTTTTATAAACATAATTTTTTTTTAATTTTCTTCAAAACAATAATTTTTGTTTTGAAACTTTCGGTGAAGCTGAGCATATATATTTCTTCATCAACTTTACGCTACTCGACCGGTCTTGCTACCATTGGGACTCGACCAGCTGGGAAACTTAAGGAAGTGTTTCAGGCCAGTAAGACGTCGAGAGCCACACCAATTACACACCAATTACACACCAATTAAACATATTACATTGGACTTGATTACATCGGAGTCTCACATACTCCATAATAGCTTTATTATCATCAACACACACATATATTTATTTATTTATGTTATTACAAATTGGCGCACAACTTTAGGGGCTTTAATTAGCGATTGGAAGGCCAATTCATTCTGCCCAATCACTAGTTGGAGCTAGGCAACAGCTACAAAGCCAGAGAATTTCAAGGGAAAATGCAACGACGTGCGACATCTAAGAAACGGGCGGCGGAGGCCGAAAAAGAAGTCGATATGGACAACAAAGAGGCAACGCCAGTAGAGTTGGAAGAGGTATTACAATCGGTGTTGTCCAAACAAACAGAGCAACCAGAGGAACAACCGGAGATACCCACACAGACAGGGGAAGTCAATGTCCGGAAAGAACAATTAGAAAAACCCGCACAATTAGAGGACATGACAAACCAAGAAATGTTCAGGCGGATGATGCAGGCAATGAATGAGAATAATAAGAACCTAGAATCCAAAATGGAAGAAAATAATAAGAAAATGGAATCCACAAGTAAGGAATTGAAGGAAGACTTGAGTAAGAAAATGGGGAGTGATAACCAGTCCTTGAAAGAAGATTTAGGAAATAAGATCGAAACAACAAATAAGAAGCTGGAAGAGAAGATAGAAGAAAACAGCAAGAAGATGGAAGAGAAGATAGAAGAAAACAGCAAGAAGATGGAAGAGAAGATGGAAGAATTGAAGAAGGATAATCAATCCACAAAAGAAGAGTTGACTGGGATGAACAAGAACATGGAAGAATTGAAGGAAGACAACCAATCGTTCAAGGAAGAATTCAAAACGACTAAAGAAGAGTTGATTAATAAAATTGAAAATACCAATCAGAAAATAGATGAAACCAGGAAGAAGATAGAGAAGAACAACCGACAATTGAAGGAAGAGATGAAAGAAGATAACAAGAAGTTGGAAGAGAAGATGGGGGAGAAGTTGGAAGAATTGAGAGAGGACAATCAAATTTTAAGAGAAGAATTAAGAGAAGTCAATCAGGAGAATTTGGACAAACTGGACGAAAGGATGGAATTGTTGCGAGAAGAAATGAATAAGGAAATCAAGGTTAACAAAAAAACGATGGATAAGAAGATGGAAGAAGAAAATATAATGGTCAATCGACAGATTCGAGAGATTGATGGAAAGTGCAAACAGACCGAAAAGGAGGTGAATGAGTTTAAAGAAGTGGTGAACATCAAGTTCACAAATATCGAAGAACATAGTCGAAGGAAGGTAGAAGAACAGAGGAAGGAAAATCAAGAAGAGTTCGGAAAAGTACGCAACCAAGTCACAGAGCGATGTAATGATGTACAAGAGACCATGGCCAATATCACCGATCAGGTGCGACAAAGCCGAGAGGAGATGGAAGCAATAAGAAACAGAACGACTCATTTCACCGGATTGCCCATCAACGAAAGCCGAGAGTGGCTCAACTTCCGGCAATACAAACGCAAGCCGATGGAGTTCCTGGCCAGGGTAGAAGAATATTTGACCAAGCATAAAATTACCCAATGGAGCCATAGCAGGGAGATATTCGACGAGTCTTTTCGAGACATAACAGATAATTGGTGGATGGCCAACCGGAGTGAAATTTCCGACTACCAACAGTTCCGGAAAATGTTTAAGACAAAATACTGGTCTGAGACCACCCAGAACTTGATACGTGACAATATTTGTAACGGAAGATACAGGTCACAATTAGGTAGCAGTATGACGGCATATTTCTTGGGGAAGGTGTGTATGGCAAAACACCTTGAGCCAGCAATCCCAGAAGAATGTTTAGTGAATAAGATATCTTATCACTATGATGAGGACATTATCAGGGCCCGGAGAGGTAGTCAGATCAAGACGATCCAGGGAATGACCGAGTTATTGGAGGGATACAAGAACGAAGAGTATTATCGGCAGAGCAGGAAGAGAAATGAGAGACCAGAAGCAAGGCCGACTACTTACCCCAATAACGGCAATAACCATACAAATAACCGGAACCAGCCCAGTAATTACGACGGCCCTAACAACCAGCCGCGTAATAACCAGTTTAACGGAAATTTTAACGGCGTGAGAAACAACAACCCCTACCCAAATAATCGAAACCACTTTTATCAACAAAATAATAATGTTCCATACAGTCAGAGAAATCCATATCCCAACAATAATGGTGACAGACCTTACCCACCTAACCGAAATTACTATAATAATAATATTAGTAATAATAATAATAGCAATAGTAATAACCGAGTGTCGCGCCCTAGGGTAAATTTTATAAGAGCAGAAGATAGCGGACCTAGGAGATATTATCAACCGAGGAGGAGCAGCTTCCACGGCGCCGACCGAAGATGGAGGAGTGCGGAACGAGACGGCCCAAGATACGAACAGGAAAGACGAAGTACCAGCCTGGAAGATCTTGGCAGACAACCGAACAGGGCGTTAAACATCAACCAGGGTACAGAACGTCAGGAAACAAACCAGAGTTTCCCGAACGATGCCTCGGTCAACAATAACTTAAACAATGACCAAAATGCTTTAAACGAGAGGAGGCAGTAATCAACAACGATGACCCGTTACTGCTTAT
The DNA here is from genome assembly GCA_034769895.1 of Magicicada septendecula. Lineage (NCBI taxonomy): Eukaryota > Metazoa > Arthropoda > Insecta > Hemiptera > Cicadidae > Magicicada > Magicicada septendecula. The sequence continues at coordinate 368,300,266 of CM068370.1, forward strand.
ACTTCCTGGGTTAGAAAAGGATGATTTGCAACAAGCAAACAATGATAAAAACATCACTATTATCAGTAACCATTATTTGAAAGACATACGAACTGAACTTTTGGAAGAGAACGAGAAGAGTCTCAGCAACAGTGATAATAAGATAATTTATATAACAGCGGAGGTGGAAGGAGTTCCCGCTAAAATAATGATAGACACAGGAGCTAATATTTCAATAATAAACTCCAATGAGTTGGAGAGAATACAGAGTGCATGTGGTAAAACTTTGCCAATGTTACCAGTCAACAACATTGTGTTGGTAGGTGCAACTGGCCGCCAGAATAAAACCATTAGGAAGCAAGTTTCCTTAAGTGTCGTTAGCCGTGATATAGCTTTAGACATGGAATTTTTAATCGCCACCGGATTACCATTTGACATCTTAGTCGGTTGCGATATTCTTCGTAGATATTCGGCTGTAATCGATCTTAATTTAAATAGAGTATCACTTTTCCCAGACGGAGTAACATGGACCGCAGATCTGGTAGGAAGCACAACTATACTTCCCAGCCCTATACATCAACAACTTCGTAAAATAAATGTTATTAGAAACAGCCCTCTTTCTAAACCCATAATATACAATCATGGAGGAGAGGATTTATGGTCAGTTAAGATCCAAGAAATACGGAATTTCCAGTGCGGAAGCGATGACAAGAAAATACCAACACATCTGGCTGATCGTCTAATCGCTATATATGAGAGATACAAGGCGGTGTTTTCTGATGAACCAGGGAAGGTAAAAAACTACCAGTGCCAACTTCGTTTTAAAGAAAACGTAGAGTTTAACCGGAGGTCATATCCAATAGCGCAGTCGCTCAAAGAAGCCGTGAGAGCAGAAATCAACAAGATGATAGATAATGACATAATTGAGATTAGTCAATCACCTTACACTAGTCCAATTATTGCTGTTCCGAAGAAAGACGGACAAGTCCGGCTCTGTTTAGATGCGCGTGAGTTGAATAAGACAATTGTGAATGACAGAACTTCTCCCGGTGAAATAGAAGAAATATTAAAGCGTTTTCATGGTACTAACTTTATTAGCACCTGGGATACGGTCTGTAGTTATTGGCAGGTAGAGCTGCATCCACAAAGCCGCCAGTATGTAGCGTTCATTTTCGAAGGGCGCAATTACCAGTTCAAGAGACTGCCTTTCGGACTTGTCAATTCTGTCGCCATATTCGTGGCATGCATGGACCAGATTTTGGGGCCAGAAGCACTCCAATTTACCACCGTCTATGTTGACGATTTACTAATCACATCCGGAACTTGGGAGGAGCACTGTTACAGAGTGGAATTTGTACTAAACAAACTAGCGCAGAACAACATAACACTGAAGTTGGAGAAATCCAAGTTCATAGCGCGCGAGGTACAATTCTTAGGCTTCAACCTAGACGACCGAGGTATTACCCCATCAGCAGAAAAAGTGGAGGCAATTCAGAGGTTCCCGCAACCAAGAAACAGGAAACAATTGCAATCTTTCCTCGGACTCTGTAACTATTACAGGAAGTTTCAGAGCCGATATTCCGAGTTGACCGCCAAGTTTCAACCACAGTTATCTGCCTACAACAAATGGACTTGGGGTGAAGATCAAGATATTACTTTTCGATTAATAAAAGAGAAGTTTCTGGAGAGTGTGATACTTCGTCACCCAGATTTTAAGAAACCGTTCTTTCTAAACTGTGACGCTAGCGATCTAAGCTTAGGAACGACATTATACCAGGAAGATGAGGAGGGACAACATCTGGTAATAAGCTTCGCTAGTCGCACATTGAACCAGTGCGAAAAGAACTACAGTGTGACAGAAAAGGAATTGTTGAGCGTGGTGTTCGCATGCAGCAAGTTCCGGACGTACATTCTCGGATATCAAGTCACGGTACGAACTGATCATAAATCCATCTCGTTCCTTCGTAGGTGCAAATTGAGTCACGGCCGATTGGCTAGGTGGGTACTCGCCCTACAAGAATATGACCTGAAATGGGAATACATTCCAGGGAAGAAGAACGTGGTAGCGGATGTGTTGTCACGTATAAATCTGGAAGATCAGACTTTCGAGGGAGAGAAGGAGAGCTTAGTAAAAATTTATAACATATTCACGACCAGAGCCGATTTACAAGCTTTGTTAATAAACATCAGAATCCATCAGCAGTCTGATCCTAAGCTGAAAAACATTGTGAGTCGTTTGGAAGCCAATGATGAAACCATTTCTAAATATTACCACCTTAACAAGGGAATTTTATTCATAAAAACCGCATTGGACGATGAGACATGGAAGGTGATAATCCCGCACCAAATAGAAAAGGAGGTCATCATCGATTACCATGTCAGGTATGGTCACATGGGAGCGTTAAAAGTGATACAAGCTCTAGAGGAAAATTGTAAGATCAAGAATATCAACCGCAAGGTGAGAACATACATCAAGTCCTGTAAGATCTGCCAATGTGCAAAAGTAAACAATGAAAAGACAGAGGGTATCATGATACCGATAACTTCCAACGCAAAACTGGAAAAAGTGTTTTTGGATATATGCGGGCCATTTCCCCGTAGCGGTGGTCGGCACAGATATAAATACTTGGTAATCATAATGGATCACTACACCAAGTATATAAAGCTATATCCGGTTAATCGGGCAACGACAGCAAAGGTTTTGGCGGTGATTATTGATTTGTATATCCCAGAGATCGGTAGACCATTTTCTATTATTACCGACCATGGTACACAGTTTAAGGGGAGGAGATGGCGAGACACTTTATTAGCACTTGGGGTCAAAACATATAAGACATCAGTCTACCACCCAAGTAGCAATCCGGCTGAGAGAGTACTAAGAGAAGTGGGTAGGATATTGCGCACGTACTGTCACAATCAACAGAAAAAGTGGCAAGAGTACCTAGCAGCGACAGAAACATTCCTAAATTACGCCCACCATCCAGCTATAGGAATTCCACCGTACTCAGCCATGTATGAGAAGCCGACTCCCCGAGACATTGAACAAATCATTGAATTTCCAACGAATAACAATAGGAAATTCAACCAGTTGAAGTTTTACAATAAGGTAGCAGAAGATCAGGAAAAACGGCAAGCCAAATACCAGAAGGCAATAGGGCGAATTGTAACATATAAAGAGGGTGAGAAAGTACTCTTAAAAAATAGAGAGCTGCCTAGCACCTTAGAAGGCATAACCAAAAAACTACTATTATTATACACTGGACCATATGTTGTGGTAAATGATAAGCATAACAATACATATGAGTTGAGGGACATCGTTTCAGGAAGAATCAAAGGAGTGTACAATCAAGCTTCTATGAAGAAATATTATGAAGAATGAGTTGTGAGTTTAAGAATTTTGAATTTATTTTTAGAAATTCAAAAATAATGTAAGTACATCTTACAACCTAATATTTTGAGAAGAACATTTTGGAGAATTATAAAAAGAAGGAATTTAGAATTTTTATTTTAGAAATTCAAAAATAATGTAAGTACATCTTACAACCTAATATTTTGAGAAGAACATTTTGGAGAATTATAAAAAGAAGGAATTTAGAATTTTTATTTTAAAAATTCGAAAATAATGTAAGTACATCTTACAACCTAATATTTTGAAAAGAACATTCTGGAGAATTATAAGAAGAAGGAATTTAGAATTTTTAATTTTAAAAATTCGGAAATAATGTAAGTACATCTTACAACCTAATATTTTGAGAAGAACATTCTGGAGAATTAAAAGAATTTTTTAATTAATTTTAAAAAATTTTAAAATAATGTAAGTACATCTTACAACCTAATAATTTTGGAACAAACTTTATGGAAGAAAGGAAAAGAAAGACTTTTGAATTGAAATATAATTATAAAAATTTAAAATTGAGTAAGTACTTCTTACTACAACCTGATAATTTAGAACAAAACTTTATGGAAGAAAGAGAAAGAGAGCGAATTTTGAACTTAATTTTACAAAAAATTTAAAAATAAAGTAAGACCAACTTACTATAACTAAGTTTATGAGAAAACTTTATGGTAAATAATTAAGAAGAATTTGAATTTGGAGAAATACCAAAACATTCAGAAATAATAGTAAAATCACAATACTATAAACAATTCTGAATGAAACAATTCTGGGAATAAATGAATTAAACAGAATTTGAATGTTGATAGAACGTCAGTACTTTGAAACAAGATAAGATCAACATATTACAAGGATTTATGAGAAATATTTTTCAATTAAATAAAAAGAATAGTTTGAATTTTACATTAAAACCAACCAAGTTCCAAAAAATAATTATGTGTCAATTATGATTGAATTGAGAAGAAAATAAAGTGATTAATTCAGAAAAGAGAGTTAACGTTAATCCAGAATAAATGCTAGACATTCACAATAGCATTTGAAGGAGTAGAGAAGAATAACAAAAAAGAGTGTAATATGCCAGAGAAGGAAAAAATTTGGAAGCAAAGAGACTAATTACCTATGAAACGATAATGAAAACAGTTAATTAAGAGCGAAGAAGAACAACTCATACCAAACAGATGGAGAAGATGATTTTGAACAAATGATAATAATAAAACCTATATGAAATGCAAAGAGAAGAAATACCACATGAAATATGATATAAATGAATTAATGTTAATAAATGCGAAGGCGGATTAATAACTTTCTAAGAGAAAGGAAAGAACCAAAATGTTTAAATAAAATGATCAATATAACAACCTGTATATCTAATGTAAAGATACAATGTTAAAAAATTAAATATAATATATTAAGACCATTCAAATAATGAATACGAAAGACTATTTATAAAGACCATGCTAATACTATGAATAACCAGAAGAAAGTATAAAGAGAATTCAGATGGAGAAGAAAGAGAGTTACATTGTAAACAGTAACCAGAATTATTAAAAGAAAGGTTTTCAACCATAATTAAAATAAATATATCAGACAAGTTAAGAGTTTTGAAAAAATATATATATAATGAGTATAATAATGATTATGAAGATTTATTAAGATAGAAAATGTGAGATAATCTGAGAGATTACGAAGTGGAGAATCCAAAGATATTTTTATTAGTCGAAAATGAGACTACTTTTTATTTATTTATTCGATGACTGACTGAAGATAATTCCAGCAGCATTATGTTTTTTGAGCAGGGATGGATATGCCCCTGTACTCAATTTATAGAAGTGGTGTATGGCCAGCAGAGAAGTAGCGTACAGTGCCCCTCTGATCTGCCCCAGCCCACGTGATAGGGAATGTTAGGGAATTAATATCCCAAGGATACAACACGAAGTTGATATAGAAAGAAAATGTATTACAATAATAATATATCTCAGAAGACACTAACTATCCGAAAAGGATCAGTAGTAAAACAAATAATTATATATATAAAATTAATTAAACTCTAATTATAAAATGTCGATATACAAATGGAGAAGAAAATGAATTATAAGAAATGATGAAATTATCATAAGAAATTATTTCATCCATAAAAATGTCTGAAATAATTACTTCTGGAGGAGAGCAATCTGTAGCGTGACAGATGTTTGCATAATATTGAATGGCAATTGATCATTAGAATAATGAAGTTATAATATTTAAATTTGGAAGAAAGCATTAAGTCTAATATAAATAGATTAATTCATATCAACTGTGGAAAGAAATCATTATTATAAAGAAAATACAAGTTAAAATAAAAGGAGTTACTAGTGATGAGTCATCCAAAACCAGTCTCATAACCAAAGGTTTTCAAGGTATAACCCAGGAAGGTAAAATAGTAAATAACAAAGCAGTACACAATATGACCAAACCCACAACGAGGAAGAATAAATAGAAGAGAAACCCTAAAATAAGCCAAGATCAACCAATACAGGTGGTGTATTTCTGAAATCAAGAAGAAGATGGAGAAGATCCCAAGAAACCTGATGGCAAGAAGAAGAAGATGGAGAAGATACCAGTCCCAGAAGGCAGGAGAAAAGAAGACTGAAGAAAGAAGAAGAGGGCAGCATCCTGAAGAAGATGTCATGCTCTTATAAAAGACACCCAAATCCCTATATCCCCAAAATAAATATCTAAAAACAAAAGTATAACGAAATAAAAACCACATGTATATAAATTTAAGAGAGAGAAGTGAACAAAGTAAAAGTTTCCTGTGAACTAAGATGAAACAATAATATAGTACCCATGGAACAAATCTCCATTGAAAAAACGCTAACCAATTTATTATGTTAATAAGACTATACGACCATTTAGCATTAACATAATATATAAGTGCAAAGTGAACCAGTGATAGTTTTGGGTATTATAAAAAATGAACCTTGTGTTTCATTCTTGGCAATCACAAACATTGGATGCAATGAAATATGCATTTTTCAATGACTTAAAATATGTACTGTGACAATATGTTTTTCATAAGACATGAATCTGTTTAAAATAACATTTTGTTTTACATGAAAAAAGAAAAACAGAGTTCATAATACCTTTTGAACAATTAATACTATTTATTTGTTAATGACAGGGTACAATTCCCCAAAGACAATGTAAAAGACGGTATAAAAACTGTAGAATCCTACTTATAATAATAGTTAGAAATAAGAATACAAATATAAGGTTTTTTATGTATATAGTACAAGAATGTTTAAAAATGTATTAGATATAAGGCCATTTGTTTGGGTCTGAAACAACTAACATCAGAACTATAAAAATAGTTACCACTTGTAAATAGTAGAGAGTAATTAAGATGTTAGTTAGTAAAAAACCTTTGTTGTAAACCATATTTCCATGTTGGAAATGGGAATTTTGTTGCAAAATGTCTGATTTGAAGACAACCATTTATTTAAAAAAAATATTCTTTATTCTGTTTGACTATTGTTTGTATTGTGGCCAATACTAGTTGTTTTTGTGTAATTTGAAAGCATGTTTAATTTATAATACTATTTGTAAAAGTCAGAGAGGGTATTACACATCATATATTTGTTTGTAAAATATTTTGTAAGAAAAATTGTTTAAAAAATCATAGGCCAAAAGAATGGAAACCAAACTTCATCAAAACAGAGAAATTGCTCAATTAAATCCAAATAAACAAAAGGGGTTTAGACAAAATAAACTTGAGATCATGCCATATAATTGCACATACCATTTAGAGAGATTTTAATAAATTATATTCAGAATTATGAATAAAAATAAAAATGACTAAACTCAGAAATTTAGACATGGGAGTCATATATTTCAGAATAATGTTTCAGAATACAACTAATTCAATTAATTACCAGAAAATAAGGGAATAGGAACCTTTTAATACAATATAGAATTATTAATATTAAATATAACTGATAAAATGGCTGAATTTATATAATGACAGGAAGATGTTTTGACTTCCAAACAGTTTGTATACCAAACTGAAAGTAAAATTACTATTTTTTGGACAGAAAACACTATAAAATGGCATTATTTAATCTGAAAATAACCAGAATGAACTGAAAGATTAATTTAAATCAAATCTAGTGAATAAAATTGACAAATAACCAAAGTTTAGGCATTCATATAGTGAAAATATAAAAGTGCACACAGGATGTGAAAAAATATTTGAACAATGTTAAGGATAATATTATATGGGCTAAGAGTTTAATTGAAACTGGAGGAAACAGTTAGTTAATTATTGGTAGTTGAACGGTTAACATGACATACGTTTGATAACGTGGATAACCTAACCTATAATCGTCATACAAAGCGAGTGTATAGTGAGTTATTGTGAAATCGCGAGTGACTTGTAAAATACTTCTGAAACTATCATATTATAACAGAAACGATCAAGTAACATTCCCTAACACAGAACAATATAAATCTACTCCGAAAAACACCATAAAACACTAGAAAACTGTATAATACATTAAACCAAATTAGTGACGGAATCGGAGAAAGTGTTTGACTTATAATTACACAGACATACTAAATACAACCCAGAATCACTACACCAGTCACTACACAACATATAACAAGAGATTTGCAGACACAAGAACAGGAATATTGCGTCAAAATACATTATTTGGAATGCAGCAGGAACGAGCAACATTTTGATCAACTTGACGGCGGCCATTTGCTTTGACGATCTCAGTGCCTTCTTCTTTGTTCAGCACAGCTGTTTGGTGAAAACAATTATTATATTTACAATTTATTATTCAATGTCTGTGTTTATTAATAACTATTAATTTGATTGTAACGTTATACTTTTTAAATATTGTAACATAACTTTGAATGTTGTGTGGGTATAATAAAATAAATAAAAGGTTGATGTATGTAGATTGTGCTCACCTGTAAGCCCCACTGGTTGGGCTAGCCAATTTTGTAATATAACGGTGATGTACTGTTCTATGGTGTTCTAAAATTCTGATGTAATCAAGCCCCACAAGTTGGGTTCGCCAATTTTGTAATATAAATGTAAATTACAAAATATACAAATATAAAAATATGTGTAGTTGTATGAGAATTGTACTCTCACTATTGTGTGTAGTAATATAGATGATGTCTTCTAGTCTTCATTCGGCTCTCTCTGCTGGTCTTCACTTTGGTAATATATAATTGTAATTGTAATGGTGTTCTGGTATAATATTACCCAGATTGACTTTTATGGTGCGTAGGTGTAGTAATGACGTTCCGCTCCGGGAGACGTCGATTTGGTAATGTTCCTAAAAAATGCTGTTATCAAATGTTCTTGGTGTATGTTGTTGTTGTAGCAATTTGAAATGTGATATAATTTTATAATTCTGAAATAATTGTTTTCGAGGTGTTTATATTCTTAAAATTTAGTAATAAATTGAGATTATTGATTGTAATTATAAATAGTATGGTATGGTGTGTCTTCTAGTAATGATCTTCCCTTCGTTAAATTTATTAAAAAGACAATCCACTTTGAATTAGGCGCGAACAGCTCTCTTCTTCTTCCTCTTGAAAGGTTGTAATTCGCATATATTGCCTTTAAAGGTTGTCGAGTTTTCTTTATTAATTAATGGTTATATTCCTTTATTAAAGAAATCAAATTCAATTCACTAGATAACAAGCGTTTATTCAACAAAATAATGAATTTGCTTAATTGAAAACAATGTTATAATGCCGTATCGACTCACTCAGGTCCGGTCGATCTATGACTTTTATATTGGTATTATACACATATAGGTTCTTTTAACGGTTATTTATAAAAAAGCCAGAGAAGGTCAGGGTCAGAAAGTATAACACTTACAATGCTGAAAATGTATTAAAATTAAACAATAGAATGGTAATTAGTAATAATAAAAGTTTATATATAATTTTTATTCACCACAGTACAGCAAACAGTCGACTGGTTGTGTTGATGAGATCAGTCAAAATGGTCGTCTGGCGCATGCGTGGATTTCACCTTCTAACATTGACAAAGTACTTGTGGAATAAATATGTTCCTTCTGCGATTAAATCCTCTTCGTAATCGTTTAATCTCTTCTTGGGTATAGTTTAATGTCACTGGAGTAAGATGGAAAAGTCACTGGGTGTAAAAATGTTGTTAAATAAGTAGATCAATTGGTGTTTATGTGTGTCCGTTTAACCTCGAATATTCACTTGGTATTTGGTGTGATTCCAGTGTTATTTCGTTTAAATAGTGATATGTGATGCTGTTTATAGGTGTTATGTAGTTCATAGGGCAACTTCACCACTTCACAATGATTAGAATAGTTTAAAATTTAATTTTTACACAAAAACTGATTCCGAACTTTAGTTATACGTAATCGCCATTAAGGTTGGGTTTTATAAAATATTCACGTAAAGTGTGCTCTTCAATGTATAATAATGAACTGCGTGGATTTCCTTCGTCATCCGAAACGTCTTAGCCAATTTAATATTAAAAAACATTGTTTAAAATTGCCATAACTTCCGACACACTTTAAATTCGTGCACTATGCTTATAAAGTAAATTCGTTATTACTTAACTGTTTGAAATATAAAATACATATTCGTTTTCACTATTCTATTCTACTTATTTTGATAGTAATTAAGTTAGTATTACAAAGTTTTATCTGAAAATTATTTCTTATAATTTTTTGGGAGGTAGGCCTAAAATTATACTTCCCTGTCTTCTATGTAAATAATAGCCATTTTAACTAATATAATTATTATTCTATGAAATCTGAAATTTGTATAATTATCAATTCTCACTTATTTTATTGCAATTTAGTATATTAATGATGGTTTTTTCATATAATTCAGTTGTATATGATTCCCCTTCTGATAAAGTTAGTGAACCTATTTCAGTTTCAAATGGTATTTCATTATAGAAATAAATAATTTTACTCATAGAATGACCATATCTTTAGAAAGCCTTATTTACATAGTATTTAATATGTTGGGTGTATCTTGCCTAAATATTGTCAGTTTGACTGGTTTATAAGATTAGGTTTATTAATTATTCTGCATTTTAACTTTATTATATTGCCTAGATTTGAATTGTTGCTATTTGCAGAATGTTTTACTAATGTAATTATTTTATTTCCTTCTCTGACTTCTGACTCTGATATATTTGATTAAAAATTAGTTCTCTGATCTGGCATAACAGTAATTATAGATTATACAATTAAAATATAACACCCAGATATATAAAACTGGTGTTCTTAATAACATTGTTTTGGTATATCACCTAATAACATAATAAAAAGTATTTCTACAACATTGGAATGTTATCTAATTTTAGATAATGCATTCCTAAATTAACATGAACAATAAAATAACAATTATAATACTAATATTTCTTATGACTAACCCTTACTTATCTAAATGCTATATTTAATTGGAACCCCACATTTGGATCTATATATAATTGTTAATACCTTCTACTACTCCATCATAAACAGTTAGTTCTGTAATTCCCCATTTTATAAGATTTATGCCCCCTCTTAAAGTATAACCCTGGCTATCTAAGTTATATTCCATTCTATGGAATGTTCATACAGTTTTAGTAGCTTTTTATTAGTAAAATTACTACTTCATTATCAAAGTAGGCACTGTTCACAAAACTTAAAGTTTGTTACTTTGTACTGCTACTCATGCACCTTTCTTAAAGTTTATTAGTTATAATTTGATCACTTACACCTTTCCATGGTAAATTATTACTATATTTACTAGTCTTTTTCTAGTTTTTAATATGAAATATTCAACCATGGGGGAACTGTGAAGATTTGTTTATGCACATTACACAATAACTTTTTGAATGCACTAATATTTACTACAGCTAACACTTTTAGTTTTTTGTCAGTTTTACAGTGATATGGTTTTTTAATGTGTTATACTTTCTTTTTTGGGCATTCATTGATTTTGGGGTTTTTTGGGGGTTCTTTCCCTATGGAGTTTTTGTTTTATATGGGTCGTCTTAATTATTCTTCTTTCTTCTTGAGTTTGGTTATTCTTCCTTCTTCTGTAGTTTTGGATTATCCTTCCTTCTTCCTTCTTCTGTAGTTCTTATTTTTATTATTCTTCCTTCTTCTTTGAGTTTGGTTCTTCTTTATTCTTCCTTCTTCCTTCTTCAGTAGTAGTAGTTTTAATTAGTCTTCCTTCTTCTTTCTTCAGTAGATTTAGTTTGTTCTTCTTTCTTCAGTAATAGTAGTTTTAATTATTCTTCTTTCTTCTGTCTTCTGTATCTTTGATTGTTCTTCTTTCTTCAGTAATAGTAGTTTTAATTATTCTTCTTTCTTCTGTCTTCTGTATCTTTGATTGTTCTTCTTTCTTCATTCTTCAGTAGTAGTAGTTTTAACTAGTTCTTCTTTCTTCATTAGATTTAGTTTGTTCTTCTTTCTTCTTTGAGTTTTAATTGTTCTTCTTTCTTCTTTGAGTTTTAATTGTTCTTCCTTCTTCTTTAGCTTTGATTGTTCTTCCTTCTTCAGTAATAGTAGTTTTAATTATTCTTCTTTCTTCTGTCTTCTGTATCTTTGATCGTTCTTCTGTCTTCATTCTTCAGTAGTAGTAGTTTTAATTAGTCTTCTTTCTTCTGTCTTCTGTAGTGGTAGTTTTGACTATTCTTCCTTCTTCTGTAGTTTTTCGCCGTGTATGCCTTCGTTTCTTCTGGTCTGGTTTCTTTGACGGGGTATATTAATTGCCTGCTTCTATCTTACCTGGGTAATTTTGTTATTATCATTTTTAGTCTTCTGGGTTTTTAAATTTGTATTATATTATATTGTTTGCAGAAATTTTCTTTATTCAACCTTTCTTGTGAATATATTATTAAACAGTGCATTTTAATTAATTCTCATCTGGATATTCCATATCTTAGAGCTTTATTAATGATCATTGAGTAATGTATTTGTGTGGATTATCTGTCATGCTACAGATTGCTCTCTTCCAGAAGTGATTAGTTCAGATCATACTTAGTTTGTCTGAAATAATTGCTTATGACATTATATTATAAATTATATTTCTTTTACTTCCTTCACATTTCTAAAAATTTTTTCTCCTATATTTTTGAGCTTATCTATATTTCATTATTAACTGGATTCTTACTGATAGTAATAGTCATCTGAGGTTCGTTATTTTTTATTTTTCCATTTTCTTCTTAACTCGTTTCTTTATCCTTGGGATATTTTTTCCCTAAAATTCCCTAACACGTTAGCTGGGGCAGTGTCCAGAGGGGCTCTGTAGGCATCTCACTCTGCTGGCCATACTACGTCATTTGTTGATTACAGAGGTAAATCATCTCTGACCAATACATAATAATACTGCTGGACTTATCTCAGACAGTCATTAATAAAATTATATAAGAATAGTCCACCTTATGACTATTAAAAAAAAAATTAAATATCTTTGGATATTTCACTTCGTATACGAACAGATCTATTTATATATCTATCTTAGTGAATCTCTATCTCAGTTATTTTTCTCAATGGTTAGCTCTGTAGGCATTTTATTTCTCCTTGTGATTGGAAGCTGGTATAATATAATTATCACTCCTTATTCAGTGTAAAGTTTTTAATTCTCTGTCATTTTTTGACTGTTATCACAATCTCCTTCTGGTCATTGGTAGCCTATATTTTGTATTATATTTTTGTTCCTTTCTTAATTCTTGTGAATCGTTCCACTAGTATTGTTTTTTCAATTACTCTTTTAATTGTCTTTTTAATAATTGACATTGATTATATGATCATCTTTTTCATATGGATTTATTTATATATAGTTTTTCCTTTCTTTTTCAAAATTTTATTTTGCTCTTGCTTTTTATCCAAATGCACTCTTTATTATTAATGTCATATGTTTAGTATCTCTGTTTATTTGACATAAAATTCTCATTAATTTCACTTCACAATAAGTTTATTCATTTAAATTGTATTAGTGGTTTGTACTGCCATTTCTTTATTCTGGAAAGTTTTTCAGAATTGGTCCCATATATAATTGTTTGTAATGTGTTATCCAAATTCTTTTTCTCCTTGTTCATTTCTAAAAGTTGTTTTTAAAATAAGGTAGTAAATTGTTTTTACTTGGGTTTTTGAATTTTGATGATTTAATTCAAAATTCATTTTCTCTTTGATTCATAAATTGTTTCCTAAATGGTAGGCAGTAAGTAGTCATTACTTCATTTTTGAATTTTGAGATTTAATTCAAAATTCATTTTCTTCTTGATTCATAAATGGTTTTCTAAATAATAGGTAAGTAAGTAGTCATTACTTCATTTTTGAATTTTTACTTTTAATTCAAAATTCATTTTCTTCTTTTTATTTTCCATAAAGTTTTTTCATAAATATTTGGTAGTAAGTAGACATTACTTCATTTTTGAATTTTGAGATTTAATTTAAAATTCATTTTCTTCTTGATTCATAAATGGTTTTCTAAATAATAGGTAGTAAGTAGTCATTACTTCTTTTTTGAATTTTTACTTTAATTCTTTCTTCCATACATTCAATTATTCATAATATTTTTTCATAAATATGGTTAACATATCATATTATTACCCTAAATATGGTATTAGCTCTCTTCTTTTCTTTATTTCAAATGTATTTCTTATAATTATTTTTCTTTTAAATACCCAGGTTGAAGATTTTTATTAGGTTGGACAATTGCTCATAATTTCTTTTCCTTTGACATAGTTTTCTGCCGTTGCCGGTTATCATAACATCAGTCCCTTTTTGTGGAGGTGTATGGTATTAGACTTAACCGTAGTCTGTCACTTCATTTGCTCTCATTGTCCGGATGACCATAGTCTTCATCATCGTTCCGGTACTAGTGATATCTCTGGCCTTTGTCTTGTATTTCATTTTCCTAGCTGCTATTCCTTTGTTGGCTGCTAAGCTTGTTCGGCTCCCTCTATCATAGTGTTTTATATACCAGTACGTCTCTGGTCCATCAATGATCAATGATACCATTGACAATCTACCATATATCTCCATCCCTGTTGTATTCCATTTACCTCTGATCACTTCCCCGTGGTAAACTACTGTCTGCTGGTAAACCATTTCTGAGATTACCATCAATCGATTTCCATAATTTCTGGAACTCACGATTTCTTCATTGTTGGTAATAGGGATATTATCATTATCAAATAAACCATGGTTCATCATTTCCATTTCTTCCCTTGTTTTCATTAATTTCTTTGGATGCCTTCTTTTCATTCTCTTTTGTTTCACTTCCATATCCTTAGTATTTTCTTTCTTCCCGTTCGTTTTCTTTTCAGGTAACACTATCACTGGCTCCATTGTTTTATTGTTTGGTATTTCCTTTCGTTCTGGTTTGCTGTTGTCCAGTGTCTTATCCAATTCTTCATCCAAGGATGTGACGTTTTTATCTATTTCACTCAAACCTTCCTTCAAGATTTGTCTGTATTCCTTTCTATCCCTTCTTTCCTCTTCCCTATCTTCTTTCATTTCCTTATGCCATCGTCGGTTATCCTCCCTTATTTCTTCTCTTAACCGTTGGTAGTCCTCTCTTAACTGTTTCCTTAACTGTTGATGATCACTTTCGATTTTCTTATTGGTTTCTTCCATCTTTTCTTCCAAATTCTTCTTATTTTCTTCCATTTTCTTTTCCACCCTTTTACTGGTTTCCTCAATTCTCTTATTGGTCCTTTCAATTTTACGGCCCAATTCTTCCTTTGTTTCTTGGTTGTCCTTCTTCAATTCTTCCCTTAAAGATTGGTTATCATTCTTCAACTCTTCTTTTGTTGCTTGGTGGTCCTTCTTCAATTCTTCTATGTTTTTATTTATCTCATTCAAATCTTCCTTGGTGGAATCCATTTTCTTACTGGTCTCTCCTATGTCCTTTTTCAATTCTTCCTTGGTTGAATGGTTGGTGTCATCCATTTTTTTATGCAAACTTTCTTCCATTCTCTTGCTGTTTTCTTCCATGTCCTTTTTCATTTGCATGAACATTTCCATCATTTTCTCTAAAATCGGATCTTCTGTTGTTTTGGATTTCTCCTGGTCTTGGACATGGACGTCCCCTGTTTGAGTGGATATTTTGGGTTGTTTCTCTAGTGGTGCTGGTTGTTGATGTTCTACCCGTTCTAGTATTTTTTCCACGTCCTCCACTGGGGTCGCCTCCTTATCCTCCATATCGAGTTCTTTCTCGGCCTCCGCCGCTCTCTTCTTTGATGTGGCACGACGCATTATTTTCCCTGATTCCCTGGCTGGGTAACCGCTGCCAAGCTGAATTAGGAATTGGGTAAGTAATTACCGCCTTTCAACCCCTAATTACAGCCCTTTAGTTGGACGCCAATTTTGTAATATAAATGTAAATTACAAAATATACAAATATAAAAATATGTGTAGTTGTATGAGAATTGTACTCTCACTATTGTGTGTAGTAATATAGATGATGTCTTCTAGTCTTCATTCGGCTCTCTCTGCTGGTCTTCACTTTGGTAATATATAATTGTAATTGTAATGGTGTTCTGGTATAATATTACCCAGATTGACTTTTATGGTGCGTAGGTGTAGTAATGACGTTCCGCTCCGGGAGACGTCGATTTGGTAATGTTCCTAAAAAATGCTGTTATCAAATGTTCTTGGTGTATGTTGTTGTTGTAGCAATTTGAAATGTGATATAATTTTATAATTCTGAAATAATTGTTTTCGAGGTGTTTATATTCTTAAAATTTAGTAATAAATTGAGATTATTGATTGTAATTATAAATAGTATGGTATGGTGTGTCTTCTAGTAATGATCTTCCCTTCGTTAAATTTATTAAAAAGACAATCCACTTTGAATTAGGCGCGAACAGCTCTCTTCTTCTTCCTCTTGAAAGGTTGTAATTCGCATATATTGCCTTTAAAGGTTGTCGAGTTTTCTTTATTAATTAATGGTTATATTCCTTTATTAAAGAAATCAAATTCAATTCACTAGATAACAAGCGTTTATTCAACAAAATAATGAATTTGCTTAATTGAAAACAATGTTATAATGCCGTATCGACTCACTCAGGTCCGGTCGATCTATGACTTTTATATTGGTATTATACACATATAGGTTCTTTTAACGGTTATTTATAAAAAAGCCAGAGAAGGTCAGGGTCAGAAAGTATAACACTTACAATGCTGAAAATGTATTAAAATTAAACAATAGAATGGTAATTAGTAATAATAAAAGTTTATATATAATTTTTATTCACCACAGTACAGCAAACAGTCGACTGGTTGTGTTGATGAGATCAGTCAAAATGGTCGTCTGGCGCATGCGTGGATTTCACCTTCTAACATTGACAAAGTACTTGTGGAATAAATATGTTCCTTCTGCGATTAAATCCTCTTCGTAATCGTTTAATCTCTTCTTGGGTATAGTTTAATGTCACTGGAGTAAGATGGAAAAGTCACTGGGTGTAAAAATGTTGTTAAATAAGTAGATCAATTGGTGTTTATGTGTGTCCGTTTAACCTCGAATATTCACTTGGTATTTGGTGTGATTCCAGTGTTATTTCGTTTAAATAGTGATATGTGATGCTGTTTATAGGTGTTATGTAGTTCATAGGGCAACTTCACCACTTCACAATGATTAGAATAGTTTAAAATTTAATTTTTACACAAAAACTGATTCCGAACTTTAGTTATACGTAATCGCCATTAAGGTTGGGTTTTATAAAATATTCACGTAAAGTGTGCTCTTCAATGTATAATAATGAACTGCGTGGATTTCCTTCGTCATCCGAAACGTCTTAGCCAATTTAATATTAAAAAACATTGTTTAAAATTGCCATAACTTCCGACACACTTTAAATTCGTGCACTATGCTTATAAAGTAAATTCGTTATTACTTAACTGTTTGAAATATAAAATACATATTCGTTTTCACTATTCTATTCTACTTATTTTGATAGTAATTAAGTTAGTATTACAAAGTTTTATCTGAAAATTATTTCTTATAATTTTTTGGGAGGTAGGCCTAAAATTATACTTCCCTGTCTTCTATGTAAATAATAGCCATTTTAACTAATATAATTATTATTCTATGAAATCTGAAATTTGTATAATTATCAATTCTCACTTATTTTATTGCAATTTAGTATATTAATGATGGTTTTTTCATATAATTCAGTTGTATATGATTCCCCTTCTGATAAAGTTAGTGAACCTATTTCAGTTTCAAATGGTATTTCATTATAGAAATAAATAATTTTACTCATAGAATGACCATATCTTTAGAAAGCCTTATTTACATAGTATTTAATATGTTGGGTGTATCTTGCCTAAATATTGTCAGTTTGACTGGTTTATAAGATTAGGTTTATTAATTATTCTGCATTTTAACTTTATTATATTGCCTAGATTTGAATTGTTGCTATTTGCAGAATGTTTTACTAATGTAATTATTTTATTTCCTTCTCTGACTTCTGACTCTGATATATTTGATTAAAAATTAGTTCTCTGATCTGGCATAACAGTAATTATAGATTATACAATTAAAATATAACACCCAGATATATAAAACTGGTGTTCTTAATAACATTGTTTTGGTATATCACCTAATAACATAATAAAAAGTATTTCTACAACATTGGAATGTTATCTAATTTTAGATAATGCATTCCTAAATTAACATGAACAATAAAATAACAATTATAATACTAATATTTCTTATGACTAACCCTTACTTATCTAAATGCTATATTTAATTGGAACCCCACATTTGGATCCATATATAATTGTTAATACCTTCTACTACTCCATCATAAACAGTTAGTTCTGTAATTCCCCATTTTATAAGATTTATGCCCCCTCTTAAAGTATAACCCTGGCTATCTAAGTTATATTCCATTCTATGGAATGTTCATACAGTTTTAGTAGCTTTTTATTAGTAAAATTACTACTTCATTATCAAAGTAGGCACTGTTCACAAAACTTAAAGTTTGTTACTTTGTACTGCTACTCATGCACCTTTCTTAAAGTTTATTAGTTATAATTTGATCACTTACACCTTTCCATGGTAAATTATTACTATATTTACTAGTCTTTTTCTAGTTTTTAATATGAAATATTCAACCATGGGGGAACTGTGAAGATTTGTTTATGCACATTACACAATAACTTTTTGAATGCACTAATATTTACTACAGCTAACACTTTTAGTTTTTTGTCAGTTTTACAGTGATATGGTTTTTTAATGTGTTATACTTTCTTTTTTGGGCATTCATTGATTTTGGGGTTTTTTGGGGGTTCTTTCCCTATGGAGTTTTTGTTTTATATGGGTCGTCTTAATTATTCTTCTTTCTTCTTGAGTTTGGTTATTCTTCCTTCTTCTGTAGTTTTGGATTATCCTTCCTTCTTCCTTCTTCTGTAGTTCTTATTTTTATTATTCTTCCTTCTTCTTTGAGTTTGGTTCTTCTTTATTCTTCCTTCTTCCTTCTTCAGTAGTAGTAGTTTTAATTAGTCTTCCTTCTTCTTTCTTCAGTAGATTTAGTTTGTTCTTCTTTCTTCAGTAATAGTAGTTTTAATTATTCTTCTTTCTTCTGTCTTCTGTATCTTTGATTGTTCTTCTTTCTTCAGTAATAGTAGTTTTAATTATTCTTCTTTCTTCTGTCTTCTGTATCTTTGATTGTTCTTCTTTCTTCATTCTTCAGTAGTAGTAGTTTTAACTAGTTCTTCTTTCTTCATTAGATTTAGTTTGTTCTTCTTTCTTCTTTGAGTTTTAATTGTTCTTCTTTCTTCTTTGAGTTTTAATTGTTCTTCCTTCTTCTTTAGCTTTGATTGTTCTTCCTTCTTCAGTAAT
The DNA here is from genome assembly GCA_034769895.1 of Magicicada septendecula. Lineage (NCBI taxonomy): Eukaryota > Metazoa > Arthropoda > Insecta > Hemiptera > Cicadidae > Magicicada > Magicicada septendecula. Next base: position 368,319,479 of record CM068370.1, read on the forward strand.
AGTAGTTTTAATTATTCTTCTTTCTTCTGTCTTCTGTATCTTTGATCGTTCTTCTGTCTTCATTCTTCAGTAGTAGTAGTTTTAATTAGTCTTCTTTCTTCTGTCTTCTGTAGTGGTAGTTTTGACTATTCTTCCTTCTTCTGTAGTTTTTCGCCGTGTATGCCTTCGTTTCTTCTGGTCTGGTTTCTTTGACGGGGTATATTAATTGCCTGCTTCTATCTTACCTGGGTAATTTTGTTATTATCATTTTTAGTCTTCTGGGTTTTTAAATTTGTATTATATTATATTGTTTGCAGAAATTTTCTTTATTCAACCTTTCTTGTGAATATATTATTAAACAGTGCATTTTAATTAATTCTCATCTGGATATTCCATATCTTAGAGCTTTATTAATGATCATTGAGTAATGTATTTGTGTGGATTATCTGTCATGCTACAATATTAGCCCGATTTCTCTGACTTTGGTAATAACTGGCTGTTTAAAGAACCCTATATAATTTTTATAACATATACTTGTAACTTTTTTCGATATCCTGAGAATCGATACTAATCGATAAGAGTCAATATTGCTGTTACTTAATAAAACATTAATACTTTTCAATACTTAATAGTTCTTTATTTCTTCAATAATACTAATTACCAATAATATAATTCTAATTGATAATCTACAAGGACTTTACCACCCGTAAGTGAAGATAACCTAAAAAATAGAAAGGTAAACAAATATCGATTGGTTTACAGACAGTCTTATGAGTGGTGATAGATTATTTAAATTATACTAAAACTTTAATAAAAATTTTCAGAAGAGCATTACACTGTTTAAAACTTCACAGCCCTATATTAATTAATTGATCCTAATTAATTAATTAATAAAACTAAAATTTTTTTTTTATTATTTTTTTTTATAAACATAATTTTTTTTTAATTTTCTTCAAAACAATAATTTTTGTTTTGAAACTTTCGGTGAAGCTGAGCATATATATTTCTTCATCAACTTTACGCTACTCGACCGGTCTTGCTACCATTGGGACTCGACCAGCTGGGAAACTTAAGGAAGTGTTTCAGGCCAGTAAGACGTCGAGAGCCACACCAATTAAACATATTACATTGGACTTGATTACATCGGAGTCTCACATACTCCATAATAGCTTTATTATCATCAACACACACATATATTTATTTATTTATATTATTACAATATTTATTAGTTCGCTTTAAACACGTTTTACAGAAATAAACTGCAGAAGCAATGACTTTAACAAATAATCGACTTATCTTTCTATTTGAATAGATCGATTGTTGTAATGTTTGTTTATGCGGTCAGCTGTGTTAACCCTTGTATTAAAAATGTTTACTGTCTACGTTTTATTTACTGAGATAATTTTAATTTATTTAAAGTTTTAGGTAAATCGTTTTGTTTTGTGTGTATTTGAATTTGTTTTTTAATTAATTAATTATTCTTATGATGTTTATATATAGTCATTCCGCCAGTATTCTCCCTCATACACATTGTGTGTCGTTTCTTATTTTATTAGTTTAACATTTTGAAAACTGATGTTAGGTATTTATACAACATGTTGCTATATTAGATTTCTGTGTATGTAGTGTTAAAATTCCTTTACTTATGGACTGATTTATTTATAAGAAACGAACTTAACCAGATGAATAAGTACGTACATTTACACGTAAAGTATGATATAATTCTTAATAATATATTATTTTGCGTGAACGTTGAGAGGTTACTACGATGAAAAGACGCACCCGCGCGCTTACATAATATAATACTTTTATTGTTCGCTGCGATTCTGTGCTGTTTGGTGTCATTTGGTTGTAGTTGTGGCTCAATACCATCTGTCCATCTCATTTTGTGTATTCCCTCTTTTAATATTCTCAAATCTAGACCTCCATTCCACTAACTAACGTATCCAATGTATTATCTCGTGTTCTAGCAAAGTGTATATATAAATATATATTTACGTAAATACATTTCCGAATTTTCAACAACATTTAAAGTCGGTTTTAGCTTCCAAATTTTCCAATCTTTCTGATCCTCCTTCTTCAGTTTTATCTGCGTCATTGCCTTCCCTCTTACCCTTGTTTCATGAGGGGTCCATTCTAGTAATTAGTGATTTCTTTGACCATCTACCATTGCCTATACGGCACACATGCCTGTACCATCTTAATCTTTTTGCATAAATTGTGTCATTTATACTGGTACATATAGGCTTACTCATTCGTGCTCTTATTTTGTCATTTTTAACACTATCCTGGAATCCTGTAAGTCTGCAGTCCTGTAAGTTTTAACACTATCCTGTAAGTCTACAGCACCATCTCCAGTATCCCGTCTCCGTGGCTCGCAATCTTTTCCTCATATGTTCTGTAGTTTCCCATATTTCAGTCCCATAAGACTATTGTCTTATACGTAAAGGTTGATTTTTGTTTCGGGCCTTAGTCGATTGCTCTATAAAGTGAAATGTAACTGTCTCGTCACTTGTTTCCCTTGTCCTATACGATGTTTTATTTCTCCTACACTTGTGCCAATTTTCGTAACCGTGACACGAAATTATCTGTTTAATTATATTCCCCTCAGAACTTCTTGTTTCAACAATATAACTCTGTGCTTATTTACGATGAGAATTTATTCAGTCCCATTTCTGTATTTATCGTTAGATCCCATTTCTGAATTCTTCGTCCTACTTGTTAAACATGCAACAAATGTAATCCTCATATTCGGCTATAATTACTTTATGTACACATAGGGATGATACAAAAGCCGCAATAAGAAAAAAATGAAGCATCATGTTGCATCATGAAAATTCAGACGAGTTGATAAGTATGTCGGGTGGAGTAGATCCAAACTTTATTGCCATTAAAAATGGACAGAGAAAAGGCAGCTCCCATGATATAAAAACCTTCAAAGAGTGGAAAGAATGTATCAGTATCTGCTGAAAGAATACCGTCCGGAATTACTGTCAAAAAATAACGATGAGGTATATGTCTCTAGCAACGTGCTCTGCCCGATTCCATTTAAGTTTAGCAATTCGTCCTGTTACATCCATGACACCCGTCAACGCCTCATTCGTTTCTTTTACTAAAACACAGAGTGTAGGTTTCTTCGTGTTCGACTGCATCACGTGAATTTTTTGTTGTGGTGATGTTAATTATCCCTGACAATCAAATGTTTTTAACAGGACACATATTTGATAGCTGTTGAAAAAATAACCACCCTTAACGACTCGTCTGTGACTGCACGTTGTAACGTCACAGAACGTTCCATAAAGGAAACCATTTACATAGCAATTTATCATAAGAGGAGAGTGAGGTGGACAGTATCGAACCCAAGTAGCCCTAAAAAATGTTGTAATATTGTCTAATAATTATTACTACTAACATGAAAAAACGACCAGACTGTGATTAAGACACGAACCCCATATATATTATTAAAGTGAATAACAGTGAAAAAAACCATAAGATACTATGAGAGAGACAAATAATATCAGGATCAACCAAAATGAAGTCATTAATTATTGAGTTTAGTAACTTTGAATAGAGTATAAAGAACTATTTATTGTGAATGAATGGACATGATCCATTATTATAATATGTAATGTAAATAAAATAAATGTATTAAATAACTAAAATACATTATTATAAAGAATCTAAGTTAAAATAAAAATTATATAATTGTTATGACAAAAAATATTAATGTGTTGGATTTGAGACCAAACACTCAGATTTCATGTAAAAATTAATTATTATCAAATTGAAATAAAAACTATACGTAATTGTCAAGCAGACAAAAATGAACAATTTATCTTAGATAAAGAAAGCTGTCAAATGAATAAAAGTAGTCAAAATAGCCAAAAACAGTACTAACTAAAAAGATGTGGTAGGCATATAATATTGTGTGATTTATGGATTTAATGTTGCCAAAATGCAACCAAATTGCATTAGAAAGTTGAAATATAATATAAAGCGACTATACTAATATATTTGACTAACTTTGACATTGTAATAGTCGAGTTAGCAAAATATTTACCTATACCATGTATGGCTGGAGCCAATCAACCAGTACAAAAAATAGTCATATCTGGCTAAATATTTACAAAATGTTGGCAAAAATAAAAGAGAATGGTAGAATACTTCAGTATACCTTAAAAACGAACAAACTCAGTTGAAAATAAGATCAATTATGAAAGAATTTAACTTATAAGAGTGAGATTTGTCACACTATGAAAAAGGACATCTCAGACCAACCAATATGATGCTATGTTATCCTGTAATAAAGATAATATGTGTAAAGAGTAACCAGGTATCACAAAAGACAGACAATATAATAAACTCTGAGTGTACACTAGTGAAATACTATATATGTTAAAGAAAGAGACTAATTATTGTGTCATAACATTGACAACAACATAGGCCATGGGCATGGGCCATGTAAAATTGAGATTATCTGTGTATTATATATGTTAAAATTTGTTTGTTTTGTTATAGGAAGATAGTAATATTATGTGTTCATGTTATGGAAGAAACATAATAGTTTCGCAACAATTTTTTGTTCTAAAAAATTGAATTTCAATGACTACAACCCAAGGTGAGAGTTGTATATTGTGTTACTTATTAGAGTTAATTTATTTAAAAACCAATCATAATTAGTATCACTAGATTCAGTTGAAAACAGAGAATCTAAATGTAATAATGGCATGCAAATTGTGAGTACTAATGTAAAACTGTTTGACAAATACCAGAGTAATTTTTGAAATATCCTTAGTGTGAAGAATAAAAAATTTGTTCTAAAAGCTTCGACGGAAATTAAATTTGTTCCATGACGTTCCATTTCTTCATTCTCGAACAATCTAGAAGGAATTTTTACACAAATATACCGGAAGTCAATGAAAACAATCAGCCTGAATTAGTATAAAAGAGAGACCAAATTCGACCCAAAAACACTTGAAGCTTGAAATCCGGAACAGACGCATCACCCACGGCACTGATCAACGCAGTCAAGGCGAAACCGAAGGCGAGAAATCGACACAAGACCCGAAGAAAGGCTTTCCCCGTACATTGACAAACAGACTGACTTAACCTCTACAAGAATCTACGCCAATGTGTTGCTGAAATAGAGCAGCAACACGGCACATTTTAATAGAAATCACGCAGCCAGAACGTCAACGGCCCAGGAGGGACCGAAATTTTAAATAGAGAACCAATTCTGCTGTGTTCGCAAAAACAAACTAACTTGACAAAAAACTCCCATAACGTATTACATACACAAAGCCTTTCTCGCTACTGCAAGGGTATCAGCGCTGTGACGGCCAATTTGGTAACCAACGCGAAACAGCTGACCTGTAAGCGGCGGGATCCGAGCGAAATTCTACTGCCAAACCGTTTCACAAAAAGTGCGGAAATTGTAAATGATCGCAATTTTGACTTAAAATAGATTCAGTGCACACATGAAGAGGCGAGATTGAAAAACTACCCGAGAGGAGTGTCCAGTGCGAGATTAATTAACCATTGGAACGTGAGTTACCAAAATTAAAGTCATTTTTTACCTGGTTACATTTTGTCACACAGTTGTACTACACATGCCACACACACACACCTTCAAATCACTTAATTTTTCTTGTAAAGCATCTTATTGATATGTCTTGGTAGTTAAAAGGAGTTACGTCCTGAGAGTAAAGATTTTTTCACGTATTAAACTCATGCTTTCCAAATGAGTAAAAAATTGAAAATACTAGCCGATACTTGATTGGAGAAATAAAATTGTCAATAATAATAATAACTTATATGAATTTTTTTGTAACTCTGCAATTTTTATAATTTTTTCATGAATGTTAGTCCTTCAGACGATTTGTTTTTTTTTTTGAAGAATCATTAAACTTACCTTATTTTTTTTTAAACTAAACTGACTTGTTTACATTTTTTCATAGAAGTAAGATTCAAAATTTTAATTTCTTTAATAATCACATTTATTTCTTGGAACAAACGATTCTAAGTGGCGCCCACAAAAAACCTAGTATTAAGTTGTGTTACAGGACTACATCACCACAAAGGATCCAGTCACCGGTAAGTACAAAAAGTGCGCGGAGGTAACGCCCGACATTTTACAACACATAACAACCCATACACACTGTGCTATTTGTTATAACTTGACGACTCCGACGTGAGGTTGTTGAAGAAGACCACAAATACCAGTGGGAAAGAGAGATAGTAGGTTATAAATTGGCTGGCCCAACAGTGGGGCTTAAAGGAGAGTATCCTAGTAGGTTATAAATTGGCAGCCCAACTAGTGAGGCTTGAAAAAACGGAACAAGCCCGGCAACTACCAACAGATCAAAATGCCGCAACCTAAGGGAAAAAATGTGAAGAAGAATGTGGAACCCGAGTTAAGTGTGGAAGACGGAGAGGCAGTACAAATGGAGGAAACGGAATTAGAACCGCCCACACTAGAAATGGAAAGACCGGTACAAACGGCAGACGAATTAGAGGAGCAAACGGGAGAAGAACCCATACAAATGGTAGAACAAACAGAAAAACCCGAACCAGAAAAAATAACAGGGAGCGTTGACATGAATGTGATAATGGTGATGCTCCAAGGAATGAAGGAAATAAAAGGAAGTATAGAATCCTTGAAGGAGGATATGAACAAAAATACAGAATCTCTGAAGGAGGAGAATAATAAAAATAGACTGGAAGATAAGGAGAAATTAGACAAAACATAGAATCTTTAAGGGAGGATATAACCGAGAAAATAAATGACAATGGGAAAAACTGGAGATATTTCAGGAGGAGAATAAAAAAAGTATAGAGTCCCTGAAAAAAGAGATTAGCATAAAATACGAAACAGTAAACAAAAAGATCGATGATAATAAAATTGATAGTGACAGGAAGGTCGAAAATATGGAGAAACAGTTGGAAAGATTACAGGAGGGAAATAATACCCGTTTCGAAAATATAGAGGAACAAACAGTAGAGACCAAACAAGATGTTAGAAATCTCGAAAACAAGGTAAGGCAGAACCAAGACGCCATCATGCAGGAGGTGGGAGAAGTCCAGAAATACGTTAGCGAGAGGATGCAGAGAACATACGACATCGCTAACAGGCTGGACGAACAAATAAAAACTAACAAAAATAGCAAACTGAAAATAGACCAGAGAGAAAAAAACCTGCAGGAAAGATTAGAGGCGCTGAGAGACACACCTATATTAAATACTCATGCGTGTCATAGTGAAAACAGGGAAGTAATCAACTTCCAAAACTATCGTCGAAACCCAATGGAATTTTTAGAAAGAATGGAAGAGTTTATTGGGAGAAATAGAGAAACAAGGTGGGACAGGATAAGGGAGATGCTAGACGAGACGTTTAAAAACACTAGGGATAACTGGTGGATAGCGGTACGACCCGAAACCACGAATTTAGCCGAGTTTAAACGCCAGTTCAAGGAGAAGTATTGGTCGGAGACTGCACAAAACAGGGTAAGGATGAACATATTCTATGGCAAATACGACGCGTCCAATGGACAGTCCCCGACGTCTTATTTCCTAGGAAAGGTATGTTTGGCACGAAAGTTGATACCGCCAATCCCGGAGGAATGTTTGGTAAGGCAGTTAGCTGGACACTACAGCTATGGTATCAAAGACGCCCAATTGTACCAACAGCTCAGTAAAATAGCCGATCTAGCCAAATTACTAGAAAATTGTGAATCCACTGGAAGGTTCCAGGATTACCAACCCCCCAATCGTAAGGTAGAATACAATAGCAACAATAACGGACCAAACCGGAATGAAGGTGGAAACGGTAACAACCTTAACACAAATAGTCAGAATAATAATATCCCACCAAATGGCCGAAGTGATAACACTCAGGGTCCAAATAACCGCAACTATCCGGGACCAAACAGAGGTAATTACCCCGAGAATAATTACGGTAGGAACTACCACCCGGGAAACAGTTATCGCGGGAATAACTATAGGGGAAATAATTACGGTCAACGTAATAATTATCGTAACGGGGGCGACCAAGGAGGAGGCGATAGGAGAAATCAAGAATATAGGCCCCAGGTAAACTATACAATGGCCAATAACCGACGGCCATATCCACCCAATGTACCCACTTACATGTTTTACCCACAACAGGCGCCAGGTAGCCAGGGTAATACGACGAATAGCCAACCTATTAATGGTAATCCCGAGGTCAGACAGGAAACATAGACGGGTCAGCAACCCAATGTTCCGGGAGACCGGGCCAATGAGACCGTGGCTCATTTAAACTAAACGCGGCAGTGGAAAAGGAAAACCGCCCTTCACTGAACCAATATTATGGGGTGACTAGTTACAAACATAGACAGGACAATGACGGGACTATGACATTAAAAATAAATAATTATCTTAAGGATATTAGAGAGGAGTTATTGGAAGAGAGTGACAATATCGTAAAAAACCATGACAAGGGGAATAATGATATCGTACAAATCAAGGCAAATATCAATGGCATAGAAGCAATATTACTCATTGACACGGGGTCGAATGTATCGCTTATCGATAGTGTAGAGTTAGAGCGGATCAAACAAAATGGTAATTTACCAATACCCACTCTGCCTATAAATAACATCATTTTAGTCGGAGCAACGGGGAGGCAAAATAAATCGATAAAGAAACAGGTGTCATTAGAGATGACTAGTAATGGGGTAACGATACCAGTAGGGTTATTAGTGGCGAATAATTTACCCATGAGTATCCTAATAGGCTGCGATATACTTAGGCCATATAATGCAGTAATAGATTTAGAAGGTAAGATGATAACTTTAAAAACTAACAAGGGAATTTGGACCAATAATTTAATCAATGTCCAAGGAGATGGTGCAGACAACACACCTTATCAAGCGATAGTGAACCATTATTATTGTGCCGATCGACCTATAAACATGCCGTTATATCAGGAGGAAAACACAGAGTTGTGGTTAGAAAAATTAGAAGAGATACGGGATTTCCGAAGGACGAAAGCAAGAGATCTGATCAGCGAAATACAGGTGGAACAATTAATCAAGGTATACAACAAATACAAACACATATTCTCAAACGCTCCAGGTAAAGCCAGAGATTATCAATGCACCATAAAATTCAAAACTCCGGTGGAATTTAACAGGAAATCGTACCCGATCGCCTACTCGCTAAAGAACGAAGTCAGGGAAGAACAGAACAGGATGATAGAGGACGACATAATCGAGTATAGTCATTCGCCCTTTACCAGCCCAATCATAGCTGTGCCAAAAAAGAACGGAAAGGTACGTATATGTCTCGATGCTAGGGAGATTAACAAGATGATTGTTAACGACCGCACATCACCTGGGGAGATAGAGGAGATATTGAAAAAGTTTCACGGGACAAAGTACATAAGTTCATGGGATACCGTATGCGGCTACTGGCAGGTAGAACTCCACCCTGATAGTAGGAAATATATGGCATTCATATTCGAGGGCAGAAACTATCAGTTTAAGCGGTTACCCTTTGGTTTAATAAATTCTGTGGCGGTGTTTGTAAAGATAATGGACAGAATATTGGGGCAGGAAGTACTGAAGTTTACGACAGTATACGTCGACGATCTACTGGTAACTTCAGCGAATTGGGACGACCATTGTAATAGGGTTGAACAGGTGTTAGAGAAACTATCAGAGAATAATATCACCCTCAAATTAGACAAGTCCCAATTCATTGCAAATGAGGTGAAATTTTTAGGCTTTAATCTAACAGAACAGGGGATTACTCCATCCAGAGAGAAGGTAGAGGCCATACAGAAATTCCCCACCCCAAAGAATAGGAAACAGCTGCAGTCATTTTTAGGAATCTGTAACTATTACAGAAAGTTTCGGTCCAATTACTCAGAACTAACTGCCAGGTTCCAAAAGCAGTTATCAGCTAAAGACAAATGGACTTGGGGACCAGAGCAAGATGGAGTGCTCAATCTCATAAAGGAAAAGTTTTTAGAAGCAGTAATGTTACATCATCCCGACTTTACAAAACCATTTTTTCTAAACTGCGATGCCAGTAACGTGAGTTTAGGTGCAGCCCTATATCAGGAAGATCAGGATGGTAACCATTTAGTAATTAGTTTAGCTAGCCGCGTGCTGAACAGTTGCGAACGAAACTACAATACTACCGAAAAAGAATTGTTGAGTGTAGTTTTCGCATGCGGTAAATTTAGGGCATATATATTAGGGTACCCCATAACAGTTAGAAGCGACCACAAATCTGTATCATTTTTAAAGCATTGTAAGCTGAACCACGGAAGGCTGACGAGATGGGTTTTGGCCTTGCAAGAATATAATATCACATGGGAATATATACCCGGCAAACAGAACGTAGCAGCCGACGTACTATCTCGCGTCAATATACCAGACCAAACCTTTGACGGCGAAACGGAACAATTAGCAAAAGTATACCATATTATTAAGAGCAGGGAAGATTTAAAAAATATTTTAAACAATATAAAGTCACAACAAGAGGCCGATCCAAAATTAGGAGATATTAGGAAAAGGGTACAGGAATGCGATGAGGTCATAAATAGATATTACTGTATACACAACGACACTTTGTTTATAAGGAATACCCCGCACCAAGAGAATTGGAAGTTAGTAATCCCACCAGCGATAGAGAGACCGCTAATAATCGACTATCACGACAGGTACGGACATATGGGTGCCCTCAAAGTAAGGAAGGCATTGGAAGAGCAAACATACATCAGAGGGATGAATAAGAAGGTGCAACTGGCGATACGGTCGTGCGATATTTGTCAAAAAGTAAAGTGTGATAACGAGAGAAAAGATGGGGTCATGATACCCATAACATCCACCGAAAAATTGGAAAAGGTATTTATCGATATCTGTGGACCATTTCCACGCAGCGGTGGGAGACACCGATATAAATTTATCGTAATCATCTTCGACCATTTTAGCAAATATACCAAGCTATACCCAATAACTAGGGCAACGACCAGGAAAATAATAGACATCATAATAGAGCGATATATAATGGAGGTAGGCCGACCGTATTCGATAATTACGGACCACGGTACCCAGTTTAGGGGAAAACTTTGTAAGGAAAACCTGGGAGAACACGGAATAAAAACGTACAAAACGTCCGTATATCACCCGAATAGTAACCCAGCCGAGAGAATGTTAAGGGAAGTAGGACGGTTGCTGAGAACCTACTGCCATAACGAACAGAAAAGATGGCATGAATACGTAGCATCAACCGAGGATTTTCTCAATTTGTCACATCACAATACCATCGAGGTGTCGCCATACACAGTTATGTTCGAAAGACCCCCACCACGAGAGATAAAAGAGATTATTAATTTTCCCGACGAACCCGCATACCAATTTGAAAGAACTAAATTTTATAACAAGGTGTTAGAAAAAACGGAACAGCAGCGGAAAAAATATCTCAAATCACAGCCCAAGGCAATTAAATATAAGGTAGGAGAAAAGGTGTTAGTTAAAAATAGAGAATTGCCCAGTGCTATACAAGGCATAACGAGGAAATTGCTACTCTTATATACAGGACCTTTCACGATCACCAGAGACAATAAAAACAATACCAATACGAGGTACTTATGTAATTACAATACGAGGTAACTGACACGGTTAGTAACAAAGTAAAAGGTACGTATAACCAAACATCATTGAAAAAGTACCATGATTAAAAATCACAAGTCAAATACTCAATCAGTGAGCAAGTACCATGAATAAATACCCAAGTCAAATACAGCATCATTGAGAAGGTACCATGACTAAAAACATGTTAACGTGAATTTTCTAACTTACCCATAATTAGAAAGGAGGTAGAGATTATTAAATAAATATAAATATTATTATATAAATATTTTTATTAATAAATATTACGAGATGGACAGTGGACACATTCCACTATAGGCAAGATTTATTTCCAATAGCCATGTCAACGTATATTTACCAGCTTACCCGTACTTATAGAAGGAGAGAGATTATTATTAATAAATATTACGAGATGGACACATTCCACTATAGGCAAGATTTATTTCCAATAGCCATGTCAACGTATATTTACCAGCTTACCCGTACTTAGTAAAGGAGAAAAGAAGGAGAAATACTGTCATATAATTGATACTAAATGGAGATGATAAATAAAAAAAAAAAAAGGGAAAACAGTGTGTTACATAAGGAGGTAATGATGAATGAATATAGCTATTAACATTGAATGATTTTAAACGATAATTTTACCTGCGGAGAACGATATATTAATATAATTGCGAATTAATCAGAAGAGTTTAAGAAAGGGAATTTATATGTAGGAGCCTATGATCTTTGAATATTGTATTTATTATTATTATTATTATTATTATTTGTTGCAAAGGTGCAATTATTATTTTCTGGACAGGGATGTGTTGCCTCTGATTTCAGTAGTTATAGATAGGGAAGGGCAGAGAATGTATGCCATAGCGAGCCACTCTGACTCCCAACCCTCTATGAAAGTTAGGGAATTGATAGGGAATTATATCAAAGATTAAATAATTAACATCAAGGTAAAAAGGAAAGGAATAGGTGATACGACAAAGAACGAACTAGGAATATTGAGTTGGATTAATATATTAAAGGAGTAGTACAGGAATTTAATTATAAGATAAAAGAATGAGATATAAAGAAGCTAATAAAAGGTTAATATAGAGATGATAATTTCATCAAAACCAAAGATATGTTTTTCAAAAATTATCAATTTTAACGGAGAGGCATATGTAACGTCACAGAACGTTCCATAAAGGAAACCATTTACATAGCAATTTATCATAAGAGGAGAGTGAGGTGGACAGTATCGAACCCAAGTAGCCCTAAAAAATTTTGTAATATTGTCTAATAATTATTACTACTAACATGAAAAAACGACCAGACTGTGACTAAGACAAGAACCCCATGTATATTATTAAAGTGAATAACAGTGAAAAAAACTATAAGATACTATGAGAGAGACAAATAATATCAGGATCAACCAAAATGAAGTCATTAATTATTGAGTTTAGTAACTCTGAATAGAGTATAAAGAACTATTTATTGTGAATGAATGGACATGATCCATTATTATATTATGTAATGTAAATAAAATAAATGTATTAAATGACTTAAATACATTATTATAAAGAATCTAAGTTAAAATAAAAATTATATAATTGTTATGACAAAAAATATTAATGTGTTGGATTTGAGACCAAACACTCAGATTTCATGTAAAAATTAATTATTATCAAATTGAAATAGAAACTATACGTAATTGTCAAGCAGACAAAAATGAACAATTTATCTTAGATAAAGAAAGCTGTCAAATGAATAAAAGTCAGTCAAAATAGCCAAAAACAGTACTAACTAAAAAGATGTGGTAGGCATATAATATTGTGTGATTTATGGATTTAATGTTGCCAAAATGCAACCAAATTGCATTAGAAAGTTGAAATATAATATAAAGCGACTATACTAATATATCTGACTAACTTTGACATTGTAATAGTCGAGTTAGCAAAATATTTACCTATACCATGTATGGCTGGGGCCAATCAACCAGCACAAAAAATAGTCATATCTGGCTAAATATTTACAAAATGTTGGCAAAAATAAAAGAGAATGGTAGAATACTTCAGTATACCTTAAAAACGAACAAACTCAGTTGAAAATAAGATCAATTATGAAAGAATTTAACTTATAAGAGTGAGATTTGTCACACTATGAAAAAGGACATCTCAGACCAACCAATATGATGCTATGTTATCCTGTAATAAAGATAATATGTGTAAAGAGTAACCAGGTATCACAAAAGACAGACAATATAATAAACTCTGAGTGTACACTAGTGAAATACTATATATGTTAAAGAAAGAGACTAATTATTGTGTCATAACATTGACAACAACATAGGCCATGGGCATTGGCCATGTAAAATTGAGATTATCTGTGTATTATATATGTTAAAATTTGTTTGTTTTGTTATAGGAAGATAGTAATATTATGTGTTCATGTTATGGAAGAAACATAATAGTTTCACAACAATTTGTTGTTCTAAAAAATTGAATTTCAATGACTACAACCCAAGGTGAGAGTTGTATATTGTGTTACTTATTAGAGTTAATTTATTTAAAAACCAATCATAATTAGTATCACTAGATTCAGTTGAAAACAGAGAATCTAAATGTAATAATGGCATGCAAATTGTGAGTACTAATGTAAAACTGTTTGACAAATACCAGAGTAATTTTTGAAATATCCTTAGTGTGAAGAATAAAAAATTTGTTCTAAAAGCTTCGACGGAAATTAAATTTGTTCCATGACGTTCCATTTCTTCATTCTCGAACAATCTAGAAGGAATTTTTACACAAATATACCGGAAGTCAATGAAAACAATCAGCCTGAATTAGTATAAAAGAGAGACCAAATTCGACCCAAAAACACTTGAAGCTTGAAATCCGGAACAGACGCATCACCCACGACACTGATCAACGCAGTCAAGGCGAAACCGAAGGCGAGAAATCGACACAAGACCCGAAGAAAGGCTTTTCCCGTACATTGACAAACAGACTGACTTAACCTCTACAAGAATCTACGCCAATGTGTTGCTGAAATAGAGCAGCAACACGGCACATTTTAATAGAAATCACGCAGCCAGAACGTCAACGGCCCAGGAGGGACAGAAATTTTAAATAGAGAACCAATTTTGCTGTGTTCGCAAAGACAAACTAACTTGACAAAAAAACTCCCATAACGTATTACATACACAAAGCCTTTCTCGCTACTGCAAGGGTATCAGCGCTGTGACGGCCAATTTGGTAACCAACGCGAAACAGCTGACCTGTAAGCGGCGGGATCCGAGCGAAATTCTACTGCCAAACCGTTTCACAAAAAGTGCGGAAATTGTAAATGATCGCAATTTTGACTTAAAATAGATTCAGTGCACACATGAAGAGGCGAGATTGAAAAACTACCCGAGAGGAGTGTCCAGTGCGAGATTAATTAACCATTGGAACGTGAGTTACCAAAATTAAAGTCATTTTTTACCTGGTTACATTTTGTCACACAGTTGTACTACACATGCCACACACACACACCTTCAAATCACTTAATTTTTCTTGTAAAGCATCTTATTGATATGTCTTGGTAGTTAAAAGGAGTCACGTCCTGAGAGTAAAGATTTTTTCACGTATTAAACTCATGCTTTCCAACTGAGTAAAAAATTGAAAATACTAGCCGATACTTGATTGGAGAAATAAAATTGTCAATAATAATAATAACTTATATGAATTTTTTTGTAACTCTGCAATTTTTATAATTTTTTCATGAATGTTAGTCCTTCAGACGATTTGTTTTTTTTTTTTGAAGAATCATTAAACTTACCTTATTTTTTTTTAAACTAAACTGACTTGTTTACATTTTTTCATAGAAGTAAGATTCAAAATTTTAATTTCTTTAATAATCACATTTCTTTCTTGGAACAAACGATTCCAAGTGGCGCCCACAAAAAACCTAGTATTAAGTTGTGTTACAGGACTACATCACCACAAAGGATCCAGTCACCGGTAAGTACAAAAAGTGCGCGGAGGTAACGCCCGACATCATACAACACGAACAAACACTATACACACCCTAGTTTTTCTTTTTGTTATAACGTGAAAGTCGACGCTCATAGGTCATGTTTTGGCGAAATTTATAACTTAAATTAGAATACCTATCGAGCCGGTAACGGTGTGAGAAGAGTGAAGTTATTTTCTGCGACGAAAACGCCACAACAGCTAAGATGAGATTGTAGATTGCGAGAACGATCCGTCACGTTGTCAGCGTGTTGTTAGGCAAAGGAGTGTTAGGGGTACCGGTCATTGGGGCGAAAACAAATGACGTCTAGTGGATCCACTAGCGGACGCGTGATTGATGATCTTCGCTATGACTCAATACTAGCCGTCAGAATAACATGTGGTTTCATCAGCATATATTAATGAAGCTCACAATTGATTGATGACTTCAAGTATTGAACTGGTACATCACCGCTCTCTCTTTGTGGGAGACAAAATTTTATATAAGATCACTCATAATATATAATACAGTACCGTCTCTACGTTTTGGTGATTTCTATAAATGTGCAGCGAATGAATAACTGGAGATTCACGTTCTTATTCGATCGCAGGTAGAATATCACCATTACTTTATTTTCGTATCTAGTAAGCTGATGAACGTAAACATTGTATTTTAAATTTAAGCATGACACAAAATTGTGAAATAATGCAACAGCTTTAAAATAGTACAAAATCCATTCATAATATGAAATAATACATATTAATGCATAATATGAAATTTACCTAAACTTGTCGACTTCTGAAGCGTAAGTGGTTATGCTTTCGACAGTTGATAGGCCTACATAAATAATAATTTAAGTCGCCCTTGTAACAGTTTCACTCCACAGGCACTATGTAATTATCTAATAGAACTGTTTACCTATTTGTTTTACCCCGAGTAATTTTGTTACTGCTTCCCGCGTTTTTGGTTTTATTTATGCCTAAGTATCTGTTTATTTTGATTTTTATTGTATCTAAAATTACTTTAAGCTCCCGCCTTGACACTCCATCCACGATGTTTTCTGTTTTGGAAATGTTAGTCGTTAGCCTCCATCTATATTACGATTCTTTCGATTTTCGACTTGCAACTTCCGAAGCACATAAAGTACATCATCTCATCTTCTGCCAGGATTTCTGGGTCATCGACAAAGTAAAGGCTGAAAAGTCCACCATAACCGATCAGTATCTTCATGTTACAATAATTCCGTCTCCACTGACTGACAGTACCGTTTATATATACATATAATTATAGAGGTTGGCTCTGTAAGACATAACTGACCTAGTTCTTTAATTGATACCAAATGGGCTGATACTTTGTGCCCGATTTTTATGTTGCCCGTCTTATTCGTTCAAAAACTTAGAACTAGTTGAATATATCTGTCTTACACCGTGATATCTCACAACTGACCAATGCCAGTGTTTTTTTAAATATGCCACTTGCACATGCGTCGGCAAGATGAAAAAATATAAAGCGGGATTCCAGACCATGTGTCAGTTCTTTTTCTGTTTTATAAAAACATACTCATTCTTTGGAATTTGATACTCAAAATTGTCAGCTACTACATTAATTTTGCCTCTTACCCGCCAATGAGACCGTTATTTTCATCTTCTGCTCAGATGTCCGTTTATGAAGCTTGTATTGAATTAATGCAGTCAGTGTCAGATAACCGCAAATAACAACAGGTTCAAAAAGGAAAGTTCTATCATTTTGACACTCGCCAAGCACGAGTTATAATTTCGTATCATTTGGTTAATGTACGTACTAAAACGTACGAGTGGTAAGGTTCACTCTTACCTTAAACCTCTGTTCGTAAGTTCAAACTAATTTTCCTACAGCAAATTTATGTTGGTAGCGGATGTGTATTACCCGTTGCAAGTGGTCAAGAAAGTTTGAGTTTTTCAAAACTAGCCATTATTTTCCACCATTTATTTTTTTTACCAAAACAACTTTTACCAAAGGCCAACAATAACCAAAGGCTTTTTGAAGGTCGACATGTGTGTGAGAGTGTAAAAAGGAAAATGGGAAGGAGAGAGTGAGAGTGAAGGGGGAGAGATAGACAGAGAGGAAATCAGTATCATTCAATATTGTTTACAATAAATTACTAGATTCATAATAATTATAATTATTACATATTTCTAAACCTTGTTACAACGCGTGGTAGTTGCGTATGTTAGAGCCATACATATAAACTGGTCACATCAGTTTCTTTGGGACACTTCTATCGTCGTGAACTGAATGCGTAATGTTTACAAACACATTATTATCTGCTATAAATTATTATTTCTGTAAATTTCATATGGGCAAAATTCTTGATATATTTATTAAACATGTTTAACATATAAATGTCTTTATTACGTTAAATATTTTTATTAAAGGCAATGTTAATATATATCTCAAACGACGTCCAGTCTAACCGTCATCAGACCACAACTGGTTTACGCTCGCTAATTACGACTTTGATTAAGTACGATTGAAATACTTTAATTCAACTCTATCACAGCTCATTTTTTATAATAATATGTTTACTTTACCGGAACGCACTGATTAAATTTATAACGAATCAGGTTAATTCTTGTTCACACTGTGTAATTTCCGTTTTTCTCGCCCATTTTTATTGTCGCTAATTATAGTAATTTCTTTCCATTTATTGTGTTTTTGTCGCGATTTGTAGAAGCGATAAGCAGGCACGTGGAGCAGAAGGTCGATCAATGCAATGCCGTGTCCTTGAAGTAACTCGAAATGTAATATGTTTGTGCGTTGCAAAACAACAAATCAGCAAATAAAAATGGTTAACAGGGGCAGATACGAGGAATAAATACGGACATACACAAGTACAGGTACAAGTAAAGGTTCTGATTGCTGTTGAAATGACACGAAAAATGCAGCAATTTCAATGACGATTAAGTGGAAAAGTGAACAGAGTTTGTAGATTGTTTTAGCTACAGTAAATCATTTGTAGGCCTATCCTTTATTGTCTTCTTCTTCTTCTTCTTCTTCTTCTTCTTCTTCTTCTTCTTCTTCTTCTTCTTCTTCTTCTTCTTCTTCTTCTTCTTCTTCTTCTTCTTCTTCTTCTTCTTCTTCTTCTTTTCTATAGAGTACTCATGGACATCGTTACTGCCATATTTTCACTGCGATATTAGATTAACAATAACGTTACAGTCATTTCATTTACATCATAATCAATCGAGAATAAAATTACGCTAAAATCATGTGATGGATAAATTCAAAAAGAAAACGTTTACATTGGATACATTCGCAAAAAATAATTTTTTTCTCAAATTTGCGTTTCAATTAACGAAAAAGAACTCAGAGTTTAGAGTTGTTAACACTGTGAGAATCCTTTACTTAAACAAATAGAGTTTGTTTAAATAATACGCGTACGGTACGGTAGTCAGGATAAGCTACTGTAATTTGTTAATAAGAAAAGGCCTAAGGTCAGATATTTATGTCGGATAGAGCTAAAGGTTTACGGAGAGAGTGCGAAATTCGGATAATTTGAGCTCAAACAATCAACCCTTATACTGTACATGATTTTCTTGAAAATGATACTATGAAATATCATAATTCAAAAAACACCTCATGCATGACGAAGCTACATTCTGAGACGACATACCTCACCGTCAGCTGTCCAATACACGTGCACCAGGATCTAACAAGAACCGTGATTTCGCCGGTTCTGCCTGTCTACAAACCGAAACGTCCTCATCGTCATAATAGATGCACATTTGGTCCTCGAATAAACTGCCAGTCACTTCTAGTTTTTCTTGTGTAACCAATGTTACCGAAGTTTAACCAATGTTACTAAACCTTTATTTTCTTTTATTCTTTTAACATTGTGTGTGCTGTTTAATAATGTTTGGTTAGTTGTATTTTACTTAATACTACTTAAAATTAAATTATCTTTCTTTTGTTTTTTCTTCATATATCTGTTTTTCATTTAACGTGCTGAGTTACCCAGTGAGGGGAGAGTTATTATAAACATTCCATTTTTCTGGTAACACTTGGGTTTATTCGGTAACATCTGGTAACAATTCAAGTTTCCGTCAATAGCGTTTACGTATTGCTTGGGGATCAGACGCATTGATTAAGGTGTTCATATCACATGTACCGGCCGCCCTTTCTACGGCTGATGATTCAGGTCTACCCACTGCAAGTTTTGGTTCGCTCCGACCATTTTATTTCACCCGTACCCTACAGACCACTGTGAGTATAGAGGTCGATCCATCCATCACCTTTGACGGTGCACGATGATGAATTAGCAAACCCCTCTAGGAGTAATGCCCCAGAGCAAAAGATATCATAAGTAATGTTCACATTAATTATGGACACATTAGTGGAAAGTAAATATTTTATTTTAATGCTGATTTCAGGGAAACGACAAACAATAACTCTACAGGCTCTGAAGCTACAGAAGACCTATTCGTTAATGAACATCAGACAATTAAGCTTATGTGTAACCTTTGTATTAAGAAAGTAATAATTTTTTTATAGACACATTATTACGGGTACGCAGATTGTTATACAAACAGTAATTATTTCAGAGATTGTTACATAGGCTGTTATTTAAATATATTTAAAAGACTCGAAGCGTTTAAATCGAAATAAAATCATTACACATTAAGACATTTTATAATTCCTGAAGGTACAGATAAAAACTGTGAAACTTGCATTAACTATTAAATAATGTACACTTTCAGAAAAATCAATATTATTGTTCTGAGAAATTGTGGCATATCATACATACAAGACACCATAAAGCAAGAGTTACAGTACAACTCTCCCTCCCCCTCTCACTCCCTACCCCTATATCTCCCTCACACACATCATGATCACCTCCACCATTGTCATCATCATCATCTTCTTCTTTTTCATCCTCTTTTTTTTCTTTTGCATTCCCTGGATTAGGCTCAATCTGCCAGTCCCAGAACCCATTTTTTCCTCTACCTACCTACATTTCTCTTTCTATATGACTTGTATTTAAAGCCTGCTATTGGTAAATCAGCTGAGATTCGCTTTAAACGTTCACACCACTTCTCCTATACCCGTTATTTATCTCATTTAGAGACCGGATTACTAACAACTTTCTGATTTCCTCGTTTTTTTTCTGTCTAGACGGGAGACTCCCAGAAATTTCATTACAACAGCCTGACTCTTCTCTTCCTTCTTCTACAGAAAATCCACGACTCATGGGAAAAGAAAAATTTTTGAAAGCTAATGTTTTATAAAGCTTCGTGCAAGTGTCCTTACCAGGTTTATTCCACAAGCTATTAAATCTTGGCAATTTATCCCACTCATTGTCATGGTCAAATGAAGTATTAAACGTACCAATTAATATAATCACAAACTTTCTTCAAAGTTTGGGCGTCAACAACCATATTTTCGGTGTCCTGATTTGGTATTTGCCAATAAATGCCAGAGTGATTTGTTTACAGCAGAAACTTACAACCGGTAACCTTGTAAGATATTAACAACCGGTACCTACAAAAAAAAAAAAAAAAGAAAAATAGGACTACTGGCACTGGCAAGCGTCTTCCAGGGGTGGTCAAGAATTTACTATTTTGTCATCCACATAGCGTAGGGAATTTATCTGAATATTTCTAAAAGTAAGTACTTCCAAATGAGCTTTCGCCTTCCACATGTTAAATATGTCCTGTAGTCAGTGTTAAAAGTGTCGGCAAAATAGGGAATTCCTCCCCAACATAGTGTTCGATATACGCGTGTTAAAAGAAAATTATGTTAGAGGAAGGGCCCAGCATAATCTTCTATCAACGTCCCAATCAAATCTATGGTAACACGCTGTTCTGTAATAGAATCTTTAAAGTAGACTAATTAATTGTTTTTGAAAACCCGAAGTTCCAAATTTCCTGTAGTAGACATCTCTTAAGATTAATCAATCCTTTACGATATCCAGAGAAACGTATTTTGCTTAAACAGATATCGCGCGCACGATTGTGTCTGTATACGGTATACAATCATATGTCTGCTCAGTACTCAGCGTACGATCTCCAAGCTTGCACTTGCATTTATTATTCCATAAAGACCTATGTAAAAGTATTTACTGTTAAGTAATTCACTATTAAATGAGTCTGAAAGTATACAAAAAAAGGAACAAACAAAATGAGATACGGGAAAACGTTGTCGTTCGAGAAACTATGACAAATAGGAGTCCTCATGAAATCGATTTGGCCGCAATCAAAGCGAGACACGGTTTGGCTGTATTAACCTCTCAGGAATAAAAATCGTAAGTTTCTCTGGCCGATCGCTTAAAAAATTCGCGACTTATCAGAAACATTTTATTTTAATTTAAATTTTGTTTTGTTTTAATGCTAATAACGTGTGAACTAATTTGCATACTTATTGTTACAACTCTATTTTTGAATCCAGTCCAACACACCTGTACCAACTACGATAATTACAGGTTGTTTTTGTTTAAATAATAAAATATGTGATTTTTTTAAAATTATTTCTGAAAAAAAAAACAGAATATGGTGTAGAAAAACCTTTAAATGTAAGATGAAGGGACGTGAAACCATAGTAAAGTTGTATTTGCCTACAACGTTACGTTAGGAGCGGAAATTAAGCCTGCCCTACCTCCGTAAATTGCTCTCGTGCTATCTGATGATATTCGTCTATTCGTCATCATCATTATCATCATCATCATCATCATCTACACTTTACGTGTTAGGCTTGGAGGCTGTTACTGTACACCAGGCTGTTTTCACGCTTCGTTGTCCATTCGGTTCATTGTTTTTTCTTTGAGTGACAATCTCGTTCATACTCCCTACATGCCCGTTAGTAAGATAGTATTCCGGGCTGTTGGACCGTGGACCTCTTTTTACACAGCAAGACGTTTCGACTGCAGCCTCAGCAGTCATCTTCAGTTGGTCTTCTGTTAACCATCCTGGTCCTGCTCCTCAATACTAGTAGGTCCCTGTACCGACCGACTGACCATACTAGACGGTCGTCAGAGAAGCAGGACGGTAAACAGAAGACCAACTGAAGATCACTGCAGCCGCTGCAGTCGAAACTTCTGGCTTTATGAGAAGAGGACTACGGCCCAACGGCCCGGAAGACAATTTTACTACTGTTGACGGCGACCGTGAAATTTTAACGTTATGTAGTCATTCTATCGCTGTCGATTCCGCTCAATGTATTCAGGAAGATGAATATTAACATTGAAAGTGTTTATAAGGACGTGTCGCACATTTGCGGCCGATCGCTGGTGCGTGATCGAAAATGGGAACCGGTGAGTTTCCATAGAAACTACTTCTTTGTTGTCAATAACGATGTACACATATAAAACTTCGCTTATGAATGCGACTACATTTAACTTATAATCTGTACATTGGTAAATGAAGAATGAATTCATTGATTGGTGAATGAACATAAATATATATATTTTTTAGATTTATTGAAGCATTTTCAATGCCCTTCTCTGTGCATTGCATTTGCGCAATGCCTGTAATTTTTTTTAGTCCTTCCTTGTGCTTGTCTTTCTTAATCTGATCCGACAACTAGACCGTTTCATTCTACGAGGATATTTCATTTCTTGAGCCTCTTGTATTCGACTTGCAGTCGCCTTTGTTGTCACCCATACCTCACTTTCAAATACTAGTAAGCACACTGTAACTGTCTTACAGAAATCAACCTTTGTTTCTTTTCTTAACTTTTCTTTAAAAATTTCGCTGAAAGTTCCTCATATATATGGGTAAATTTGTTTCTTTTTCGCTTAGTGATCTTACTACAATTATACGCTATTTCACACCCTATACAATTAAAGTGGTTGACATGCTTTCATTTACTGCTGTCATTGGCAATCTCAGTTCGCACTGGCTCTATGTCCATGAAGCTATCGTTTGAGGTTTTTGCGTTGATATTGTCATTTGTTATCCTCTGTCTTTCTGGTTAAGTTTGAAAATTCGCCTTTGGAGTTTGTTTCCCGTTTCTGCCAGTAAAGCGATGTCATCGCATGCATAAATATACTAGAAATGTTTTTTCATATATAAATTTTTTCATATAAATACAGTACTTGAATAGTAGCCTACTGTACCTCAGTTGGAACATGTTTCGAGGACATCGCCAAACATCGAGGTAAATCTTTTTTCTCATGAAGTACATGTCCTTTGATTGAGAATCGCTATCTCATGGCAATAAGGGAGTTTTTGTTTCAATTGTCGTCTTTAAATCAATTTGGTGGATTTTCTGTTTGCTAGTGTTACCAAGAATCGTCGTTTTAAAAATTGTGTCGCGTTTTGCATTGGTTTGAATTTGTTTAGATCGTAATTCGTTCTGTATTTTACGTGTTGTAGGTTTCTATTGTTTTGATTACGACAGTACGAAACAGCAATATTCAGCCAATGCACAACTAATTCGCCAGATACTGGTTCAACGTGACACAGTGCATAACGCTTGAAACGTGTCTGAAGTAAGGACATTCAGCTTGATGATAACTTTAAGTAATTCAACTAGGGAATTGCGTTCTCAGTGTTAACCTGACCGTTTGACATTTGTCTGTCTGCCAATCGAGATACATGATAACTTTTGAACGCAAGAACTACAAGTTCCAAAGAGTTTATGAAGTCCCGGTGCTGCTTTACAAGATATGGGAGCTTGGCCAACCAAGGTATCTCAATACTTCCGAGATATAATGGTGAATAGAGGAACATGTCATTTGCAGAACAAGACAGCCATTTTCCTGAAGATGAAGCTGGGCGATCCTTAAACAAGTAAGTTATTGGTTTGATAAAACCTTGTAAAATGGCGAACGGTAAAGCGCACATGGATGTGTTTATCTCTAACTAAAAAATCTCTATTTTGGTTTTGTCACACTTTGTTTCCACAAAACCTATCAAAGAAGCCATTTCAATAGTGATAATGGGTTTTCGTCGTGGCGAAAGTTAAATCGCTGTATTCAGGATCATGAAAATAGTTCTGCTCATCTCTCTGCTTTTTGGAATGGAAGAAATTGGAACGTTCTTTAGGCCTAATACTTCAGGAACAAATGAGTAAATCAGGTACGACATGGAAAGAAATAGGCCTACTCGAACGGGTCATTGCCACAGTAAAAACTCTTGCACAACAAAATCTGGCACTGAGAGTACATCGAGAGACAGTTGCTTACAATCCAAATCCTGGAAACTTTCTGGATTTGTTAAAACACTTGGCTAAATATGACCCTGTCATGAGATCTCATTTGGATTCAGTCTCTCGTAAATCTGGATGCATATCGTATGTTTCGCCAACTATTCAAAATGAAACGATATGGGTCTCGTAAATGAAATAATAAGCCTGTTAGGAGAAATAATGCTCAAATATATTATTACTGCATTTAAGAAGGCGAAGTACTTTAGTATTATATTTGACACAACATCATATGGTGCACATGTAGAACAAATGTCTCAGATTATAAGATCTGTTGAAATTAAACGCAATTCTGTTGATATCAAGGAAGTTTTCATAGATGTTATTCCTTTAGAAGTGAAAACAACGGAGGTGATCACAAAAGCTATTACAAGTAAAGTTGAGACAGATGGATTGAATCTTAGCGATTGCAGAGATCAATCGTATGACTATCAAACAACAATTGCTGGAATCCATTCAGGAGTTCCGAAAAGAATATTAGATTTGAATATTTGAATCCACTAGCTGTGTTTGTTCCCTGTGACAACCATTCACTCAACGTGGTTGGAATTCATGCAGTTCATGTAAATGTTCAGGCAGTGACACTTTTTGGGACAGTAGAACGTCTATTCACCTTCTTTTACTGTTCTACTCATAGACGCAGTGTTCTGAAAGACTTCGCAAATATTACTCTAAAAGGGCACTCTGATACCTGGTAGCATTCAAAAGCAGATGCGATGAAAGCAATATCTACATGACCTAAACAGTGAAGAATTGTTCATTGACTTGAAAGTCGTCATACTTTATTAAAAAGGATAAAAGTTAACGGAGAACAAATGTACTTTATACCTCAGGTACTGCAACAATAGATTTCTTCAATGAGATTAGAAGCCTATAAAACACTAGCAACAGCTTTAAAATTTTTCTTACTTTACCAGTGTCTGTGTCTTTTTGTGAAAGATCGTTTAGTAAACTTAAATTGATTAAATCGTACGTACAATCAACAATATCTCAAGACAGGGTATCAAATCTAGCGATACTTTCAACTGAAAACGACATTGCATCGTCTTTAGATTACAGTGATTTAATAACCGTCTTTGCAGCAATTAAGACCAGGAAAGTTAGATTTTAAAATGTCTCGTTTTAAATAGTTATTAAATATTAAAAATAAATATTAAGTGTTTATTAATAGAAGACGGAACCATTAACCTGTAATGGTAAGTGATTTACTTTTAATGTAGTTCTTTGTTTAACTTTATGTTGCTTTAGGATACTATTTTGACGATGCGCTTTAGACCTACAAGGAATTTGTATGTTTATTACAACATCTGTATGTTATACATTTTTTATATTACTAAATTTTTTATCGTCTACATTTGTTACTAATAAATGTATACAAATTGAATACCGGTAATATTATAATATGTAATTTCTTAATCTTCACTTAATAAATATTTTATGCTGGACGTGTTTTCATACAGAAATCTACACATTTACATTTACTAGGTATTTTGTTCGCTGGAAGGGCCTTCACTTTTTCTCTTTTGTACCCCTTTAATTGTGAAGGCGAGGCGGCCGACGATCTCCTTGCCCCGGGCGCCAAAAAGGCTAGCTACGCTACTGCTGGTTTAAATGGTTTCTGTCTCTGCAATCGCAGAACGAGTCCAGCATTATCAAGCAGTTGTTGCACTTCACTGTTTACGTGTTCATGAAGTCTTCTTTCATATTTATCTCTTCTATCAACCCATTTAATCTCGTCAGCAGCTGCAGGCATTTACAGGGCCCGATAGATGTCATCATTTTCTTACGGACCATGGTGCATAAACAGCATTGCGAAGAATCTTATTTTGAAAAGTCTGAATTATTTTAATATTAAATTTCTTAGTACAACCCCAAAGCTGTACACCATACACCCAAACTGGTTACAAGACTTGTTTGTATAACAACAGCCTGTTATGCACCGATAGCTTAGAGTGTCTTCCAAGCAGCCACCACATTTCTTCAGTTTTAATCCAAGTTCTTCCCGTTTCTTCTTAACATGTTCTTTCAACTTAAGACTATGAAAATCATGATGTCATATTCGCCAAGATGGTTTCATTCTCGGGCACGATTTGCAGTATTTTCAGGGAGTCTGAGATATGTAGTTTTATTTATAAATCAGGCAAATAATCAGTACTCACATAGATCATCTGTGAATCTAACACAGTCTGTGAATCAAAAATGTGTTAGAAAACATTTGATATCTTTATATATCGTATATTAGTAATTAATTTCAACAATTAAATATTTCATCATATTATTATTATGTACTTATGTTTAACAAAAGTGACGAAACTGCACCTTTCCCAGGCGACTAATTATCAGTTGATTGATTAATAAAAAGATACTATCTTTTATTTTTAGAAAAGAGTATTAGGCCTAATTTTTATTTCAGACGCGAAAGAAGAGAATATAATTGTTAACTAAACCATATATGGAGGAGTCTGAAGGCATTACTAACATTTTAGATTATTATTTCCAACATTTGTTTAAAAATACAATTCACATTGAATCCAGGTTTGGCTTACATAATTATATTCGGCCTTTGTAGTCGTACACATACAAAATTATGTGCGTGCGTGTGTGTGTGTGACAAATAAAACATTGGCCTAATCTTGTTTGTTTACTTCATTAGTCGCTGTATTGTCCCACCTACAGTAGATCAAAATCTGTGCTTCTATTTTCGTATCATTCAGCGGCGCAGTAAGCACATTGAATCACCACCAACAATCTATTTCTGGTCCAGTAATAAAACATTTTATAGCCGCCTACAGCAGCTGTTGTAGTGTAGAGTGGTGCTGAAACCTGCTTTGCTACCGGAAAATATAATCTTCCTGATAACGTACAACCCCTGCCTTGTGCCCACGGTTAACACAAAACACGCTCACAGTTAATCTTGTCTGGTTAGTCGTAAA
The DNA here is from genome assembly GCA_034769895.1 of Magicicada septendecula. Classification (NCBI taxonomy): domain Eukaryota; kingdom Metazoa; phylum Arthropoda; class Insecta; order Hemiptera; family Cicadidae; genus Magicicada; species Magicicada septendecula. Next base: position 368,347,179 of record CM068370.1, read on the forward strand.
ACATTTTATCTCATCTCATGTAAAAGCGTTGAATGTTCAGTTTATTTTTTAACGAGGCCACATAAATCACGTAGGTCTGTTAATTTTTTCACTGTTTAAAAACACGCTGCCTAAAAAAATTTTTTAAATACAATTTTAGTTACAACTTAGCTGACAAAGGAGCTCCATGTCTTCACAAACAGTCCTACCTTCACGTCTTTCACTGTCACCAGTTCTTGAGGGTAAAGGATTTGCCGTTACGTACATAATGGGAGCAAAAGTCGAAAAGCTACACTGGTAGTTGTGTGATGATGCAAGGGTGACATAATTAACTTTTCTTCTTCTTCTTCTTCTTCGACGCTCCAGAAGTAATAATTTGATTAAAGTTGGAAAGTGACTTCGTGTGAGGCGGCCGGTGAGGCTTGACAAACACTCGTCCAATCAAAAACTGATGAGTGTCGCTAGTTTTCTTAACCGATGCCTGGCCGTGGGTATCCTCAGATCTCGGGCTCAGTTCCATGCAGGAATTACTCTATTTTTTCAGCTATGATGTCACTATAATAAAATAATAATAATATAATGAAACTATACTCTTAGATTTATAGTTAGTGGAATACTAATTACACTTTTTTCATTACGTAGTTTTGTGACTTCGATTGGGCCCTTCGCGGGGCCCTCAGAAGATAAAAACGTCAGATCTACCACTCACCTGTAAATCAGAAGTATTAAATAAAACTTCCTGGCTTATTGTTATTTTACATTTGATACGTTTTGTTTTTCTGAACAAACAAAAATATTTCACGTATTGTACAAATAAAAAATATTAACTTAATTTCTGTTAAAAGTAATATTTATATAGTGCTATTCACTGAAATCTCTGTTTAGAAATATGAATTTTATCTTTATTAAATCTACAGTATTTGTAAAACTGCAGAGAGTCTAAAACAATTTTTATGTCACTTATGTTCTGCTAGAGCAGTCAAACAGTCCATGTTTTGCTGTGGACGTTACTCATACAAAAATCTGGCAACACTGTTCCAATCCTTTTCCAATATAAATCAAACGCTAGACTAATTTGATTTGTCTATGAATCAAATTTCATAGTTACAGTACAAGTTGTTTTGTCTACTGCCCCAAGCATCCGTGACAAATCGTTTTGTACGTGCAGAGTTTGAGGTTAACTCAATCTGTCAGATCGTATGTTCGAACAACTTTTCTTATTTAGGCCTACTGCTGTTTTACTAAACAAAATTATTCGTCCGGACACATTCGTTCTTAATAATGTCACAATGCATGAAACGAACTTATGGTCCCACTTGTAAGTCTACCACCGACCAATATTAGGAGGGATCTCCTCTCATGTTGTTTATTTAGCACTCCAAGATTTTGTGTATTTACTTAGAATCCAATCTAACAAGTACACCTTATATTACAGTAATTGTCTTCTATGAGTACTTCCTAGCGTATTCTCCCTTATTCTTTTATTGCATATAAGGTATTCCAGGAGAGCAGGGCAGCAATTTCGGAGGCGATTCTAGAGATAAAAATAAAAATAAGAAAAGATAACGAGTACGTAGACGCTTTGATCGTGACTTACGACGAGGGAAAAATTTCGTCTTTATTTCTGTTCTGTAGGTGGAACACGAATTATGGGAAAAATTAATGGTTCCGTATGCTTTTTGAATGAAAGATACAGGTTTTCAGAGCTATATCTCTGAATCTTTAATAGTTTTCAAGAATAAATACTAAAAAGACAGTTTTCAAAATTTACTACTCAAAATATTTGTTAAATTACTTATAACAGAAAACTGCTACTCAGACTTTAGATCTGAGGAGATTGGTGGCAGTAATGCCTGTTGAAAATAAATAAAAGTTGTACTTTATTTGAAAAAATTATACAAATCACTGTAGACACAGGAATTTTAACACATTACTTGCTTTGCTAAGTTGTAGTCAATGTCACTTGTACTGATTTTTCATAATTGGCCTTCACCTGCCAATTTTTCAGTCACAAATCTATTTGGCTTAAATTTATTTGTAAGTTATTCTCTCGATTTCGCAATCCAATCAGTGACATAGGATAGAATAGCTACAACATCTGCAGCTTGATAAGTTTGCGGAAGATTAGATCAAGCTGTTTATATCAAGTACATCACTATATCCAGTACGCTGTACTGTGGGGCACTCTATTTTATAACACCCAATATTCAACCAATTTAAATCTCAAAAATTTCAAAAGTTTTTTTTTAGACCGGCTTCTAGCTTTTAATCTAGAGATAACAGTTTCGTTTCCGGGATCGCGTCATAAAATTAAGGTGTATTTTTAGCCCTCACATAGTCTAACTAAGCCTGTGGCAATGACTACGTGGGATAACTTACTGGGGTAATAATGGACAGCTGGAACGTAGCGATGGCGACACGTAACTTGTTTGTATGACGCACGGCTCATATAAGGCAGCCTGCACTGGCTGTTTGTTATTTATTGTTTAATTCTACAGATGTTTGTCTTCTCGATGGTTAGTAGGCCGACATAGCCTTGTCGTGAGCTTTGGGTGCAGATATGCGTCGTTTGGGATCAATAAATTTCATTAAATATTTAAGCGAGAGCGAGCACTCGTCAGCGTGTGCAAACACTCAACGCTTAACTGTGATCAATAGATCATCTCTGTGTAATGTTAATTGGGGATGACAGCTCCTGTAATTACTAATGACGAACGACATCCAGCTATCTGTATATGTTTCACAAGTGCGAAGAGTGTCACGCTGTTGATAGACGCAGACAACTGTGTAGTTTTAACAACTACTTTACCGATTGTCTGGCTATTTGCTGTGTGACTTGTTCGGTCATACAGGCACCTGCAGATCAGAGCCCGAACCGTCTGGGACACGTGCCACTAACCTTTTACACACGTCGTCCCAAAAGTCAGTCCTAAAAACATTATACAGACCATAGCGCTTTTTTAGTAGCGCTGATAATGTGAAAGAGAGTAAACTGGAAACACTATTGTGAATCACAATTATTATTTCACACTTAGGATATCGAATACGTTGATGAAAGTTTTACAATTTAGTGTGGTTTTAAGGTATTTAAGGTATATGATACGCTAGAACAATTTTTTAAAGGTAGGCTAGTACACAAAAAGCAGGCGATGTAAAGCAGGCAGTGCGATTTACCTTCTGAGCTGCTGTCTCTTCGTAGGGTCACTATGTTGAGCCCTAGTATCAGCCACATAGATTTCTTTTAGGTCCAGACCGAAATCGTCCGAAGGCACAGTATACTCTACTGATTTACAGTGCCTACCGGACAGATCGCTGTGTTAACTCGAGAGTAGCCTAATGTTAATTTTTGACTTTTACCCTACATTCCTATTATTTTGTGAGATTGATTCCCCTAAATATAGGAGGGAGTAAGCAAGAACTTAAGGGGTTAACATTTATAAAATAAGGTTTTAGACCGTCAGGGTCCAAAGAGCGGATCAAAAGTTTGTACAATTTGTACAAATCGTTGTGCGGTGTCAATCAAAGCAATTTGTAAGATGTGTTAAGTAGGCTGACCGCTCTGTAGTTGTCACATCTCCTTTTTACTTCCATGTTCCGTAAGTAAATGGAAGTATGGTGATCGCGAAAAAATCGTATTCGAGATAAGGGCAGATTCTGATTGTACTACGCTCAAAACATGAAAAAAAAGTAATTTTCCGAAAAGTGTCTGTGTGTAGAACTTTTTCTATGGCGAACGATAAATGCCACAAATTCAAACAGAATCAAATAATTGTTTTTCATATGTACCCGAGTGGTAGAGGACTCAAAGCCTACTGATTTTGGTGAAGCTCGGTTAAGGGAGAGGGGTAGTTTCTCAGCAACGTTTTACGTTTTAACAAGAGTAAAGTGCTTAATTTTGATAAATAAAGTATCCTGAAAAGAAGATCATAATAATCCACTGTAGAAAGCTAGATGAAATATCTATAAATGAAAAGGGTAGTTGAAGGGGGAGGGGTAATTTTTGTATTGATGTTATAAATTTATTCTACTGAAAACTTGACAATTTCAATAAAATATTAACAACTGATATCGTTCCATGCTATGTACGGATACGTAAACGAAATAATTTTTCGTTTTCAGAAAGTCACAGAAAACAAACGCTGGGTGGAATTAGTTTTTTTCGCGTTAATTATATAAAAGATAATTTAATCAAATCAATTCTTTATTTTTAAAATATTAACAACTAGGTACAATTCTTTCTTGGATTTCGTTGTCCATGACGTGTCCGTTACTTAACTAAATATCACTATTGTATTAACGACTCGGAACACTAAGTTTTTTATAAGTAAAATCATAAAGTTTTACCTTATAGCCTAAACCGGTTTTCTCCTTTAAAAGGCTTCTTCAGATATACAATATACAATATACAATAGTGATATTTAGTACAATTCTTATTTTGATTATCTTTCTCAGAGTTTTTACCAAAAGCATGCTGATATATTTGGTTTCGTTGTGAGTTTTTATGTACATATTAAAAATAATTTGGTAATTAATTAGAACATGGAAGTCATGTATGGTTCTCCAATTTTTTGAATATGGGGACTACCTTTGTCATCTGGCAGTCTTCGGGGATAGGTCCAATGGTCCAGCACAGATTAATAAATTTCAATATACGATCATGCAGCAAGCCTGGCGCATGATAATACTTTATAAGCTCCGATACAGTGCCCGGCGATTTTCTATTTTTACAGCATTGTAGAGAAGCTAAGAATTCATCCATTGCTACTGGATCCACAGTTTTATTGATGTCTTCAAATTTTGTTTCCTCAAGGTGCTCCTAGGTCCACAGTCGCTCACAACATCGAAGCCACTCCTTGTCTGTGATATTCTTCAGGTTATCTCTTTCTGTGTGATTTAAATCCCGTAATATTTTGTAAGCCGTGTTCTGTCTACCCTGCACATCGTAATGTATATCTCTTATATATTAATACCAAATAGTTATTTTAAATTTCCTTACTTCTCTTCTGGCAATGGCACACTGGAGCTTATGTTCAGACCTTGTCTGATCAGTCATTAAAACTGTGTTTCATATATAATATGTGCCTCTTCTTTACTATCTAGTGTCTGGGCAATACCTGTAGTCTGTCTCCTTGGGACCGAAACAAAGTATATTTGGTTTAATCCTTGTTGAAGAAGATGATGATGAATAACGATTGTTATTCTACTTCCTTACAATTGTTATTGTACTAAAATGTGGGTTATTGTTATTGTAGTAGAGTAATGTGGATTCCCTAATTTTCTAATACTGAAATTATCTAACATAAGTGTATTTCGTTCAAAGTAGTGTGCCTTTCTTGCACTCAGGGAGCTTAATAGCATTTAGTAATTGTTACACTTCGTAGGCACGTATGCCCTACATAAAGAATACTTTGAACTAAGCCTACACTTCATAGTAAAAAAAAACTCATGAACAGAATCCGTCCAAGCCTAGTGGTAAGCTTAATAAAGTCGTCTACAATTTCTTGTTTGTATGTGTGATTTCAAAGTTCGGACATAAGTCTGTACTCTGTAACAGAGAGTATTCAATAAAACCGCATACACCCCAATGTAGACATTTTCGGTGTACTCAGATGGCATTGTTATGATTTATGTGTGTATGTGTGCTTCATCGTTCATCATTAACGAGACCAGGAAAGAGCAACGACTGGATGCGTGCGTGCGCGTGTGTGATTTCGGCAGCTCGTTAATGAAGCGGCACATGATTGATTGATGCCGACGCTAAGTAAACAATCCCATCATTGCGTTAGAATGCTAACTTCTAACACTCTGTTCCCAGATGTCTTTCCTTTTACGAAATGTTATGGGAAGTGAGGATGTGCCGTCTAATTTTTTAAGTACCGAGTCGTCGCTGAACGAGCGAGGCGAGTTCTCAGTTTCAACTCGCCCATTTTGCATTTGTCTGTTTGTCTATCTGGCTATCTGTTTGTCTGTCCATCTGTCTATGTGTTTGGACTATGACTCACGATAACGTTTGAACGCATCACTTGGTTTCCGAAAAACGTGGCATGCGTGTCTATACTTTAGCCCAGCAACCCCAAAAATAGGATGGCGGGAGGCAAAACTGTAAGGGGATTAAAGTTGTGAAAAGAAAGCAAAATCCCATGAGGGTAACAAATAAAAGAGAATTTTAACCAAAATCTGAATATATTGGTAATTTTTTAAATTAAAAAAATTTTGGACGTCAGGACCCAAAAATTGGGCGAAAATTTTCAGGAGTTCACTTCTCAGCAGCTATAATGATTCAGTCATTCCTGTCTTGTATACGTAATTTTTAACTTCAAATAAAATGTTATATATACGTTTCAAATGTAAATACCTTCTAATTTCATTTCCCTACGTTCTGTATGTTTAACGTATTTTATAGGTAGAATAATAAGGAGAAGGTTGCAGCGGGGGAAATAGTGAGCATATCTAAAATAAAGGTAATATGTTACCGTGATGATGTGATTAAATATCCGTTAGGAAGATAACTATCAAAGATTTCTTTATCAGAAAGTAACGGGTGATAGATGATACAACACGGAAAACAAAAACAAAAACAAAACAAGGACAAAACGTGTGACAGTTGCTGGAAAATCCACTAATATACAAACTGGAATAGAGCCGAGTATGATAGAGCAAGTAATGTCACTTACATATCTTGCAGCCGATATATGCTCTGTTACAGAATTAGCAGATATTAAAAAAAAATTAATAACTTATAACAAATGACAAAATTCAAATTTGACATAATGAGTACAACAAAATTATGAATAACTGCTTAACAGGAAATTTGTTCTATGTGTGGCTTTTTCCCAACAGTTGGACAAAGTCGATGCTTGCGATTGAAGAGCGAAAACAGCGACCTCGATACATTTCTCTCAACTGTAAAGAATTACATATCCAAAAACTGCAAAACTACGCGATGAACTAAAGAAATAAGCAGAGAGTTCAATCACTACGATTATCTTCTAAAACTTCCGGGCTGAAAGGCCGTGGTCGAATGCTTAAAATACTGCTAAACGTTTCGGCCGCACCACCGGTGGCCATCTCCAATAGCAAAAAATAGGAGAGCTGCCCGACCGAGAAGATCTGGTAGGCCGGACGAGTCGGTGTTGCCTGAGGTTGTTGGCTCTGCTGTCTTGCCCTACATCCGTGGCGTGACTGACCGCATCGGCAGGTTGCTGAGTAAGCGGGGCGTCAGGACGATCTTTAAGCCAACCAAAAAGATCCAACAGTTCCTGCGACCGGTGAAAGACGCCAGGGATCCACTCTCGTCGTGCGGGGTGTACAGTATTCCTTGTACGTGTGGCCAGGTCTACATAGGCACCACGAAGCGTAGTGTCCGGACGCGCCTCTCTGAACATCGGAGATACTGCCGCCTGGGCCAGCCGGAAAAGTCCGCAGTTGCTGAACACGCTTGGTCCCACGACGATCACCGGGTGATGTTTGATGAAGCCCGCGTGTTGTCTTCTGTCCGGGGTTACTTCACTCGCCTGCATCTGGAGTCCATCCATATTCATAAGAATGCGTCCGTCGCTATGAACCGCCGATTTATTTTGCTCTGGGCTTTGCGGTTGTGCGTCGCAGAGACGAACCGCACGGGAACTGAGTTCCGAGCTACCATCTGGAGCTCCTGCCTCGTGGCCCTGCCCAAGTAGGGCGTGTGCTCTATAGCAGGCCTTTCTCGGCTGTTGTGCTAGCCTACACTAGCGCAGTATGCACCGAGGGCGTTTCCACGAATCACCTGGGCGTATACGGTACCTTCCCAGCCCAGTCACTAGAGGATTGTCTGGGAACCTCGCCGCACGTGCATAAAATTTGCGTGCAAGCCGCCTGAAAGTGTCGTCTAAGGAGCGCACGCCAAGTCCTCTCCTTAGAAGGCGAGATGAGAAGCGACGGGGGACTTTGGCCGCTAGCCGAAGCCCCCTGTCGAGGACGCTCTGCAACTTCTTTTTATGCATTGCGGCGAGGTAACCCCAGACCGGGCAGACGTAGGTAATGACCGGCAGCAGATACGCGCCGACGATCATCCTACCCAATTTCCTGGTCATGGCTGGGCTGATCAGGAGTGGAAACAGTGCGCACAGGCGAGTGGATGCTCGCTTAAGAACTGTCTGTGCGTGGGTACGCCAGGTGAGCCGACGGTCGAGGTGTAAGCCGAGGTACTTGACCTCGTTGGACCAGCGCAAGTACGTTCTGCCGATACGTAGTTGCCTAACGGGGTTCTTCCGTCGCTTAGAGAATTCGACGGCTACACTCTTGGTAGGGTTGAGGAGCACTCTCCTATTCTCAGTCCAGTCCACGAGCGTGTCGAGCTGGCGCTGCAGTCGTAGGACGGCCCTTTCCTCATGACGATCGGCCGTAAATACGGCCGTGTCGTCAGCGAAGAGGGCCATCTGGACTCCAGGCTGTCTCGGCACGTCGTTGACGTAGATCGAGAACAGAAGGGGGCCTAGAACACTACCTTGAGGGACGCCGGCTGTGATTCGCCTCTCGGAAGAGACTGAATCGCCAACTCTCACGCAGAAGGTCCTCTCCGTCAGAAAGCTAGCAACCAGATGGAGGTAGCAGTCCGGGAGCTGGACTTCCCTAAGTTTGAATAACAGGCCATCATGCCATACGCTGTCGAAGGCTTTCTCAACATCTAAGAAACAGCCAACGGTCCGTTCTCTCCGACACCCGGCTTCCGTGATGCTTTCCACCAGTCTCATCAGTTGATGAGTGGTCGAATGCCCCACACGAAAGCCGAACTGTTCGGGGACCAGCACGTCAAAGTTGGTTAGATGTTCTCGTACACGACGCTGTACGAGGCGCTCAAAAACCTTGGACGTAGCGGAGAGTAGGCTGATAGGCCGGAGGTTTTCCGAGCGGGTGGTATCCTTTCCCGGCTTCGGGATCACGATAACCGTCGCCTTTCTCCATTTCTTGGGAAAGTAGGCCAGTCTAAGACACGCATTGAACAAATCAGTCAAGAATTGAACTCCAGGCTCTGGAAGAAGTCGTAGAGCGGTGTTGGTAACACCGTCCGGGCCTGGAGCTTTTCTTGGCTGAAGTTCAGCGAGCCGATCTGAGACCTCTTCCAAGGAGATGGGTTCGGGCTCCGTCGTGATCGGAAGTGACAGAAAGTCTTCCACAGCCATCTCGACTTGTTCGTCGAAGTCCCAGTCCATGGGCGGGTTGGGAGCAAACTGTCGCTCGAAACACAAGCCCAAGTACTCGGCCTTCTCCTCCGGGCGACCCAGGGGTCGACCGAACGGTCCAACAATGGCGGGAAGTGGAGGTCGGCACCTCCGTCCCGTCAATGCGGTAGGTATTCTGTACGGGTGAGATTGCGGGTCCGCATCCCCCGTTCGGGCCACGTCGAGTTCCCAACAGCTACGTCGGAACGCCTTCAGACTGCCGCGCAGTCGTCCGGTGAGCCGATTGTATGCTGCCTTATCGGCCGGATCACGGGTCCTCTGCCAACGTTTCCGGAAGTAATTCCTCTCGCGAGCGAGAAGAGAGACTTCCTCAGGGATGCGTTGGTAGTCAGGCGTGAAACCAGCTCGCGTACGTGAAGACACGCCTATAGCCGAGATGATTGCCTCTTCGATTCCCGCAACTGCTTCGTCTAGGAGGCGAACGGAATCGAGTGGGGCCGCTGGCGGCAATCGACGGCACAAGGCCGGGCCGTAGCGATCCCAATCGATAACCTTCTTCTGGTCAGAACGTGCATAGGCGTGCTGGGTAGCGACGTGGACCAAGATAGGGTTGTGGTCGGATGTCAGCTCCGTAAGTGAGAATACCTCGACCGGACAGACAATTCCTTGGGTCACCGCGATATCCAGAACATCGGGAGCCGCGTTAGGCTGTGACGGAAAGAACGTGGGTTGCGCTGGACCAAACACCATCGCCCGGCGCGATTCAACAAAACTGAGCAAGCGCCTCCCGTTCGGAGTAGTCAGGCGACTGTTCCAAACGCGATGCTTGCAATTCAGATCGCCGGCCAAAATTACCCTTCGATGGGAATCGAAGATGACTTCCAGGTCGCCAACAAGGAGTTCAGCTCGTGGGGGCTTGTATGCTGAAACCACGAGGACGCCGCCAAGAGCTCCGTGGACCTCAATGGCGGTGGCCTCTAGGTTGGTAAGCTGCGGCAAAGCGACACGATGATGACCTATGGAGGTCCTCACCGCGATCGCCGTGCCGCCTCCTCGTTGGCCAACTCGGTCATCCCGATAGACCACGTAATTTGGTAATCGAAACCGGTTCGCCGGGGTCAGGTGGGTTTCAGTAAGGAGAAGTACGTCGGGTTTGAACCGAGCCAGGAATTCAAGAAGGTCGGAATGCTTGGAACCGATGTTGTTAGCATTCCAGGCTACGAGCTAGAGATCTCGTCTAAGGGCTCGGTTCATAGAAGACCTATGACTTCGCAGGCTTCCACCAAGAGCATGAATCTCTCAGTTGGGTCAGCAGTTTCCAGGCGGTCTCGGATGGACCTGAAGGTAGATGCGACTTTCGGGAGGTCGTAGCTAGACAGAAAGCCGCGGACGAACTGTGCGTCATTGGAAATGACGGACTGGGCGGTTTGCCTGGAAACTGAGGCCGCATAAGAGCGACCAGGTGTTACGGCAGATCGGGTCGTGGTGGAAGCCATAGGACCAGGGCCAGACGGTTTGGAATCAGCGGCAGGAAAAGTACGCTGTTGCGCTTCGTCGGACTTATACCGGGAAGCAGGACTTTTCTTGGGCTGTGGGCCGGCAGGAGCTCGGGGCCGAGCATCCGGTGTGGGTATCCCTTTGTTCCTGGGTTTTATGCCTGCTCGCGGAAATCGCGGAGGTGGCAGGGGCGGCGAGGCTACCTCTGGTTCAGAGGCGGGAGTAAGAGGTTCCGCGGAGGTGGAGGGTTCATTCTCCGGCTCCAAAACCGAGATGACAGCTACTGGGCGTGTCTCTGCTTCGGAAGGAGACGCGGTACGTTTAGTTGCCTTTGCAGGGGCTGGAGGTGGAGCCGGAGAGGGCGCGCGCCGTGCCGGTTGTGCCTGAGGTTGAGGCCTAGCCTGCATTTTAGGCTGTCTAGGTTGGGGCTGCATAGCTGGCTGCCGTGGCTTCGGGAGGGGCCCCTGCGGCTTTTGCTTCCGCAGGAGCTCCGCCTTATAGACCGGGCAGTTTACGTTACTCGCTGCGTGGCCTTGGCCACAATTGATACAGCGAAATTTGGTTTTGTCTGCCACAGTGCAGGCCTGTGTTGAATGTCCCAGAGAACATCGTAGACAGGCCGGGGCATTGCGGCAGACGTCGGTGTGATGGCCGAACCTCTGGCACCGGTGGCACTGCGCAAGCTTGCCCTGGGGTCGACTGGTTTCCACCCGGACGCGGAAGCCAAACAGCCGCGTCAGGTGGAAAATTTTGTCAGCAGCCTCGCCCTTCTCGAGCTGGAGACGGACGAGCGGGAGAGGTACTCGGGTTTCTGAGTGAGTGAACAGGCGGAAAATTGCCTGCACCGGGTACCCGAGGTCGCGGAGTTCCAAGAGGATCTCCTGAGGATCAGTGTGCGCGTCAAGCCCTCGCAAAATTACAGACAAGGGCTTGACCCGCTTAGGAGTGAAGGTGTGGTATTGGAGATTGTGTGCTTGGAGGAAGGCCTCGACCAAGCGATGGTCCTCGAGCTGGCGGACGACAATCCTGACCGTATCACCGCCAAGCAGCTTCAGGTCAAGCTTGTCGGCCGACAGGCCGTGGGCCGCGATCAGCCGTCTGTATAAGGCGGCGACATTAGACACGCTATGGACGTACAGGGGCGGCGCACGACCAACAGCGGCAGCAGCCGGAGCTGCTGTCGAAGCAGTCGGAACCGCGGCCTGTGGGCCCTGAGAAGGTCCAATGTCCATGGCCGAGGTGCTAGAGGAAGCGGTTGGGTGGGTCCTCTTGGGCTTCTTAGCCGGGCGATTACGCCGACCAACGGTCGCGAACTCGCCCGACTCGTCAGCCGGAAGAGGAGGAAGCGGGTTAGGGAGAGGATCATCCGTCTCCATCGCCCGAGGCGATTCAGGCGAGTCGCCCAGATGGGGCAGCAAGGCAGGGCCGAGCGACTCGGCACTTGGGCCGTTGCCTGTGGAAGGCATGCTGGCCAGGTGCGACGGCTGCCGGGCAGAGACTGCTAGGCAGTCACTGCCAAACGCCAGGGATCTCGGGTCCGGCCGAAGCCGGATTACCCGCGCGTCTTCCTTGCTCACGACGATGCGGGAGGAGCTGGGCTAACGACCAGCTTCGTTGAATACCAGTCCTTACCAAGACTGGTGTCCACTGGCCCCTTTACCCCGGCGATATCCTAGCTCGCTTACCACTGGTGGGGGCTTGCAAGGATCGTCCGGGGCAGCGCTACCTAACAGTCGTGAACAAGTTAGGAATTACACACTGATAAACGGCACTCACCAGGTGAGCCCAGAGCAATCCTCTTCTTTCCTGTCCGGCCAAGATGTTTTTCCGGCGCAGGTGGTCCTTACAAGGGCAAACTTCGGCCAGCTACCACTTGTGCCGGCTACTTAATTCACCGGCAGCAGCTGGCTCCTGGTCTTCTTTCCCGCGAAGAGAAAGGCGAGAATCCTCGTCCAACGACGAGGTGGGCGATCCAGCAGAAGCTGAAGTAGCGTCCAGAATAGAGAGCAGTCCAAGAGCAGTCCTGATCCTCTGAAGTCTGGAGCAGAAGTCTGATCCATGAACCGCCGAGGTGAAAGCATCTCCTCAAATAGTGTCTGGCATGGTTTATTTTCCATGGCCAATCAGAATCGAGTATGACGAGCTGGCTTCTCATTGGTCCGCGCGATACACCTGAAGCGCCCAAAAAGCTATAAATAGAGGCTTCGTAGCCGTAACTCACTGTTGCTTGTTCCCAGTTCATTGGGAGACGTGTTCGGCGTGTCATCTATTCGAACACAATTTTTTGCTACTGAAGATGGCTACCGGTGGTGCGGCCGAAACGTTTAGCAGTATTTTAAGCAATCGACCACGGCCTTTCAGCCCGGAAGTTTTAGAAGATAATCGTGATGACACCGGCCGTGAAAGCCTACGTACTAATTGAGAGTTCAATCATTTATTTGTTTAATTTTTACTTCAAACATTACGAAAATTCAAAGTTCTAAATTCAGAGTTTTCTTTTCTTTGAACAGAGTACAAACAGTCACAGATGTCTGATTGAGGAATTATAAAGTCAACCGTTTAAGTCTGCCCCACTATCCGTCTACATAAAGTGCATATTCAAAAGAAACAAAAACATGCTAGTGGCGGACAAATTTAAAATATGTAAGTGCTTAACATGACCGACCAATTACAGCGTACTCTGCTGAGACTAGGCCTGAAACATCAAATACAAAACCGCTATTAAGTGCAACGGAGATGTCTACACTGACAACAGTTTCTGGTCATTTCCTGACAGCTATATACGTAAGATGGACTTAAGAAGAAATTTTGTTGTAGAAGATAAAAATAAACTCATAAAGGACAGAAGGCGGCAATGATTTGGGGTGTGGGGAAAATGCGAGACGATACCAGGACTAGTACATGACTTGAAGAATCAGGGGAAAAGGGAGGTGGGCCCGAATTAGCAGTCAGTATCATCAGACATATGTCTGTAAACCGAAAGTCAAACAGTTTATGCCTATAGAAAGGGAAAGAATAAAAAATAAATCTAAAATATCCATATGCACATAACGTAAATACAAAGCACCCGTACTGTTTAGTTACTGCATTAATGATACAAAAAGTTACAGTTTGCGTAAGAGGATAATTAGAGCCGTTTCCAGTGACGGATAACGTAATGTAAATACCAGTGAATAATAATTAGTGTATAGTTTATGGAATGCTGTAGGAAATTTCTTTAGAAACATAAGTAAACAGTAAATGCCAATAAATATGCAATAAATTACCACAGCGTGGGAGTGGATAAGAATATAAATTGCTCATTGCTGTGTGAACTGACAATTGTTGTATAAAGTGATACAATTTAATCTATATATTTTCAAATGGAGATTCTAATTGCATGTGGAATGTAGTAGAGAGTAAAACCGTATGATAGCATATAAAGACACTGTACAAATAAGTAGAGCTTGAAGGTTTGAACATTATAAATTAGTTTATAAAGAACATTGTGAAACATGTTAAAATTAAACATTTTTAGGCTTGTAAAACAACTTTAAGTGCTATGAAATGATGTAGTGTAGTGGGTAGTGGGATATTCATAAAAAACACGTTAATTTAAACAACTTTCATGATATGGAAACTTTTTAGTTGGGACTCACAGTGTTTGTAATAAAAAGACCCAACTGTTGACAATAGTTATTTTAAAAATCAGTACCTAAATATATGGAAATTTAAGTAAAAAGATTTTATAGCTATAATTTCAGTCCTAAAAATTATCAGTTTTTTGAACAAGAATTGTTCTCTTTGGAAGCCTTCTTGGACAAAACATTTATTATCTGTAGAGAACCATGAGTAGGGGTTATCGAAGAACCAATCAGATTAAGAGAATTCAGTCAATGGAAATATCTTTGAACAGATTATTAATCAGTCTTTTTGATAACCGGTAACTTGTAAACTCCGCTTGGGTACATGACGGTCGGTCTGTCAATCGCGACAAACACAAGTTAGAAAATCCCTAGAGTTTCTCCGAGAAATATTAGAATTGTGCTATTCCGGAAAGTTCAAGATATCCGATTAGAGTATATGGACACTTTTAACTGACTGAAAAAGGTGTAAAACATAATGCACAATTTTAGCAGAAACAAGATCGGTTAGCGGTGAAAGAGTATATAACCGTGCCTGTGAGAAATATCCAGACGTCCGAAAGCGACCCTGAAGCCGGACAGAGTATATCAACCCACGTACTAATCGCGATCCAGGATCATCCAGAAACAACCCGCATCTGAAGGATTTTCAGTCGACATTAAAGGGACGCAAACTTATATTATTTATGTACAATTAAAAAATATGTCTAAAAGAAAGACTCTATTACATCAGTAAAACCTTTATAGTAAAAAAGAGAAAAAACTTAAAAATTTAATTTATTTATTTATATAGAAAGTAAATTTTAATTGCGTTACAAAGGTCAATAGAGACAGATTATTTTTTTTATAAACTGTATTGAAAGCTCAGTGGTTTGTCAGAAATAATAGCACCATTAATAAATCCACTTCATTCCAATAACATACGTATATCTCGACTACTTATTCTATGCGACATATATACACATCTCAGTATATATATATATATATATATATATATATATATATATATATATATATATATGTAACCATTTAATATTTATATATAATATGACTGAATCTTATTGAAACGTAATGTAGCCTCACTTCAGGTTCGTCTGTTGGTAACCAGATTTTTCGTTACGGACAATGTTATTGTGAATAGGTTACTTGTATATATGTCGTGTGCACTTGGATTACACCACCCGTAGGAAGTGTGAACTTGTAATATATATAAATAATGTAGCGACAAACTCGCACTGGAGTCGTCGATGTGTAATTATATATGTGTTATGTTGAACGGCGAATGATTTCGTAAATTGCCGCTTACTCCCACTATGCTGCTTCTTTTCCGTGACGTCACTCAACGATGCCAACTGTCGGGTCCGCTGCAATCTGTGAATTCTATTTACTAAATGTAACAGCAATAATAACGACACACAAATACTATCAAACATATATCCTTGTGGAATCCTTTATTCGGAAAAACACTGGTTGACTGTTTTAATAAATTTAAACAGAATAATCGCAATTGTAGCGCAAACTATAATTCTTCCTTTACCAGTTGGCAGCAGTAGCCAAACGTTTAGTATTTCTTCGAGACCAAAACAATGCTTTTTGTTAACGTTTTTAAATAAAATATATCAATTATCTCAGGGCGTATATGGTTCGGGGATTATAAATTAAACAAAATATTACACTATTAATCAAAATACAAGTTTACAATTATAGGATATTACAACGTTAGAGTGATACGTGCACACAGAAATTGTATAGTGGTTACCAGTTTTAAAAAGGTTATGTCCAGTTCAGGCTTTAATAGTTATTATGTAAATTAAAAGTTCTTGTTGTGTTTAAAAAAGTGTTAGTCTTATATGGTGTTATTAGTGATTGTTTTTAGTGTTTGTGTTATATGGTGTCTGTAGTTTAGTTGATTATTACTTAAAATTCGTGTATACAAATGTGTGTGTTAACGTACGATATAATGAGATGTCAGAATCACCAAATCCTCTTCTTGTACTCTTCTTGGTTGAAGATAGGGCCCACGTACACGTCAGATCTTCTTTCTCGTCCCTCGTCCACTTCAAATCTTCTTCCTGGTTATTATATCTTCTATTCCATATAATGGGTGTTCTTCTGTTATTGCAAAAAGTTCGTGTAGTGTACCTCTAACTGTATTTATCTGGTTGTATAGTTTTTTCACACTTTATAACGCATAATGTAAGACGATTTAAAAACGCGTCTATCTGCTAAGATCGTTGTCAAAGAAGTCTCATTTTATTTATCCGAAATTTCTGGTTGCTAAGGGTAAACTTGGAATCTGGTTGGCCAATTCGGATATACATTGTCATATACTTTCATTATTTCGAAGTCTAAAATTTGTTCAAAATCTTTAAACTAACATAACTTTTCTATACTGAATGGGAGTTTAAAACCATTATCAGCATTATTTTGATCTTCACATTTGTTATATTTAGACACCAAACGTGCCTATTTTTGCTTAAGAACTATGGATGTTACAATTTTGTTATTTGGAATTTTCTTAAATAACTTGATATGTGTTATTTTGTTTCTATATTCCTTGTATACATTATTACCTATAAATACATCTACCCTTTCACATTTGCTTTACAAAATTTCTAATATAATTGTTCAAAATTTACTAAAGTTGGTTTCACCTGGCCTATGTAATAGTATTATTTTCATCACCATGTTTTAACATCTCTAACAATTAAATTAACTTCTAACATTCATCGAAATGGTTTAACATATAACGTTATTTTAACAACACAAAAGATATATTATTCTAATAGTTAAATTCATGCCCACATGGCTATGATTATACCAAATCCTTGCACAAATAACTGTTTTCTATTCAAACTGTATAGGTGTTTGACACTTAACAAAACATCTTTGTATAGTCCATTCTGCTTGGTCAATTAATTTACCATGGTTTAACATCAGCTCTATTGTTATATTTGTTAACACAACATAAAAAAATGGAATTAATATCATTAAATTGACATTCCTTTAAACTAACTGTATCACCTGTTACATACAAAAAACACAACACAAATACTATGATATAACACTGTGCTATAACATAAAACATGCACATTTTACAAAACAAATTCTATACTAATTAGTTAGTCCATTGTCAGCTAATTTACTCATTATTCTGACACTGTCTATGTCATATTTACTATTTATATGGGTTTCAACATCCGTATACTTACTGATGTTTGACTTACAAAAATTACAATAAAGTGAACACTGTAGCTCTACCTCACCACACAGTTCTAATAATCTTGTTACATTTACTGTTTATCTGGGTTTTACTCTTGTTATAAATGTTATTGTGACCATGTTATAATTTGTTGTTTACTGGACAACCCTATGAACTCTATATGTGACAATTATTTGTATGGTTCATGTATCTATAACCAGGTGTATTTATATTTTTGTTACATCAATTAACTTAATTATTTACTAATATTTCTTTTACATGATTTTACATGTTTGGGCCTATTATCCCTCACTTTGTATTTTGATTATCTGGATATAATGATACATTAACTGAAACCATTTGTTTCTTTATAGTCCTGGTTCCTAAACCGTTTGTCTTTATAATTCTTTGTTTGGTCATTACTGAAAGTTCATTGTCATAGTTGGGGTTAAAGGTGTTTTGCATCACTTAGCCTAAATCATTAATTTGGGTACGGTCAGTTGTCTTACTAGTCAGTCTAAAATTGTTAGTCGTTCCTCTTCATTATCATCTTGGAAGATATTGTTCTCCTTGTCAGCTTCTTAACCAAAGTCTTCATTAAATCAGGTACGATATTATGTTGTTCCAAATGTAATGTTACAATATATATATATATATATATATATATATATATATATATATACACTAAGTTCCGATTTATTGAACAATCAATAGAGTCAAACTCTCAGCTTGCAATACACTACGTTCTATTGTTTGTTGATAGCACTGATTGCGAACATAAAATTACAAAATAAATTATACCAGAGTAATCGATGTTCAAACGTTTTATTTACACTTATATAAAACAATTTACTATTAAATTTAATTTATTATTGTGTGACAATAATTCTTCTAGTCTTCCTACGTTTTCAGATATTCAATAGACACTATGCACAGCAACAAAATTCACCAAGTTAAACGTACTATCTTTACAAGAGCACTCTGGTAAGGCTGGACTAGTAACAGCCTCTAATCACCTGTCAAAACAATTCGGGAAACTGACTTCATTTTACCGCCATCCATTTTTACATACGTCTAGCCAAGCATAATGTAGACTAGAAGGTGGCAGACAGACGTTCATAGATTAATTTGAGGGGAAGGTCTGTCACGTGACAGCCCACGTTTGTAATATGACAGAAGATACTTACATACTGTCTTTACTCATCTAAAAAAATAAAAATATATTTGCCACCGGTAATCAAATGAGCAGTGTGGCAGAGCTGCCTTTTATCACCTGTATTGTTTAACTTATTTATAGAAAAACTTTCTATACACCTTATTCAGCAATGAAGTGAAAAAAGGGCTAAAATCGACGGTAGGCAGAGTGACCCCTTTGCTAACGATATATCAATATTATCACAGCCTAATAGGAAATTATTACATTTATTAAATTAGTACATTACATTATTAAATTACATTATTACATTATTAAATTAGTACATTTAACAATGTACTAGAGGTATTTAGCCCATTTCACAAATTTGAGATTAACGGAAAACAAAAATCATGGTTTGAGGAAAACAAAAGAGCAAAGTAAGAATAATATAAAATTGAATAATGTGAGGTTAGAGAGCGCTAGCGATTTCTGTTATCTGACACAATTTCTGATTACTGTTAACAATGTACGTTTTAGATAGGGCTAGAGGTTAAAAGATTTCAGTGGCTAAACAAGCCTTTAAGAATAAAAGGAACTTGCTCCGCAACAAGCATATTAGTAGTCAGCTTAGAAAAGCTTTAGAGGCGGATGGGCAAAAGAGAGAAGGCTTGAAGCTGTGGAAATGTGTTTTGGAGGAGACATCCAACAGTGAGGGGGTAGGAATGCAACATTAGAACATAAAATGACCCAGAGCGTAGTAGGATATGCAGACCATATTAATTTGATGGCAAGATCCCAAGGAAGAGCAAGAGAAATCTTTCAGGAACTCAAAGGCGAAGCAGATGAGATAGGATTAAAGGTGAATACAGATAAAAAAGGTTATCATTACCACTCGAAGGAAAACTAGGAACTGAACAGTTTGAAATCGATCCACTAAACCTGGAAATAGTTAATCGGTTTAAATATTTAGGATGTTGGATCTCAGAAGATAATGAAGAAATAAATGAAACAAAGAAAGGGATACAGGTCGCAAATAGAGCATATGCTTCGTGGACAACTATATTCAAGACAAGGAATATCTACCTTCAGTCCAAGGTCATATTATCTAAAGTTATGATTATATATTGGCAGCGAGACTTGGACTCTGAATAAACGACCCGCTAACATAGTCAATACCTTTGAAAAGGGAATTTTGAGGGGAATATGTGGATCAATCCAAGTTGATGGGATATAAAGAATAAGTCACAATGAGGAACTATACAAGCTATATAAAGACAATGATCTGGCCACCACAATCCGACTGCATAAATTGCAATAGGCAGAAGACATCATTAGGAAGGAAGGCAGCCGAATACCTAGGAAGGTATTTTTTACTCATGTCGAGGGCAGAAAGGCCGTCGGAAGATCCGAGCATAGCTGGATTGACGCAGTGGCAAGAGATGCTGATACTTAAAATAAAACGATAGACATCAATCGCCAAGGATATGCAAAACTGGAGGCGGATAATTATGAAGGCTAAGGTTCGACTCCGAACTGTAACGCCATACAAGAAGAAGAACAAGAGTAACGAGGAGGTTTCGAGTGGAATTATAGAATAAATAGCTTTGATAGAAGCTATAGGTATTATGAGAGCTAGGTTTTGGGCACATACAATCTGACATGACACCTTTCTGCAAAACATTCTTCAGGGGGAGGTGCTGAGGAAAGATATCACGGGGCATGACCTAATTTGTCGTACTCGTGGAGTACGTTCAGTGAGGTGAGACGTGTCGCGCATATCGAGGTGAAGACATTGTAGGAGTCAGGAACATGTGGTGGCAACGACAAGGTTCTGTCGGGGTAAATAGCACTAAGTACAGTATCTACATTCTTCACGCTATTTTTAACGTAAAACTACGAGTGTCTGTCAGATGTAAAAGAGACTTTTGAAATTGACACGAGACAGTTTAACGGTCGTTACAGTGAGCAGTGGGCAGTGGTGGCTAACCATGCACAGCGCTTAACACTTGTTTCCAATGTTGCTTGTCTTGTTGTCACGTTGATTCAACAAGAGGTGCATGTGTCCGTTGCGCTGCTTGTAATTATTATGAAAGGAAACATATGTTAAATCAGGTGAAACACTGCGCAGACTGGGTGCACATTTCCGCAATGATACGCTTTCGACGGCTCAAATGTACAAATGGCTTATGTTTTCCAGCGAACGTCGGAAATCATCTTCTAACCTCACTCACATACGTCGTCCCAGAAGCAGCATTACGCAGCTGAACATTTTGCGAGTTCAAGACCTTGTTCAGAACGATCGACGTATAACTGTAAAATTACTGTAGTAACTTCAGTAAGATGTGGAAGTGTCCAAACAGTCATTAAAACAGAGTTAAAGTTACGCAGAATCTCTGCAAGATGGATGCCAAAAATTGTGAACGCAAATCACAAGGCTGTAAGAAATTTCTCAGAAGCTTTTAGATCTCTTTGTAGCAGAGGGAGACTCATTTTTATGCGTGTTGTCACAGGAGATGGATCGTGGATACATCACTATAGGCTACTCCTGAAACCAAGAGCCGTGTATGGAGTGGCGGGCAAAAGATGAGATATCTTCCGTTAAGGGAAAAACACATTTCTCTGGTGGCAAGGTTCTTGCGAATTATATATCACTTTTTGAATGCTAAGGGTATTGTTTACGTCGAAGTTTTACTTGAACAAAGAACAATGAATACTGCGCACTATTCGGAAATCTTGGGCGAGGTTAAAGAGTGCTGTCGGTCCAGAAGCGCGAGATTTCGAATTATTCACAACAACCCCGGCCCCCCTTTTATGCTGCTACGCAAGCAAAATTGGAAGAGCTTAACTAGCCAACTTTGGATCATTCCCCCTATAGGCCAGAATTGTCACCATGTGATTTTTATTTGTTTGAATCGCCTCAAATATATATATTATAACACCGCCAAATTCAGATCAGTTTTGATAACAATAAGTATGTATAAAAAATGCTAAATAATACTATATTTTAATAAATAAATAATGTGGAGAGTAAAAAATATATAAAAAGTAATAAAGAAAGAAGGAGAAAGAGTAATAAACCAAAAGTGATTAATAAAGAAACTCAACTACTAGACCGACAGACAAACGACATTGACCCAACCCCAGAGATTGGCCAGTTAAGAAACACAATAAAGTAAACTAGACGAGTGAAGGAGAAGAAAAATGAAAACAAAGAGAGAACAAACCAAACTTGATGAAGAAAACAAAATGAAACACATCAAGAAAACCGAGACAAGGAATAAAAAATAAAGAAGGGAGAAATAATGTAATACAAAATAATAAAGAAAATGAAACCGGTTAAGAACCAAAACAATTAATGAATGTTAGTAGTGATTGAATGACAATTGTAAATAGTCAGTAATAAAAAACAATAGCTAAAAATACACTAGCCAAAGAGTTAGAAATACATGTAAGTTGTTAATAAAGAAAGACATGATATTAATAATTATATATAATATGTGTAGAGAAAGAGAGTAAAATAGTGAGAAGTAAACAGAAGTTAAACTAGTGAAAGTGAATTATCCTAAAGTGATATAATACAAAAAGAAACACTAAGTAAATTATAATGAACACAAAATAATTTAAAAAGTGCCAGTGATAAATAAATAAAAATATGGTCTGTAATAAAAATAGTAAGACTAGAGAAGACTAAGATCAAGACTTAGTAGAATAACCAATATTTAAGATTTAAGACTGAACAATAACATTTGATAAAGTTATTATGAATAATATTTAGAATAGAACATTGATTAAGTAATAATGAACACTAAAGAGTGATATTAACTGTAATAATTATGAAATAATATTATTATAGAACTTAAGAATGTATTGTAGAATTTAAAGGTGAGAATCACAAGAAAAAGTAATAAGATGATGTTAACATGGAAGGGAAAGCAAAGAGCTTTAGAAAATAAATATGTAATAACCTTAAGTAAATACCCATGTTATAAGGAGAGAGTAATGAAATAAGTTCAATAGAGGTGAGATTGTTCATCACCCGAACAATAAATAAGAAGCAATGAATTGTACACACATATTAAATAATAAGTGTTGATTAATGGTATAAACAATTGTTTATGAATAGGAGATGGATTGGGTAATTATCCCAAACATAAACCTAAATGTTATATGTTATATGATAAATAAATAGTAATTAATAGCCATATTATTGACATTGGCAGAGTACTTAAAATAAGGAAAGAAAACAATGTTTGAGTTATAAAAGAGAAAACTGTTAGTAAATAATTAGCAAGAAATATTGAATAACACAGTTGTTACATACAGAGATCACAAAAAGACTAAATTAAAACACCTCCATAGATAATAAACCTAATTATAAATAACAAAATAACGATCTAGGACAAAATGAGATATAATGTGTATGAAACAATCAAAAACCAGTAATTGCTACTTAGACTTGAAACAGGCCTAAAGGTCAAACATTAACAAATACTAATTGTATGAAAATAGCCAAGTAATTAACAAATCCAAGGTGACTAATTAACCAAGGATGAATGGTAAATATTATTAAAAACAAAATATTAAAATAAGGAATTATATAAACAGAGAAATGTAATTAGTAAGTATTAAATTAATTGTAAACTTAGAAAACATGAAAAAACCCAATATTGTGGGATATCAAAATAATCTTTGTGAGAAAATACAAATGACAGTGCTAATAGTTAATAACTAAGAAGGAAGATAAGAGAAGGAAGGAAGGCAGAAGTTATAGGAAGATTTGAAAAGAATTCAAATTTTGGTAACAATGGATTTATATCAAGCTCGCCCAATCAGAATAATGGCGTAACCATGGAAACGACGGTTTGAAGAGGTAATTACCGTTGAATATGTTTACTCAGAAAGTGACGCTCAAGGAAAACAGACGCCAGAATTCAGAACAACCTATTTTCATATTTAAAATGTTTTAAAAGTAAATTAACTAGTCAGAATTGAACGAGAAGGAGTCTGACGACTACTGAACACAATTTCCTGATGGAGAAGACGTTTATTTCAAGACGAAGTGAATAAATAAATCAAAAAACTTTGAAAAAGATGCCCGAAGCCCGAATAAATGAAAAATGAATTATATTGCAGCCACATCCCTTCATTCCCGACCAACAGAGTAATCACATGCTACAAAGCTGTTAAGTATCCATTAAATTATATCAACTTCCGAAATAACGCACTTTGAATATTTCTCACTATATTTCGAAATACCACTGAATCAATTTTATTCTCTTTCAAGATTAAATAAGAATAATAAGACACTGAAAATTTGTTAAATTAGAAAACTAACCTAGTATTAATGTACGAACTATTAAACCACTTGTACTACACTTCTACAAACCATTTATCATTACACGTTACAATACTTAAGTAGAAACATTGTAAGGTTGTGTATTTTTATTATTGTAATTGCATCTGAGCCTTTTAACGTGATCAAAAGATCCCACAAAAGTTGAACGAAAATATTTGTTGACTTGCGTGATAGAACGCCATACTGTATGTTTACTTACGTTCAAAATCGATTGTAAAACCCAGGGAGAAAAGTCTCATAAAAAAATAACCGGTGCAAAATTATATAAAAAATCAATTATAGCTTGTGTCTATGAAACAGTAATATCAAATCGCTAATAAATCAATACTGTGTATGTTAAAATGTGTTTTATTTTTCATTAGGAAAGTGTATTCGTAAAAATATAATTTACAACGAATGTCTCTGACGTGATACCTAGCGCCCAAGCAGCGAATCCTGTAACTTCCAGCTCGATTATACAAATCGAGAAAAGGCGGGACGAATTGAATCCTTCACACCGTTTGAGTAAATCGCTGATAAGAAGACAATTTTAATTGTTTTAAATAAACAATTTGGCGCCAACCGGGAATTGTACACTACTAGTGAACCTCAGATCGGGGACTACGATACCTGGTTATCCGTACGTTCGCTACGGACTCAAGCATCGTGAGTTACATTACCTTGCGAGGACGAAGTGGTAAGACACACATACACAAGTTACACTCAGACACACTGTTACATTTTACAGAGGTACCAGTAAGACGACGACACGAGTTGAGGTTACAATATATATATTATGTATTATGTATTATGTATTATGTTATGTTATTATGTTAATATATATATTATGTATAACCCATATATATATATATATATATATATTATGTTACAACACAAATAAGCCACCCCAATACCAGGGATGAAAAAGATGATTCTGAATATAAAATAATACTTCATATAAAATAAAATGTTTAATATAAATAAAATATAAAGACAATGACACGACAAACGACGACATGACCTAACCCAAGTGATTGACCCAACAAAAGGAAACAAAAGATGAAGGGAACCACAAAAAACAAACAAGAATAAAACCAAAGAAGAAAGTGATTGACCCAAACAAAATGAAGAAGGGAAAAACCGAAACCAAACAAAAATGAAACAAATTAAAGGAGTTGAATGACTCAAGGTAACATGTTAAAATGAACCCAAAGGAGAAGGTGGAAAACCAAGGTATTAACCAAATACCATGAAAATGAAGAAGGAGGGAAATGAAAAAGAAACAAACCCAAGATGAAGGGAAATAAATAAAAATAAAAACCAATGATAATACACAAACAAGTAATAAAGAATATGAGCAGGAGAAATGATACACTCACATGTAATATTGAAAAAAGACCAATAATTAACCTATGAAAAAAAAAAGTGAATGTTATTGTCCATCAATGGACAAAAAAATAAATGACAATTGAAAGAAACCCAATTAAACAATGTTAAATATAAAAAAAAAACTAACCCGCAAATTAGAGTTAGATGTAATGATAGAAGTATAAAGACATAAAATTGTTAATATTATTAATGATATTTTGTAATGAAAGAGATAGTACGGTAGTGAGATAGTAATTAGAGGGATTACCCATATAGAAACACTTAAAAACAAAAACATTTGTGAAGTGCAAAATGAAAGTTTAAAAACCTCAAAGTGTAGTGATAAAGAAAGTACACTAATTAAATTATAATAAACTATAAATAATTTAAAAGTGAAGATGATGATTAAATGAGAATAGTGTAAAATAAAGAATGTTAATATAGTGAAAAATAGTGAAGGATAAAAGCATAAACACTTAATAAATCCAAAGGAAACACTAAATAATTAAAAGTGAAGAATACTAGTAATTAAGAATAGTAGTAAGTATAAACA
Organism: Magicicada septendecula; assembly: GCA_034769895.1. Lineage (NCBI taxonomy): Eukaryota > Metazoa > Arthropoda > Insecta > Hemiptera > Cicadidae > Magicicada > Magicicada septendecula. Next base: position 368,373,032 of record CM068370.1, read on the forward strand.
GTTAATTAAGGTATAATGAACGCTGAAAAGTGATGAAGACAGTATTTAGTTAAGAAAGAATGTTATTGTTAAATTTAAGTGAATGCAATGATAATTAAAAGGGAGAATACCCTGAAAGGAAAAACAGATAGTGTTAACATGGAGGGAAAGTAAGGATTGTTTAAAAAATTAAGGAGTTAAAACAAATCAATAAACACCCATGTTATAAGGGATCGTTATTAAGTTCATAAAAAGTGATGTTGTTTATCACACAAAAAATGATATAAAATAAGATGAATTGTAAACAAATATTAGCAAATAATAGTTAAATAATTATTTAAGCAAGTTTATGAATAGGATATGGCTGGAAGAATTATACAGAACATAGGCCTAGATATTGTATTTAATAAGATCAAAAAATAGTAAATAATAGCCACATTGTTATTACTGGCAAATTAAATAAACGAAAATGTTAAGAAATATATGACCTAGAAAACGAGGAAACCAGATAGTAAACAATTATGTATAAAATAATAGTGGCAAAATAATAACACATAAACAGACCCAAAACACAACAATAAATAACATAACCAATTATAATAACAAAATAAAGCCCATTAGGCTAAAATGAGATGTAATTTAAATGAAATAAGTCAAATACTATAATGGCTACTTAGGCCTATGAGAATGCCTAACTGTCAGAAACAAACAACTACAAATTATAACAAATTAACAAAGAAATGAGTAAATCCGAGGCGAATGACTCACCAAAGATAAATTATAAATCATTTTTAAGACCAAATATTATAATAAGCATTTGAATTAAAAAAAGAAATGTAATTAACAAGTATTAAAATAATTGTAAAAACATAAAACCTAAAATAACCCAAACTTGTGGGGTATCAAATTAATCTATGAAAGGAAATACATACAACAGTGACAATATTTAATGCTTAGGAAGGAAAATAGAGGAATAACGGCAATCAGAAGATATACTAGGATTTTGAACAGAATTCAAATTTTGATAACAATGGATTTATGTCAATCTAAGCCAATCATAATTCATTGGTAACCATAGAAACGGATGTTGGTGGCGAAAATTACCGTTGAATATCGTTACTCGTAAAGCGTCACTCTACCAGGACAGAAGCCGAATTTTGAAAGACCAATTTTTAATTAAATAATGTAAAACAGTGAACGAAATTCAAAACCATGACTGAATAAGAAGCAGACGAACCATTGGAGCAGTCAACTAAAGACCAAGGATCATAAAACAGAAAAATAAAAGAAAAATATGACCACATCCTATATGGAAAGGATGCCTGACCTACTTAAGTCCCAAGATTAATGAAAATAGAAACTATTGCAGCCCAATCCTCTTCCGACCCAATGAATGAAAACACCAAATCATCTTATGTGTTAAGTACCATTGAATTACCTATTTCCAAATAACAAAATCACTTTAAATATTACTAAAAGTAATTTGATCTCTCACTATGAGCCGAATATTCTCTTTCAAAGATTAATTAAGAAAAATAAACACACTGAAAAATTGTTAACATAAAATATAACCTATTATTTGAATACGAACTTTCGAAACACATTTAACGACACTACAGAACAGATTGTAACCACACACCTTATTATTTATGTACACTTAGAGTAAGGTAAAGTACTTTTATTGTAATCATAGGAATTCTTTATCTTGTAATCAAAAGAATCCCCGTTTTTGGAACGAAAGTAAATATAATAACTAAACGTTCCGCAGCCATGCCGATGTGAATATATCGTTCCTTAATCGATTCGTCATCCTGAGAATAATTGTTTCATGTAAAAAGTCGGTGCAAAGTTGTTAATCAACTAATATAATTTAATTGCCAAAATTGAAAATATTACTTATCAAACATTAAAATAACTAGTACAGGGAGTAACCGTTGTTATTATTTCATAGGGAGTGCATTATATTACTTGTGTTCGTTTACGAAAGCTAGATTTGACGATCAGCGATCAAGTTGCAATTTGTACAACTACCTACACGATTCAGAAGGCTGAACGAGCGGGAATTATTTGAACGCCCCGACCGTCATAGCTGAGAACACCTTATTAAGATAATAATTAATAAGTTTAATTGTTTTAATAAACAATTTGGCGCCACCCGGGATTAACACACCCCTATATAAGAACAGGTAAGGTTACTGCTGTGTTGTACTGGTAATTACCGCAAAGCAACGGACATCATTAGCGCAAAATAGATGTAACGACCCCAGTGCGAGACGAACGCACTAACACGTACAACACTTGTACACGTCATTAACAGAGACGACCACATTTTAACGTTACAATATATATATATATATATATATATATATATATATATATATATATATAAGGTAATTCCGGATGAGATGCCCCACCTAAGAAAAAAGGGCTGTAAAAGTGTTCTGAATTTTCAAAAATAATATTAAATTATATGAGAAGATAGAAAATTTATTATATTTCTATATTACAAAAACACATAGCCGTAAAAATTTATGTTTTCTTTTAAAAGGTCAAAATGTAACACCACTTCAAATGGCCATCTCTCCCGAGTGGCCCACCCACTCGGGAGAGATGCCCTACACGCAAATTGCCATATAATCTTTAAAAACTTATCAAAAAACAATAACATATCACATTAACACATCACTCATACTAACACATTTTAGAAAAACTGATTTATTTTTTTTTCTAAAGTTTTTTAAACATTTTTCCAAATTTATTCTTCATTTTCCTTTTTCTTTGTTCTCTTCCGCAAATGTTACACAAGTTACCGTACATTGTGCACGGTTCGTGCATTCACTTCGCACAGTTTAAACATTTAATCCAGTCTACCTTTTCTCTTGTTTTGTAATAATTTTCATCGTATTCGATGCAGTTATTGTCTCTTTCATCGCAGCTGTCCTCATAGCTGTCTTGATCATTTGGGAAAGATTTTACTTGTGTTGTTTCATAATTTAATCTTTTTAGCATTTTACCAGCTTTTATTACAGCACTGCGTTTTATTTTACGCTCTTGAATATGTTCCTTGGATTTGAGAAGTTTGGCTGTCTGTTTCTTTCTTTTTCCACATCTATTTTCTATTGTAGGAACTGGCGAAATTTGTTGCAGTAGCTTGGTCGGAGTTCCTTTTGACGTTCCTGCTGTCGGCTCCTGATCGCAAGAGACACTAGGTTGAGACAAATTTAAGGAAGTGGTTGAGGAGCTGTTCATTTCATCACTTATACTAAAGAAGTGATCAGGAATACGATCTTGGTTGAGAGGAAATATTCCTGTCTGTTGAAATCCATTAATCGCTGTATTAACTGAAGCTGCTTTCTTCCAAGCTTTGCCAATTAAGTCACCAGCTTGAATCCGAGAAATCGTTCTTCCTGGGTGATGGAGAATCCATGTCTTGGCCTCTGCTTTAAAGTAATGCTTTAAAGGCTTGAAGAAGGAACGGTCAAGAGGCTGAAGAGCCTCTGTTGTGTGGCTGGGAAGACATAAACTTATAATATCATGTTGGTGAGCAAATTCAAGTAAATCATAACAATTTACATGTGATGCATGCCCATCCAGAATCAGGAGAGTCTTTCCCTGAGGTTTCCTGGGAACGAAATGCTCTTTCAACCATTTAAAAAATATAACCATGCTGATGTACGACGATTTTTCATTCATGAAGCCCGTAGATCCAGGGGGGAGTCCATCAGAAAATTCCTTTTTTTCTCGAATACCTTTGAAAATAACTGCCGGCGGAAGATATTGTCCCTCAGCATTGCAACAAGCAATTATTGTAATATTTTCTCCTTTTTCCGTAGACGTCAACACATGTACATCCTTTGCGCCTTTGGTGGCAATAACTTTGCCTGGAACATTATTAAGTTGGCAGCCTGTCTCGTCCATGTTGTACACATGTCCTGGTTTCGTAAAAAACTGATTTTCTTCAAAGGTATTTGATAAAAGTTTAAAAAACTCACTAACTGCTTCTCTGTTCATCCCTTCGCTTCTTGCTACGCATAATCCTTGACTTTGTCTTACACTCAGCTCTGGATTTTGTCGTAAAAATGACTGCAGCCAATCATAACCAGCCATTCCAGAGTCTTTGTTGAACCGATGATTCAGCCCAAGTTTTTCTGCAAATTGAAAAGCAAGAGACCTTATTGTCTCTCGGCCAGGTGCAAAACCAACTTTTTCCAGAGACTGAATGTGTATAACTAAACGTTTCTCGTTCTGAATTCCAAACACACCTTGTGGACCTAAAGGTAGCTTTATAGTACTGCCTGATTTTTTTTGGCGGCGAAGTGTCCGGGACGGAATTCCATAATATCTTGCAGCTTCATTGACTCCAATTTCTCCTGCTTCCAACCTGGCTATGCCTTCTTTTAACTGTTCTTCTGTCCAGACCCCTCGGACCGCTCCAGTACTCTTACGTTTATACTCGGTAGGCATCTTCCCTGAAAAATAAAGGTAAAAAAAAATTAAGATTACTATAAGAAGATAAAACGTGTTTGTAAAGGTTTAATAAAATTAGGTGAAGGTCAATGTGAACTAATTTATTTTGGCAGTTTATAATTATAAATTATAATAAATATCATTATAATATTTGAAATAAATAAGATATAACTTAAACCAATAATGGTAAATAATTATTTATTATGATGTTGTTTGTAAATTATAAATATGAATAAGAAGTTTTAAATACCATATTTTTATGAGAACATAATCAATAATAGTAGTTCTTTAACATAAAACTGCTAATTATTCATATTTTTAAGAGAAAAACATTAAACTGTATAACTCTTTGAAACATTTGGTGGGGCATCTCACCCGACTGGTGGTGGCGCATCTATCCTTTTTGTACGGGAGAGATGCCCCGGTGAGGCTTGCCGACTAAACGCTAACAAACATGGCTGCTCATGTAGAACGTGAAAGCACTAAACCACCTTAATCAATTCTAATTGATTAAACAAAAAAATCTACAGAGATATAGAAATGTTATGCACATGTTTGAACCACTATCTTATAACAAGCAAGAAAAATGATCGTACTTACTTTAAATTGTCTTCCAAAAGCTGTAAACATAAATTTTTTCGGACGAAACTATCACTGCGCTTTGTTTTCACTTCAACTGACATGACTGTTGCAGCGGTAGAGCGCTCCAACGGTTGATACGGAAACTATGATGACTGGGGCGTCTCTACCGGTGGGGCATATCACCCGGAATTACCTTATATATATATATATATTAGGCAGGAAAATATTTCCAATGAAAAAGGATGCAAGACTTCGTGCGCAGTTAACTACGAACTCGTCCAAAAACATTTTTATGAAGACGAAAATAAAAAACTGGCAATGCGAAGGAAAAATCTGTAAATAATAAGAGAAGCTATGTAGAAAAATAGTTTTGTATTTATTTTCGAATGTATTAATCCAGTAAAGCAATTCTCAAAAAGGCTCATTTGTATTTGATCGCCCCTCGTAATTTCAAAAACGAAAAATTTAAAACTTTGAACTTATTTGGACGGTCGTGGTTAGTTGAAAATTTTCGTATCCTTTCTGCCTTTTACAGGATCGTACATATGCTAATTAATAATTCTATGTTTACTTATACGTAACCAAGCATTATGCCTATGTAAGGTGAACAAAACTAGACTTAAAGTGCCGAATAATACAAATTTTTTTTAATCACAGACTCCTCTCTTAACACCATATCCTGTGTTTAACTATACTGAGCACAACGACGTGAACCTAAACATATTACAAGCTACGCGACGTTTAATGTACCTAATCATTCATTAACTCCGTCATTACGTGCTAACCCGTTCATTACCTGTCAACAAAACGAGCAGTTCGCATTTCATAAACCAACAAAACGTAATATTAAAAGTGAATTTTATACAAAGTGGGCGCACGCTAATTTGATGCAAATTATACCGAGGTCATTTGTTAACGTCGGTCAGTTCGGCAGGAGGCAAAGAAGAAGAGGCGGAGGTAGAAGGAGGTCAATGACATCATCTGAGTAAAATGAACATTTAATAGCTGTTTGTTGTAGTTTTGTTACATTGTTGGTATTATGAAGTGCTCGCGCGTGTTGTTAGCTTCAGTTACTCATCTCACTGAGGACAGTATGTAGTATTTTTAATCACGTGATTCGTTCAGCAAAACCAACTACACATCAACGATACGTATTAGGGTTTCTGATTTCGTGTTACATATTCACAACTCTGACAAATAGAATATATCTGTAATTGTATTCTTAAATTGGTAACTTTTGGGTACAAATTAGGTATTTAACGATTTCACAAAAAAGAGTTGGCTCAAATTACTGTTTTTACTTAGGAACATTAAATTTAATGTCCGTTATTTTTTTTAGTAAAAGCCACTGAATCATTTCTAGTGTGGTTTGCCGTGTTCAGCAGACATTTGTTTTTTTTTCTTAAGTTACAAAAAATACTGTGACCTTTAGTTCGTATATCCTATTTTTCTCTTATTCACGGTCTTTCTCTTTTTTAGAGGCAGTGCTTGGAAAAATCTAAAAAAAAGCCAGCAATATTTTTATAGGCCTACATATAAGTGATAAGGTCTTGAAACGTCAGCGTTTGACAGTTTTGTGAACATTACTGTAAGAAGACTGCGATCAACTCTGCCAAATTGCTGTCATGCAACCGTTGGTACAGAGCAGAGGATAAGTACTAGTTGTTATCGGTAGAGGTAAATAACATAACTACAGCTGGAAATCGGAATACGATTGTCGCCTGTTTATATATACCCACATTCCAGTGTGTCTCCTACAACTTTTGCTGCTTCAGATACTTGTATCATACCCTACGACTGTTTTGCCTATTTTCATGGCTTCTCATGCCTTCGTAGATTATTCTTCCCCCATTTCTTTGCTGCGACATTCATATTTCGGCTGTTATCGACTCATTCTGCCGCCATCACTACCGAGCAATACCCTTAAATTGGTTACTTGGAGTAACAGAAGACTGAAAATAGGTATAGTACAAAAAGAATCCCAAAATAAATGGCAATATCACAGTTTTCAAAATAGGAGAACAATGAATTTCTGAATATTATATAAAACACAAGTGCTTGTAGAAATAAATCATGTTTGCTACTTTGCTGTAGGCCTATCACCTTTATAACATAAAAGCGCAACTCAGCGCCTGTACAAATGTTGTTTGCGTACGGAAACTACAATATGGAGCAGCTTATCTTTCGCCAGTGATAAAACGTTTGCCGGTTTATCTAAACTCATATAAAAGGGAGGAAATTTCACTTTTATGGATGCGTATAAATCAAGTTTGTGTGCTAATTTAGTACTTCGCAGTTTGAAAATGATTTTAAAACAATGTAGTTTATACCCCGTTGACTTTGTCACAATTTTCTGGGGTTTTGCCAGCTTAAAATATGACGTAATATATAACAGACACGCGCGAGTCTGTATGACGGATGCTACGGTGCCTAGCGCTGACAGAGTTCTTCCCCTTGTCGCGGGGTTAACCTGGTACCTAGGGTTTATCAAACTCTGTCGCCATGCCGTGGTATGCAAGATCCATAACGCTTTACAAACGAGGTCGCCGACCAGTTCTTCACTAGAACATACTTAGGTAATAAGTTTTAACATTGGTTTAGTTATTCAGGAGATTCCTCATACTTTAGGACTAATTGCATAAATTAGAAACTACCAAAACCACAACATCTTACGAAAAGACATCTTACGAACGTGAACACTGAATAATTAAAAGGTCGGATCTAATGACAAATTTGAAAATTGACTGATCATGAAAAACGTTGATTCTGCAAAAGGTATCAATAATCACTTAACTTGTATGCGCCAGAATCTCAAGCAACAAAATAAAAAATAATATGGCAATCTGTAATTTTCTTTATAACATATATTCTAATTATTTTGCTTACAAAATAATTAATTGAATTGAATTTAGTACTTTATGTAGATTGTACATACGTTTCAAATATATTAAAAGAAATTTCAATTTATCTTATAAATGTATTCAGAAAGTAAGTTCCGATAGAGTATTAAAGGAAACTAAGAACATATTTACAAAACATGTTTATTGCTATTTGAAGTACACACCTTAAACTATGTTTCTGTACAGTTTCCGTAATTTTTTTAACATTTCTCATAGCGAGGCACCAGGCGTTGTAAACCTTCATAGTAGAAATTTCCCGCCTATGATTTGAACAATATATTAACATGTTGCTTGACATCGTGAACACCAAGGAAGGATTTCTCGTGTTTGGAAGCGTCCTATTTGCGTGGTGTGAGGTCTAGGTTGTAAGGCGGACGAACAAATTGTTACCAGCTAAACTTTGTGAGATGTTGCGTTGCGGGGGCAGTGTGTGTGCAGTGCCACGATTCATCGCAATGCTCCGGGTAAGCATCCTACGTCGCTTACTCTGATCGGACTAATCAAAAACGTTTTATACATCTTGGTACCGTTGAATCGCTCACTGCTTCTTCTCCATAAATATCGAAAATCTGACGGTGAATTTAAATCGTTTTAATGTCTTTCGCATTCAGGAACCGAATCACATACACACTTTTCCGCGTCTCGAATTTCTTCGACATTATAAACACGTTCAACAAAGCTTACTCGATGCACAGTTGTTTAGGAATGGCGTTGTTTTTAATTTTTTAACGAATCAACAAACTGGCCGCGCATGCACAATAGCGTGACGGCATCGATACGGCGGCAAATTTAAAAACGGAACTTACTTTCTGAATAACCGTCGTACATACACATTTAAATGAACAAATTCGAAATGATTTTTTCTACAATTAGAATCAAACCAAAAGCTGCAGTTAACTTAAGCCAGATAAGTATATTCTTTGTAAGTGATGGATAACGCAGTGTAACAGCATTAACTGTTTATCGTTATCATCATCGTTCAACAACGATTAAACCAAAAATGGTGTTTTTCGAACCCAAACAGAGAGAGTAGAGACGGTCCCTCCAACGCTTCCTCGGACGTCCCATATCTCTCCGTCCTTTCGGCTTATAATTTTATTGTACAGTTATTATAGTCGTTTGGCGACGCGGCAGTTATGTATACTCGGTAAAGATGTTCCAAGCGAATAAGCTCTTCATTTAAACCGATATTGGGCAATCCTGTCGAGTATACTCATAACATCCAGTTCCTGCCGCATATCTGCACTTCTTCTACGATCTTGGAGAGTACATCCTGCCATATGCTTGAGAAATTTCATTTCGGCCGCTTGAATGCGACTGGGCTGGGCTTTCGTTAAGTCCAATTCTCGGATCAACAGAGAAGCGAGGGCATGGCCATGTAAAACTTCAAGCGTGTTTCTTTACTCGTTAAATTCAGAGTTCTCGTGATGGTCCCGCACATATAGTCGTAGCTACTTCACCACGTAATTGTTTGTATTATAAGACACATTATAGCCTAGATGTCAGTGATATGTCCTCTTTCTTTGATATGTCAGTGATTTGATCGGAATGGTGCTGTGGACCACCATCCACATCGGGCCGTTCGGGTACACTTTCCGCACGGACCCCGTAGTGATCGGACGGTTTCTCAGCCTCCTTTTCGTTGACCTAAACCGTCGTCATCCGATGCCGTTCAGCAGTTTGTGGTATAATCCCGAACGAACCCAACGAATACTATCGTGCTCCGTATACCTGGCAGAAGAGGCAGTGACACGCTCCGTGTCCGCTCAACTACAAATTCACAATATGGGCCGCAGATTTGCGTGTAACAAGACAAACATATAGGGCTGCCGTTTGCTACTGTACACGTGCCATGTTGCTGTGGTTACTAGTTCGTGTATAACAGCTGATCAGAGGTTGATTTTTAACTAGCACTCGTATATGAAGGAGGAAAAATTTACGAAAAATGTACATTTAGATCTTACCAGTAGTTCTGTTGCATTACGTTTTTGCATTACCTAGAAATCAAACTAATGTTTTTAAATGTTCAAACCCGGCGATACGCTCGTGTGGTTTTAGCTCCACTAGCAAAACACGCGTAACATACACGTGTACACAAACCTCGATAGATTGCGGAGACTCGAAAGGTTGCACAAGAAGAGACGAATAATTAATTACTTTTATGAGTCAATAAAACTATGAGTTTTAAATGTTAAAACTATCACAAATAGGACTGAAATATAATGTAGAACTGAAATGTTTTATAGACAAAAATTAATTCTGTCTTTAACATTTTTAGAAAACTACAGGCTACTTTACAACTTTTTTATGTTAAAATTGATTATTTTATAACATTTCTGAATAGGCCTATATAGTTTAAAAAAAGAAGATTTTGTAATTAATGCTAAAACAAAAATGTGTGTAAACTAAGTTGCGTTTATAAAGTGAATGCATGCTATGCTTTGTAAGATAATAAGGTTATTTTCAACACAAAACTAATTTTAATATAATTTAAAGGTTTTTAAAATATCAAAGGTTTGGGTTGGCCATGGGTTGGTTTTTCATTCCTTACTCCTTTTATAAGAGATGGGCATAGTACTTAATGGGCACAACTGTACTAATGGGAATAAGGGTAACTAAAGTTAATTGTGCATGCAGAGAATTTTGTATGCCTCTTTTATTACACTAACTTTAGAAGAGAGTCACACGTTAGTGTGTTTAGCACTGTAATAATATTAGTCCGGGATCTACCAGAGAATTAAGCACGCGATAAGCAGCAGAAGATTCGACAATTTTGAACAGTAGACATGACATCCCTGGTGCCAAAAACCATCGAGTCAGATGGCTAACAGGAAGAGTTTGGCTGTGGCAGAATTTCAAATTTCGAAAAAAGTCCCAAAAATTACGTGATCAGCAGCATGCAAAAAACTGGGTGGAATCGTCTCAGACCACTTCCTAGGTGAATGATTTAATGAAACCTGTCAATTTTTTGGAAGCTTTTCACGAATCTGACGACTTTAAAAATTTCAAAGTATGCCAAAAATTACGTGATGAGCAGCATGGGAAAAATTGGGATCCTTGATCCAGGGGCCTCCCCTGATGAACATTTCAATCGAATCTGTCAGTTTTCTGGAAGATTTTGGTCAATCTGACAGACAAAATTGAAAAAATATCCCAAATTAGCGGCACGCAAAAACCGAGTTATATTGACTTAGTTCACTTCCTTGACGAATAATTCAGTAAAATATTTAAATTTTTCGGAAGTAGCCCATGAATCTGACATTTTAAATATCTGAAAATGTGCCAAAAATAACCCATGTGATAAGCAAATTAAAAAAATTGGTTTGATAACGCTTAATAAAATACCTGGTATGTATTCCAAAATTAATTGATTAGGAGCATCCAAAAAACTGAGTTTGTGCGCATATACTCATACCTATAACCTACATATTATATTGGTGGTGAGGTATAAAATATTGAAGAAAGAAATACAATAGTACTGATTAGGTTTATACTAGCAAAAATAACATGAATAATTATTATTGCGAGCTTCCTGGAACTGCATTGGAGACGTTTTCGTAGAGAAGGAGTGGGGATTGAGTGGACGTGGAAGGGGATGCGGTTTTGTTGATGTTGGTTACATACTGCTTGGTTCAAAGTATAGGAGTGATAGTTGGTTTCTTGTTTTGCAGCTTATAAGTAATATTTCAAATAGTTAGTTTGAAAAATTTGGGTTTCGAGAAAAGGAATTGGAACCATATTTTAAAAAGCCTAAATTATCCTTGACTGGTTGTGTCCCTATGCACACGTTCATATCGAATTCCTTTACTGAGGCAGAAATGAGGGATACACTGTGGGTATTTTCAGTGAAATTATGTGGTAATAAATGTCCAATGTGGAGAGGGTTCAATGCCCTCACTGTGAACGATAATACCCCGATTCACACTGTTTCGTACATGAAAAATTATGCAACGCCTTCAACCAACCCATCAATGTTGTTGGAGACATTGAAAGTGTCTCTAGCCGTTGCAGATGAATGCAACCAAAACTATGCAGTTGTTACATATGATTTGAATATGGCCAAGCCAGCATTGCAGATCCGTTTTGAGCAGTCTCCCAGATTTGACAGAGTTTTTATTAATTTCGGATCTTTTCACCTTTTTATGGCTTTTTTCGCTGCTATTGGCAAAATCATTGCTGAATTAGGTGGGCCGCAGTTACTAGCCAAAGCAAGGTCATTGGCCATGGATCACTGAAAGGCTTTCTTTCTGGGCGCCATTATAATCGTTGCAAACGGATTCACGTTATTTTCACGTCATCTTTGCTAAAATGTCATTTAGATTCGTTTATCCAGAAGAATGGTCCAATCTCTGACGAAGTTCAGGACTTCTTCGAATCTATTATTGAAGATCCATCCCAACTTTTTACTCTTGAAAATGTGCCTAATGAGGTAAAAAATGTTATAAGCCTGTACCATATATATTCGGATGAAACCCGTAACGGTCAACACGGTTCCACTGCTCAGTTCTGGATGCAGTACATAGATATGATTACGACATACAGTACTTAAAAATTACGAGAGCAGTAAAGCTTAATGATGTTGAACTGTTTGTTAATATGCTACCGAAGCTGACAAACTTATTTTTTGTCACAAACCACCACAATTATGCCCGCTGGATGACAGTGTATCACCGAAATTTACTCAACCTTGACACTCAATTCCCAGGGCTCAGAGATGACATCGAAAATAATGGTGGATTTCTTTCTGTGAGACGCACTAGCATACCATTTTCGGCAGTTCCTGTTGATCAAACTCTTGAACAAACAGTCAACAGAGATGCAGCAAGCCGTCTAACTGGTACAGCTGCGTTTAATACTCTTCCTGCAGCTAGAATGAGGTGGACAGTAACGAGAACATCCAGATCTAAAATCGTAACTGTTGTTAAAGAACACGTTGGAATGAATAATAAAGAAGACGTATCTCAAGAACTAAGGCCGACTAGAATTGTTAAAGACCACCAGGACATCGATAATCTATGTGCTCTAATCAAAGGATCTGCCAATCCGTTTACAGACGACTTGAATGATTCACACCTGTACAACCTTCAGACTGGGAGAGCGGCAAAAGATGAGACCAAGGACTACCTGTTGAATTTCATGAAAACAGGAGAAAATTTGAGGACATCATTTCTGCAGGAATGTATTGCGAATCCAGATAGGGTTGAACAACCCATTAAACGTCAAAAGCTATCAACTTTTGAAGCTGAAGGGGTGAAATTCAAGGTGGGAGCTGGTGAAAATTTGAAGGAAGTGTCTTTGTCGGCAGCACTTTTTGCCAAATTATGCTGTCTATGTTTGAAAAAAGATATACAACTTGAGACAGCATTGTCTTACCCATTGACGCCCGTCAGTCAGTCGCTAGCTAATATAGATGGGAGTATGAATAAGACTGACAAATCACAACTAATGCACCATTTAGAGAAATTGGGCAGTAACACTGAGCCAACATCAGTCGATTATACAATTGTTGATGGTATGTTTTATCTGCATACTCTCCCTCAAGATTTGCCCCTCGCATACGGTGATCTATCAGCTTTTATACTTCAAAAGTTGAGATCATTCAAATCATCCCGTGTTGACATAATTTTTGATAAATATGTAACACCATCCGTGAAACACTGCGAAAGAATGAGACGTGGACCTGGAGGGACCACAGCAGATATTTATACTATTAAGGGACCACAAATGTTGAGACCATCCAATTTTAGAAACTCATTAAGAAACGATCATTTCAAAGCCAAGTTTGTGAAATTTCTTGCCGAAGACTGGAAATCCCCACAGCGTCATCAATATTTGGGTAATCTACATTTGGTGGTGGCTTATGAGGAATGCTGCTACTCTCTAAAAAATGGATCCGTAACCATCGAAACTGGGATGGAATGCTCGCACGAAGAGGCAGATACACGTATGTTCTTCCATTACGCTAAATATTGTGATGCTGAAACAAGCAGAACACGAAAAAAAATGTTGTGGTGCGAACTATCGACACGGACGTGATGGTAATATTTTTGGGGAACATGGCGAAGATGCCCGACAATACAACTACACAATATCCCGTGTGGTTAAACATGAGTACATCGACTTCCCGGAGATACGTAAATATCAACAGTATTTTACAAGAAATTGGCAACAACGTAGCCAAAGCTCTGCCAGGGTATCATCTGTTTACAGGGTCCGATTTTACAGCTGCCTTTTGGCGTAAAGGAAAGGTTAGGCCACTACAATTGATGAGGAAGAACCAAAAATTTATAGATATATTTTCCAAACTCGGACTATTTGACACAATTCCTGAGGAGGACATATTGGAATTCGAAAAATATACATGCCTACTGTATGGCCAAAAAGGTTGCGCCGACATAAATAAAGCCAGGGCCAATATTTTCCTAAACAGGTATTTATATCTTACATTTAACATGTTTGTGTAATAATTCATATTGCAAATCAAATGTTTGTACTGTTCATGCTATTTTTCTATTTAGGTACGACAGCAACGATTTTTCTAAGTTGGCGACAAGTATTTCAAAAGTTGAGGCAGCAAGTCTCCCACCAAGCAAGAGAGAATTGCTCCAGAAGCTCAAAAGATGCAATTATATGGGTTTTATATGGAACCACGCCGACATACCACGGCCAGAACTACTAACCAGCATGCGACCAGATAACAGTGGATGGTTTATTTCGGAAGAAGGCGATTACTCACCACTCTGGTTTGAAGGGCCTCAATTGCCAGAGGAAATTACCAACATTGACGACATAGAAACTGAGGACGACACTGAATATGAAATTGAGCAAGACACAGACTCTGACAATACAGACGACGAGGACGACTGAGTTTTTTTCTAGTTTATTCTTGTAATTTTCAGTAACAAATTTCTTGCAAATTAATAAATTGAAAATGTAACAGAGACGTTTTGTGTTATTTTTGCTAATATAAACCTAATCAGTACTATTGTGTTTCTTTCTTCAATATTTTATACCACACCACCTATATAATATGTAGGTTATAGGTATGAGTACATGCGCACAAACTCAGTTTTTGGATGCTGCTAATCAATCAATTTTGGAATACATACCAGGTATTTTATTAAGCGTTATCAAACCAATTTTTTAAATTTGCTTATCACATGGGTTATTTTTGGCACATTTTCAGATATTTAAAATTTCAGATTCATGGGCTACTTCCGAAATATTTACATATTTTACTGAATTATTCGTCAAGGAAGTGAACTAAGTCAATATAACTCGGTTTTTTCATGCCACTAATTTGGGTTATTTTTCAATTTTGTCTGTCAGATTGACCAAAATCTTCCAGAAAACAGAGAGATACGATTGAAATGTTCATCAGGGGAGGCCCCTGGATCAACGGATCCCAATTTTTCCCATGCTGCTCATCACGTAATTTTTGGCACATTTTGACATATTTAAAGTTGTCAGATTCATGAAAAGCTTCCAAACAATTGACAGATTTCATTAAATCATTCATCTAGGAAGTGGTCTGAGACGATTCCACTCTGTTTTTTGTATGCTGCTGATCACGTAATTTTTGGGATATTTTCAAATTTTTACCTCAGATTGACCAAAATCTTCCAGAAAACCGACAGATTCGATTGAAATGTTCATCAGGGGAGGCACCTGGATCAACGGATCCCAATTTTTCCCATGCTGCTCATCATGTAATTTTTGGCACATTTTGAAATTTTTAAAGTCGTCAGATTCGTGAAAAGCTTCCAAAAATTTGACAGATTTCATTAAATCATTAACCTAAGAAGTGATCTGAGACGATTCCACCTAGTTTTTTGCATGCTGCTGATTACGTAATTTTCGGGACTTTTTTCGAAATTTGAAATTCTGCCACAGCCAAACTCTTCCTGTTAGCCATCTGACTCGATGGTTTTTGGCACCAGGGATGTCATGTCTACTGTTCAAAATTGTCAAACCTTCTGCTGCTTATCACGTGCTTAATTCTCTGGTAGATCCCGGACTATATGGCATCGAATGGACTAAGCACGTAGTAGCTAACTCACTCGTTAACCCCATTATCAGTATTCTTTCTTCCAATCATTACTTATCAAGCAAACGCATTTCATAAAACAACAAAACGTAACATCAAAGTGAATGTAACACAAAATGGGCTCACTAATTCGATGCAAATTACACGGAATTCATTTGCTAACGTGATTTGCAAAGAAAGAGCGGAATAAGGAAGTCACTCACGTCATCAGAGAAAAAATAACTTATTAAAGCTGTTTTTTTTTTATTGTCGGTAATGTGCACGTGTGTGTGTGTTTTACCTTTAATTGATATCTCCAGTGAGAATACATTGTTACGACAGTGACACGGGTCGTGTTGTACACGGAAACACAATAACTGGTACCAACGAAGTCACTGATTACTAACTTTAATTAGACACAAACGACGGTTAGAAATCTACAAAGGCACTCTTGTAGAATAATTCAAGATAAATTTGTCCAGGACAACACCAAATGTCACCGTATTACAGTTTTGCACCAATTAACACAACAATCACTTTCCACTAAATCGCAAGTCACTTCGATTCCCATTTGTAATATCGCCATGTGTATCTGATCTCGGCCGCTTCAAAATCCAGTATTTCTACGTCGGCCACCTTGCACTGTAGTGACAACTGTAGTGACCTGGATGCTGTAGAGTAGTCAAGAAACGTGTGGTAAGGGCATCTCGAATTATCTAGAGCGTTACATACTGTAATTCTGCCGAGCAGAAAGACCTCCAAACGCTTGGAGTAGGTTCGTACGTTGCCGCATGTTAAGAGTCACGCGTAGGCACTTTTGTTAGTTTTTATCTCAATGTAGTAATATAATCATTTTACACGCAGTTGTCTTACAAAACTACTACAATGCTAATATGTAGGTAGTATTTAGACTGATTTTCACAATATATATGCAAGTAAGTAAAGGAAAACCAGCATTGTCAATTATAGTTTCCAATACAACGGTTACTGTTTATATAGTATTTTGTAGTTTCAAGCAATAAGTAAAAAAGTGAAAGATAATAAGTTAACAAATTAATAGAAACCACATTTGAAGTATGTTTATATAATTATGTTCCATATGTTACATATGGAAGTATGTTTATTAATAGAAACCACATTCTATGCTGGACTGGAACATCCAGTTTATATCCATATTATTAACGCAATGTACATGAAATAGTGAAAAGCGGCCATTTTGAGATGTAACCAATTACATACGTAACTACGGTTATTCTTATCGTAAGCCTTCTATGTTGTGTTCAAGATATTATATACAAACCATATTGAAACACATATAAAACTTGTCAGGTCGTTAGTCTGTGGCCGACACTATTTGAAACGTTTCGGCCACGCTTATGGCTACCATCATCGGTGGCGTACAGAGGAGTTCTTAAGGTATGCTCTATACTGGATGTCTGCTGAAGTTTTACAAGTTATGGTACCGGTCGCGGAAACCTGCGTTTCATATTTAAATGCGTTTCTTAGGAAACGAATATCAAAGGTGGCATTAGTAACGCAATACAAATTTTAAAACAAAATGTCGCAGGACATGTGGAACCACTGGGGAAATATTCATTTCTTTTACCAGAAAAATACTGCATACTGAAATTTATGTTTCCAAGTATAACCGGTAATTAGAAGGATGTCGCTGATCATTTTCGGGGAATTCGTTAAAACAGAATTTGTATTCATTATTTGCTTATTGAAAAAAAAAAATGCAAGAGTATAAGAGTATTCCATTAACCTCGATTATGTGTATATAACGCGGAAGGCATTACAGTGTATGGGTAAAAACTGTAGTACTGTGTAGCTGATTTTGTAAAGATACATGTCGTTATAGGAGATTACGTATTACACACAGTGATATCAATAAGCCTAATTAGAGTAACCCAAACACACACACTCGCTCATACATCACACACGTTATAATCGTCGACGATCAAACGGTAATAAAACAAACAGCTTTTGTTTGCTAATTTTTTCTGGTGACATAAGTGACCTCTGTCTTTCTTCTCCTCCTGACGAACCACCTTACATTAATAAATGAATTTCGTGTAATTTGCATTAAATTAATGGAACTACTTTATTCACTCTTACGTCAAGTTTTACGGTTTTGTGAAATGCAACAAGTAATGAGTGGGCTGGTGCGTAATGATGGAGTAATGAAGAAATTAATAACAATACCGTTAGCCATTTATCGTCATTAAATATTATTAGTAAATGCAATAGTAAGTTCACTTCTGAACTTATGAGAGACGAGTCTATCTGTAAAAAATTACTCAGCATTCTCTGCAAATCTATTTTTTATCAGTATTCAACAACTTACGGAATACGTGAGGACAATGTTGGTGGTATGTACTATTCACATATCTTATAACCGGAATACAGGATAAAAATATATTGAAACCACTACGTTCAAGCAACAATTTATAATATGTGAAATTACGAGCGTGGGAAGAGTGGCTTGAATTTCCCAGAAATTTTCCAATCGGCTAAAAAACTGTAATAAAGAGTCTGATTATTTTAATCTAGGCGTAAATACTATTTATAATAACCAGTAATTACTTCTACATACTACGGAAATGTTGTTAGGACATGGGTTCCCCCATGTGGAGCTGCCGCGAAATGAAATCCTGTATACGCCCCCACGTCTGAAATTCTTTACTTTATCGGAGATTATTAAAGCAAAAAACTAAGGCTTAAAAACTGTAACATGTATAGGAATATAGCTTTTTTATTTTTTCAATTAACATGTACACATTTTTTTTAAATCATACATTACACTATAAAATTTTGTTTTCTAAAATATTTGCTTTAGAAGTTGTTAAGAGTAACTGTCCGCAAATCCATGTTAATGTTTCACTGTCAGAAGACAATGTCCTCAAAAATTTCCAAAAATTAATTAATCACCTTTCTAGCAGTTCCAGATATGGTATTTAGAACATCTGGAATCAGGAAAAAATTTTCCAAAATAAAAACTATTACAAAAGAAATGATATTGGAACACTGTAATTGTATATATCCTATAATTTAGTACTTCCTATTTTCTCCTTTCTTCTCTTCCTAATTTCTTTTTCTTTAATGAATTATTATTTATTTATTTTCTTTTACGTTTATGTTACTACTTTACACAAGTAATAATAACAATTAATTTATTACTTTACACAAATAATAAAAAGTAATAGTAACTGAAAACTGATAATTTTAACATTTAAACGACACAAACTTTAAAGTTTGATTTTTTAACACTTTTATTTTTTATAAACAAATATTCTTGTACTGATGAAATTTATTAGTCTTGATAGAAATCAGTTAAATATGTGCAGTTAAGTATGCCACTTATTAGAAACAGGTTTGATTTTGGGAAACTGATTAAATTAGGCGTCATCTGTTTCAGTAAAGTGGAAGCGATATGATACATACTATGGTTTGGTATATAAGAATTTTATTTGATTTAAACGAAACGGCCGACTAAGGTATCTACTAGTTCAATTGAGCTGTATATTAATATGTAAATTACTATAATCAAAAGAAAAAATAAGTTAGCTACTGTATTTACATGCACTTAATTTGTATCATGTTATGTATCATTATCTTCTTCTTTTCCTCAACCCTGAGGTAGGTGGACTTCCAATTCCTTCCCTTCCGAAGACAGTTTCTTAATCATTATAAACCTTATTCCTCCTTTTATTTAATCCACATAACCGATCGGGGGGCTATTACACCGGAGTATTTAACTAAAGACATCCACCATTCACAGAATGCTTAAACAAGGGATATCCTATTGGATCTTAAATGGTATGGTTCCTTGTCGCCTTCTCCATTGTAAGCCGTGACAGTTGACAGTTCATCTGACTTTAGGAATGGTTTCCCGTCACAAGGCCAAAGTGTGACATTTCATCATTTATCCGCTCTTCCGCCCTCGTTGGAGGCCGTTGGCACTTGGTAAAAGGTGGTAAAAGGTATCTCCTTATCCCCGGAGATGCTCGGTTCCTGTATTCCTTAGCCGCTTGTTTATGCAGTGTGTATAAGCAAACGTTGAACTCCTCCCTCTATCTAGAGTAGAATGTATCGTTATGTAGTAGAGCCACCCGAGGTTTATTTTTGTAGTTCCACAGTCATGTCAGTGAATGACAATTTATGGCACCAATTATAGGTATTGACAAATTGGCTAAGTTTTTTAACGTGAGACTTCCTACAGAATTCCATAAGTTATACACTAATAAACGCTTACTGCTGTAATCCATCATTGGTAACATATGTATTATCCGGCGTACATAAACTCTTAACTTTTTGTATCATACTTATTACAGTCGTAAACCATTCCAACTTTGTCAAATTTTGTTGCTTCCCTGCTATAAACACTTTTTCCTCGAACGAGGCCTTTCGGTTTTGCAACCATTATCAAGTTCTTCCTACAACAACCTAGTAGGAACTAGTTGTTGTAGGAAGAACTTGATAATGGTTGCGAAACCGAAAGGCCTCGTTCGAGGAAAAAGTGTTTATAGCAAGGAAGCAACAAAATTTGACAAAGTTGTGATGAAGACTGATAACATAGAGAAAATAACTGATAGTAAACCATTCCGTTAGTTATATATTTATAAATATGTCTGTACTACTTACGTATAAAAATTAGATTTAATTAAAATGTATGTACATAGTACTTGAAGTATTAGATTAAATTGAATTTTTTCTATTGAAACCCACATATCTAAACAAGTGTGCTATACAAAAAATTACTGAAGGACGGACTGCTTTCATGTCTGCTTGTGATTCTCGCGTAGATCGCCAAGCGATAATTAATATCTGTTTCAGAACTGAGAGTTTTCATAATTAATTACTGCATTTATCATGTCGCCCAAATTTGTGAGTGCTTCAATGATTACATTCATTACTCGTATGTTCACTGTAAGTTATTATAGCCTTGCTGGTTTCTAATGAATATAATTATTCCTGAGAATAACGTATTTATTTAACTCTCCTGATTGTTACAAGCAAATTTAAATTCTCTATGGATGTATACGTCAGCGGAATCGTTCACAAAACGCAGATGAGTAAATACGTTATTATTTCCTGGTACTTTTCATTACTGATAACAGGAAAGATCACATACATCAACAACCAAACTGAAAAAATAGCCTACAAATTCAAAAAAGCAGGATACAGAATCGCATACAAAACTACTAACAAAACAGAATACACACTATCAAAACACACACACAAAACACAAAACAAATTCGATCTACCTGGTATTTACAAACTAAATTGCTCAGATTGTACCACATTCTAAATAGGCCAGAAAGGACGTAGCTTCAAACAAAGATACATTGAACACACAAAGGAACTACATTCCACTACAGAATCCACCTTCGCAAACCACCTCATTGAAGCAAACCACACATACAGAAACATCGACAATAACATGGACATTCTACATGTATACACAAAAGGCCGAAAACTAGACATTCTGGAACAATTGGAAATATACAAATACACGAAAACACATAAAAACGACATCCTAAACGAACAGTCACAATTCAAATCACACGCATTATTCGAACATATCACCCACACACACAACATCGATCTTTCAAAAGTCGATACCGTCGCCAAGAACAAGACGGACAGTGCTCACAACGGCAGCCTCTGAAGAAGCTTTTTAAAAGCAAATACCGGTTCAGGCTATAAGGTAAAACGTTTACGTTTTTTCCCGTAAAAAACTTTGTGTTCCGAGTTGATAGTGAATTAATTATATTTAGTTAAGTAAAGGACACGTCATGGACAACGAAATCCAAGAATAATGAGACTGCAAAGATTTTTTAGTGCGGGGATCAGAAGAAGAATGCAGGCGGAAAGGACCTTAGTAGCACATACCGAAAAACGATGACTGAAGTAGCTTAGTTTTTGACGAGAAGGGGGGATGAACATCCGGATGACGGAAAAGAGACGAAGACGGCCAAGGTCTTGGAACGATATTATGAAAGGAAACATGAAAGCTCGTATATATGTTATGAAATATGATATGAAATGGAGATACGCTGCGTAGATATGGGTGGCGCTTGAGGACGGGAAAACAGAAACAGCAAGATACTATATAAACCCCATTAAGTTGAAGAAGTGTGTATGTGGATGATGGAAATTTATGAAAAATTCTGTGAATTTTGTTTGTTAACATCGAATTTTCTGGTCTCCAATATTACCCTATTTCCCTTCTTGTTGTTATACTCAATTACTACATGTGCTGACTGGAATTAGTATACGATTGCAGTCTTTCGTTGTAAAGAAGCCACTCGACCTTAAATTAGCAACGAATAAGCCTTTCTAAGGTTGATGGAGACAATGTCTTCAGTAAAGTAAGGAAGATTATGTCCCAGAAAACAAACAAGTAATAGGTAGAACTTGGAATTCTTGAATTTAAGGAATCTCTCAGGTCACTAGAAGCCACAAAAACAGATAGACAGAATTTGCGTGGCGTGCGCCATGGTTTGTGTGCATTGTCCGGGCCGGAGCCCGATGGACGACACTTTCAAACGGTGCAGGGTGGTCGTATTGCTCAGCACTAGGAATGAGGTTTCTGGTCCTCCTGTTCACTGACCTGCATGAGAAGGGTTCAAAATTGTTGCTTCAGCCTATCCTCACGCTGGATGCGCGATACTCCGTGGGAGCCAATGTATCGATCACAGGACCTTAGAGGAGCGCCTGGTGTGGTTGATAGACTTGACTGACCTGAGGCGATGTCAGACATAACGATGGGCTGCTACGCCAAGTGTAATGACTCTCGCATTTAGGCACTTGCACACCTCGCGGGGTCCCATGTCTGAAGATTCAGTTCAGCCGATGCGACTAAGCAGTGCAGACTGAAAGATATGTTATTAAGAAAGCATCGACCTGACCGCACGACTTAGGTTGATCTCCGCGACACCACCTTCGAGCTTAAGGATACGACCCGTAGGACCATAGAGCAATCCTGGCGTCGGCCGGAGCGGTGAGCTGCCGCGCCCAGACGAATGGCTCCCGCAAGGTGGCCTTGCACGCCTCGCGGGTTCCCGTGTCGTGCCGGGCGACAGGCCAGCTGTAAAGCAGGAGTGATTATGCTTATAAAGGAGAAGACGAAAGTATCTGGACAAAACAAGGCTGTAGGACATCCACTACTATACTAGACTTGACCAAAAGAGCGTGCTATTTTTGTTTTTGTCTACATTTACAGTACATTGCCTACTGCTCTCACTCGGATATAACACGACTATTGCAAAATTTTTTGAATGCACTTTTGTGGTATAGCCTTGAGCTCGCTCAGTGAGTTTTGATTACATCTTCAACAGTCGCGTAACGTAGCACTTCCGTGATACTTTTCATTACCTATAACAGGAAAGATCACATTGGTTCATATCTAGGAATATGGCGCATTACAAGGGTTGCTATGTCGTTACAAGGTTTTACTTACCTAAAAGGTTCTTAAACATGCAATCAGGTGCATTAGCGGGATGCAGTGTCCATAGATTAATTTCCGTAAACGTGGCCGTCTTCTGCGAATATCTTCACTCAAATGGTGTTAGTGGCCGACTGGTAAGCTTACTGTTGCCGGTAGTGATGTAAACTCAAGGAACGCGAAAACATAGCCTAATCTTCATCTGACTATCACGATTGTCAACTCATGCGTGACAGTCTTTGAAACTTTTGTACTATCCCAAGACCCCTCGTTCTTGCATATCAATGTTGCCGTAATCAATGCAACATTCACGACGAAAGAGCGGTTCACCTCGGCATTTAAACAACATTTAATCCACGATCTTCAATCTTCCGTTGTATAATGTTAAAATATGTGCTAATACACAAAACACAAGCAATTAGCAAACACAAGCAACCTAAAGAATGCAAACAATACGGCTAAACTATTAGACGATTGTCACTATAATGTCTGCCAACGTCACATAAAAGTTGTTTATGGTTGACACTTGTAGTATTCAAAAATTGTAGAAACTTTTTATCAGACCTACAGACGAAATTCCTCTTGTGATTCCCAGCTGTAATTTGCTGTTACTGTGCGCTGCCAACAGCCAGCCTAGGTATCCTCTACGCTGGAACAACTGCTTAACCGCAGCATTATAATGAATATTTTAACACAATTTACATAATAATAATGATTATTATTATTATTCCGGCTGTACAATGTTTATACATTTTCCGGAACCAAAGATTACAGAATTGATTGAATTCTCATCTTCCATTGCTGCTTGTCCATCCAAATATCTTAAATTTCTCATTCCGTCAATATAGTCTGAATTTTTTCTACCCAGGTGATGGGTAGGCTTCCTTTTTTCCTTCTCATTGGTGGGAGCCCATTCCATTACTCTCCTTGGCAATCTTTCCTGTTTTTTGTGTGTGTCCATACCATTGTACTTTTTTGTTTGAATAAAAGCAACATTTTTTTACATTTATTCTGTCCTTAATAACTTCATTTCTAACTTCCTCACGTGTGGATACTCTTGCCAAACGTCTTCAAAAGTCCACTTCTGATGTCGTTAATTTTTTCTTGTGAGTTTATTGGTAGTCCAAACGTCTCAGCCGTAAGTCATGATATTTCTAGCAATGGTTTTAAATATTTTGGTTTTAGTTTCTGTTGTAATTTGCTTATCCCACAGGATTCCATTTAATGTATATGTAGCCATCTTTTCTAAATTACTTCTGGACTGTATTTCTTTGTCTTGCTTCCAATTGACCGTAATTTTCACCCCTAAGTACTTGCATTCCTCTGTATATGAAATCTTCCCCATATCTTCCTCCAATATCAGGTCTTGCTGAAGGTCACCTATTTCCCTCTATTTTGCTTTATTCATATTTACCTTTAGTCCCCATTTGTGATATTCTTGTATCAATTTTCTAGTCATGTACTTTATGTCCTCAAAGTCTTGAGCCAAAAGTAATTGCTCATCAGTAAACTGTAATGAATAAACTTTATCACCATGTTCCATGTAAATGGAATTCCCATGTTCCTGCGCATTTTTTTTCCAGATCTCTACTGCTTTCTCCATATAAATTTTGAAAAGCGTGGGTGATAGACAACATTCCTGGCGTTATGTTGATCTGGTGAACATTCTTGGCGTTTTGTTAAACTTGAAACACTGGTGACAAATTCTTTCCTATTTTTATTCTCTGTATTGGATTGTTATATAAATTTTGTGTTTCTTTTGTGATAATAGGGTTGATCTTGAGTAATTTATAAGCGGCTTTTTTGTAATCACTCTAATAATTGCTGCGAAGACACGTGACATGATACATTTACAAAATTATTACCAGAAACTGCGATGGAGAAATTAATTGTCACCTGATTGACATACACGATTGACATACATCTGAACAACACTTATTTCATTAACAGGGTTCAGAAAAAAATAATATGTGTATATATTTTCAAATAATTAAAACTTAATTTAAAAAGCATACTACGTAGTATGACTGTGAATGCGTATTTAATTTTTTCGTTACTGTGAAAAATAATAATATAAAGGTACAGTTTACGTAAGACGGTTAACTGGATCCGTTAGTTGGCAGCCATCGATAACTTAATATAAACAGTAGTAACTATTTGTTACTGTGTAATTTGTAGAACTGCTGTAGGAACGTTGTTGATATAAAACATAAATTATATGCCCGTAGATTATGTCATAAATTTTCATAATGTGAGATTATGGGAGTGGACAAGAATGTGCCTAGGTTGCTGTGTTTTAGGCGCTACACAGAGTTGCATAAGTTAATACAAATCAAAGTAACCGGCAGTATGTTTCGCACCGCTGAAGAACAACTGTAGATCACAACTTAATACCTGGAAAACAAAAACCATTCAACTCCAGCCATGTAAGCGTAGAATATTATTTATGGTATTACATAAGTTACGTAAAATGGCTACAAAATTATCACAATATTTTTATACAAGCAAGGGGTTCTCTAAGAATATTGCTTGTCTCATGTGTAGTTCAAAGTTTTTGTGGACATAAGCTTAAGGATACTGGCTAGAACATGCGGCAAAATGGAGTTTCCAATGGTAAGAATCTTATTCATACACAGTTCTCTTTTAGCTGATGATCAGGTAATAGTTGCTCAAAACAATAATGACGCTCATTGTGATTTTAGGAAATTACTAGAGCAGTACAACAATTATGGATTAAAGACATTTTAGATAAAAACAGAGAGCATGGCAAGCTATTATCATATAGATGCTGAAAGGAATAGGCTAAGGAAACTTAATGGCCTTGGTTTTTGGTAACCACTTAATGGTAACTTAAGGAATAACCACGTAATACCACTTAAGGAAACTTAATGGTATTTGGTTTCAATGAGACAACAGAATGGATTTCAAAATTATGAATAGATAAGCGTGTATGTTAATGAAATCATTGCGGAGTAGTAATAGTGTGATTAGAACATAAAAGCAATGGTGAATAAATCAATAGAAGAACTGATCGATTAATATCATAGATCCAAGATCTTATCGTTAATAATTTTGAAGAACGATATATTTTGCGTCTCTTCTTTCTTATCCGGGATAAGAGGGAATAACACCAGTATAGTATAACATTGTATCTTGAATCAAACCCTCGGTATGGATTGTATACAGTTGGACGTATTGTTTGCTGAGCTTTTAAATGTTCCATCCATAAATAGCGTTTCTTCTCATTGAGTGCAGGACTTTCTTTTCTGCTGGAAAAAATCAAGACCCTTTTCTGTGGCACAGAAGAGTCGTGAGCCAGAAGAAATTGACTTCGGTCGTTCATTTGTAACAATTCAGATGATAAATTGATGTCTTCAGGCCTTGCTGGTTCTTGTTGTATACCCTGAGTCTTCCTTCGAATTCAGTGAAAAGTAATTTTCGAAACTAATTGAGAAGGCATTTCTGTCAACTAGTTCACAGCCGTGATTGGATAATGGCCTTACTTCGTCTGTATAAACAGATGATATTGGAGTGTTTTTATTGCTCTTGCTCGGCAATATAGATATAGCGATACACAAGTGCTTCTAAATTGCATTGGCAGCAAAATCTGGTACACATATATGTGTACCTTCAGTAAGAATACTGTTATTCTTGTTGGATATCCGTTCTTTACATTTCGATTTTTTATAATTTACATATCGCCACGAGGTCACGTTTTCTTTGTTAACCCTATCAGCTATATAACGGAACCCTTCGTAAAGTGGACAAGGTTTCACCTTGGTTGCTTCTGTGATTTCCGTGTCTGTATAAGTTAAAAATAGAAATTTATAAACTGCCCCATATCATTATGCAAAACTGTACTAAATCTTAAGTATCTTCTCGCAAAACTGAACTAACTATACAGCCTTTCGTACTGATGTAACTGTAACTAACTGATGTATGCAACGTAAATAATGAACTTACCGAAACACCCAGAGAATGGAATTGTACTTTGTCTAAAAGTGTAACGATGACCGTTATTAACAATGATGTAAGAAATTGGGGGGGAGGTGTCATCCGTTTTACTTAGACATCTCTCACTTCATGTAGCCATCACCTCCACAAAATTGGTAGTTCTCTCTTGAAGGCAACTGCTAATCCGGGTAAGTGCTAATGCGTGCTTCTGCTAGTAATCCTATTATTATATTAAAAAACGAATTTTTTCAGTGCTGTAAGGATCTGAAGTTACGTTATAAACGCCCTACATTAAAACTTACAATTTTTTTAAAACAATGATTCTCTTTTTTGGCTAATACAGTAAAAGAATTTAAAAGTAAACACTACATACCGGTTTGGGTTTAAATTCTCTTTAATCTAATACCCGGCATTAACAAATAAATTTTTGTTTAATTTTAATCTCTTTTGGGCTCTGATAACCCACAATTGTTTTTAATTTTCAAAACTGAACACTACATACTCTTTAATAAATACTCTTTAATAACCAGCATGGCTTTTTACACATTTTGCTAACTTTCGATGCTCTATTAGGCAATTGTGTCCAAAATTCTAAATTTTCCAATAATGAACACTGTATTAAAATTTTTGTTGAAATTCTCTTGAACTTAATATCCAATGTGGACTTCTGTTTTTCAGAATTTTGACGTTTCACAATGTTGCCTCCCGCCTATTTATTTTTGGGGTGATCAATTTCATGAACAATAGATATCTGTGGGGCGAAAGTGTGAATACCCGTGCTGGGTTTAAGAAAATCTGTTGAGGTGTTAAAAAGTTATCTGTTTGAGACTTCTCGCTAACAGACATGTAGGTAGAAAGATAGACAGATAGCCAAATGCCATACTGTCGAGTGAAGGCTGAGAACTCGATTCGCTCGTTAAATATATACCTACTAATCTATCTATTTTATCTATATGTCTGTATATTAATAAATCAATTATAAAATCGAATATGTTTATTCTCTATCGATTATATAAATCATGTAACCTGAAGAAGGAAACTCACTTCTTTACTGGGCTATATTTTCTTTCACTGAGAAGACCATTATTTAACGTCCACACGTAGCCTATACTTTTTATATGTGGAGATATATATAACTTCCATGGAAGCTCATCTTTCTCCAGTCATAAAAATCTGGCGGTTCATCTAAACTCATTTAAAGGATATTAAATTTCACTCTTATACATAGGCTACCTTTTAAGTTTTTACAAAGACACTGAAAGAAAAAACATTTTTTGATACAAATCGTTTTATTGTTTCTCAAAATATTCGCCTTTGAGATTTACACACTTTTGCATGCGTTCGAACCAAGTCTAGAAACATTTTTTTCCACTCTTATGATGGTACCTCAGAAATATGGTTTTGGAAGGATTCAACAGCTTCTTGAGGCGATGAAAATCGCTGTCCACGCATTTTTTGTTTGACATTCGGGAACAAAAAGAAGTCGTTTGGCGATAAATCAGGTGAATACGGACAATGAGACATTAATTCGATGTTTTCCTCCTTCAAATATCAATTGTTTGACGTGCTGTGTGAGAGTCGTGATGAAGAATGATGCGACGTTTTCGGTTGTGTTTCCTGATTTCATCGATGACTTGTGGCAAACAAATTGTTGTATACCATTCAGCATTAACTGTTCTTCGATCCTCTAAAGCAATGGTTGCGACGTGTCCAGTGTAAGCAAAGAAACAAGCGATCATTTTCTTGGAAGTGCTTCGTGAACGAACCATTTTTGTTGGCTTCGGTTCATCTTGGAACACCCAAACAGTTGATTGTTGCTTAGTTTCCGGCTCGTACGAATATATCCAAGTTTCGTCTCTTGTTACGATGTTGTATAAGGATTTTGCATTTCCTCGGTCGAATTTTTGGATCATTTCCTTACACCAATTGACAAGAGCCTGTTTTTGATTTTCGGTCAAATTATGCGGAATCCATCGGGAACAGATCTTTTTAACAGCTAAATGTTCATGTAAAATCGAATGTACTGCAGTCTTCGATATGCCTAAGGATGCCTCTATCTCATGGTAAGTCACATGCCGATCTTCTTTAATCATGTTGTGCACAGCATCGATGTTTTGGGGAACAACAACTGATTTAGGTCGACCTTCACGAAATTCATCGCTGACTGAAGCACGACCACGGCGAAATTCCACAAACCAATTGTAAACAGTCTTTTCTCATGGTGATTGATTACCAAAAGTTGTACGAAGCGATTCGAGGCATTGTTGTTGAGTTAGGCCTTTATTAAAATCGTAAAAAATTATCCAACGAAAACCTTCACATGAAATTTCCATTTTTTCACAAACACTTTTGTTTTAAATGCTCACTGTAAACAAACTACTCGGCCAATATCTGAGCTGCAATTGTTTTACAAATAACATATGACAAATTTTTCAACAATGATAATGTCACATCTCACTAGCGCCATCTAGTGGTCGTTTGTAAAGACTTAAAAGGCAGCCCTCGTAGATACGGGTGCATCAAGTTGTGCACAAATTTGGCATTCTACAGTTTAAAAATGGTTACTAAATCCAGCTTTGACGGTTCGCTTTGTCACAACATTGTGCAATTCATAAGACGTATGAAGTACCAGTGTGCCACCAGCTGAAGTATGACGTAAAACATCTCTGACGTACGTTAGCGTATGTCGTGCGGACAGATTTCCTCCAATTTTTCCTGAATACGCTACGTAGGTGTGACAAAGTATGTTTGGGTGTCGTGGAAAGCCCTTTGCAAACGAGTCCGCTGACGAGGGTATACAGTGATACGTTGTGTTTATCAGTCATAAGAACGGTATTATATAGGAATACTATATCAATGTGAAGCTGTCAAGGTTACGACATCCTACGGTAAAATATCTTTTGAACCTAATCACTGAAATAATTTCATCAATTGAAATAATTATTGACGTCATAAGATTACTTAGTAATTATTTAGTAATTAAATATGAGATTTGTCAGCTGAAATACGTACTGATTACAATCCGACCAAAATATCCGCGAGATCCACGTAACTCCATGAGAGAAATCCGTCCTTCGGTAAGTGATTTTTTTATAACGGTTGTTTTAAAGTAGTTAAGTTTGAAAAAAATTAAATTAATTGAATTTTCTGTTTTAAATAAAATGTACATTTACTTACACGAATTAAAATTGAATGTATCATAACAGATGTAACAGATGTATATACATATTAATAAATGTTAACCAAGGGGAATGGTTTTTACTGTAATAAGAATGATAAAAAAGCTTCAGTTTGTGTTGCAGAATAATTACATTCGTTGTCGGTGATTGATAAAGCAATTACAAACATTAACTACTTAATATTGTGTAACTTATAGAATTACTATACGAAATCACATAACACAAACATGAGGAAATAGAAACAGTAAGTGACGATAATTAATGCCATAAATTATCTGAAATGACAGCGTAGGAATCGGCATGAATAAACTCAGATTACAGAGTTGCACACTTATACACTGTTTCATAATGTAACACAGGTTAGTGTATACTGTACTACAGTAAATGCCGTTTAATTAAACCACTAGTTGAATTGAGTCAACCGTTTTATTCAATGGAATCGAATTATCAGATACGAAACCACCACGCAACCTCCGCGTGATTGAAAATACTTCCTAATTCGCAGTAATCGAATGGTCGCTGGAGACTTGTAGAAAATTTTATTTATATTTAAGTTTAATAAATAAACACTTGGTGTAGTTATACGGATACTATTTATTTTTCTGACAAGTTTTTCACTAGTTACGGCAGCTTCAGAGGTTAGATTTGAACCGAGAGAACGGGAGAGTTTGAAAGTGTGGAGTTAGTGTATGACAAAGGGGACAAATCTGCACGTAAAGAAGAAAACTGCCGAACAACGCAGAAGTGATTTGAAGATAAGTAAGAATCAAGCCTTCGAGTTATTGGAAAGAGTGAAATATTTGAGCAACGATGTGCACAAGGTATAACTACATTTGATAATTGAGGAGATGGATCCACTAAGGGCCTCTAGTAGGTTAGGCTCTTATTGCAGTCAACGGTTTAGTCAATTCTCAATTCCATAATTACTGTGTCTACAAAGTTTTATGTCAATATTCCATCATCCGACCTCAGGACATGCAAAAATGTGATTTCCTTCGTGCAATTGTTTTGTAAGTTAAAACCTCAGACAGAATCCTTTACTTTCAAAATTCAATCATATCTCGGAATAAGGTACACAACGTCCAGAGCAGTTTTGGCTCTTCTTCTCCAATAGAAGGATTCTTATCATCCTTTCCAATATGCAAGAAGCAATGCCTTCCTAATATATTACCAATATCAGCATTTGCAGCTGTTAGCATTAAACCATCAAAAGAAAAACAATTCGATGTTACCAGATGAGACTTCCCAGGAGCGGTATGAACATGTTAACAAAGGCTCCAGACACAAACATATACAGAAGATGATGAGAGAAGGGACGACAGTAATTAAAATAAAGATGTTTAAAGTGAACTTGAAGAACAAGCAAAGACTTTGTATGGAAATTGTTTTTTAACCTAATTTCTTTTAATAAGTTAAATAAATAGTTTTTGTTCCGGTTTCTTTATTTAACCATTTTATGAAACTATGAAGATAATTAAAAAAAATATATAAATGTGGCTAATACTTTAACATTAATAAAGGCAAAAGGGCCTATGAAAGTGTTTTTTTTAAATGTTCATTTTCCTAATTTTAAATTATATTCTTGATCTAACCTAAGCATAATCCAATACACAACAATAGAAAATAATTTGATCAGTGAATAGAAATGCTGTACATCATGTCCTAATATTTCCATATTAGTTTAAAACCTTTGAAACTCATTATCTCAAAATGTCATTTTGTCACATGCAACTCCTCAATTGAGAAAATTCTAAAAGACAGTTATAATAAACCTATAGATGTAAGACAATCTTTTATGTTATGTAAAATTACTCAGTGGTCACATGAATAGTTGGTATTTAAAAAATAGGGATTAGATGGTTCATACAAAAAGTCTCCTGCCCTAAGTATAAATTGACAAGTAAGTTTCCCCTGCTACGGAGCTGCGCTTTGATGTCGTCTGTGTTTACTGTGTAATATATTCTATATGTAGCCAAGGACTTCCATCCTCGTATTTCCAGTATCTCTCTGCCATCTGAGGCAATATCTTCTCATCTGTTCACTGGGCAACATTTTGGCTTCTTGCCTTTCATACTTTCTATAAGCACTCTTTTTGCTTTCTACCATTGTCTGTTTTCACGACATGTATAGCCCACTGCAGTCTTCTAACTATTAAATAGGCCTATATTTACATGAGGAGCGTTAAAAATTAAATAATAGTTTGGTTTAGCTTCAAATAAAAGAAACAAATTCCGAAGCTGGTAGAACTGACTGATGCGCTGGAACAAATTCTAACCTCTCTCAGTCCTTCAGCAAACAGCATGAATTGTTCTTAGTTTTGCGAGTATCAGTGAAGCAGATTAGCAATCAAGCGTGGAACAACGCATCATTATTAAATATCTTACGAAAGAAAACATGAAAGTCAGAAATTTTGAAAAACTTAAGAGACAGTTTGGTGAACAAACAGTGTCAGATATACACGTCTATAAATGGAGTAAATCTTTCAAAAACGGCTGAGAACGTGTCGAAAATGAAACGCACCTAAGACCCCCCAAAAACATCGCCAACAGTAGGATGGTTGACAGTATCTACACACTTGTTCGAAATAATCGTCAAATCACGGTGCAGGATAGTGCTTCTGCATTAAATGTCAGTGGTGGCAACACTGTATTATAAATTAGCGTTATTATCGGAAAGTAAGGGCACATTGTATTCCGCGAATGCTGACGGACGAACACAAGCAGAACGAACTCGTGCGGGTTGCTCATTCCCTACTTATTGGCACAACATGAAGAAAAGGGGGCTTTTTACAACGTGTTGTCACTTCTTATGGAACCAGAGTACACCATTTTATTCCAGAATCCAAAAAGAGCATTGACAGCGAACACCGCTTTTTCAGCAGGAAAAATTAAGGCTTCATTCTTTTGGGATATGAGAGACGTCATACACGTTGATTTCCTAACAGAACCGAAACCTAAGGGATGCCAACAATTCAAAAGCTAAAGGTCACCGTTCTCCACCATCCCCCACCCGCCCTGTAGTTCGGACCTTGCCCACTCTAACTTTTATTTGTTCCGATTCTTAAGACAGTTCTTAGAGGGAAAATTGTGTTCCAATGAAGAAGTCGTCGAAGCTGTTCGAGAGCGGATGCGACTTATGCCAGAATAATTTTTTTTCTCAAGGGATATTTAAGCTACCGGAAATATATCACCAATGCTTTGAAAAGGATGACGACTGTATTGAAAAATGACTATATATGTAAATTACTACTTTCATATTCCTTTCTGAATAGGTTATAAATTAGAACTCAAATTTGGACGCTCTTCGTACATTGACATATATAATATGTCAACCAGTTATCACGTAATTCTGGTAAATTTTAAACCAAAGTCAAAAGTATGGTAAATGGTACGATGTGTAGCGGTATTATAAAACTCACATAATGGCTAATCACGTTGTGACTGGTTCATTCATTAAAGTCCAGCATTGTGTGTTAAACGCATTCATTACCTGTCAAACGAACGAGCAGTTCGCATTACATAAAACAACAAAACGTGACATTAAAGTGAATTATATATAACCTGGACGCACTAATTTGATGCAAATTACAGAGGAATTCATTTGTTAACGTCAGACGGTTCGGCAGGAAGAAGGAGGTCACTCACATCATCAAAGGAAATTAACATATGAACCCTGTTTGTTGGATTGGCGGTAATTATGCCGTGTGTGTGTGTGTGTGTGTGTGTGTGTGTGTGTGTGTGTGTGTGTGTGTGTGTGTGTGTGTGTGTGTGTGTGTGTGTGTGTGTGTGTGTGTGTGTGTGTGTGTGTGTGTAGGTTAATTATTGATATCACAGTAGACAGTATGTAATCTTCTCACAGGTTTCTTTCGGCAAAACTAACTACACAGAAACCACATTCATTACCATTATATTATGACGCCATTCGTGTTATGTATTCGTAAACATAGCAAACGACACACTCCTCTGCTTATTATTATTATTTCTCTTTTTTTACATAACCGACTGTTCCGTACAATTTTTTTCCAGCAAATTCAAAATACGCGTATTTCCCTCAAATTACTATTTTCACGTGAAACCATAAAATTTAATGAGCAGTATTTTTCTGGTAAATGTCGCTGCTGGATTCTTTCGGCAGTGGTTTTACGAGTTTCGTAGAAACTTAATTTTAAAATGTTTATTACATTGAAATGACAAAAATTTTGAATTTAATTTCATAAAACACGCTTTTATTACGGTTTTTTACGTCTTGTTTTCTCATATCTTAAGTCTTATTCACGTCTTGTTCGGGAATAAGAGTCTACAAGGAACAATTGTTCACAGATATCTGTATACATTTCCGAATACAGAAATTTGGTTACAGTATCTTCTCTTTTATGTAGTACCCAGTTTACACAACTCCGTGTAAGCGAAATATTACGAGGTTCCAGTTATGGAGCCATTGGCCCGGCATTTTGAGGACACCTAGGGCTTGCTCTCGGCAGTACAATCTACCAAGACGGTATCTTTATCTACGAACCTGTAACTTAAAAATCGCAAGAGACTTATTCTCCAAAAACACAGGCCTACACAATATGGTAGGTCCTACAGCTTTGACTGCTTTCTCCTATTTTGGACAATAAACGGGTACGTGGAAAATAAAAGAATTCACGAGTTAATAGATAGAAGTTTAGAATACTACGGAACTGTTTGTGTAACTGTCTTGTATGACTGTGGCCTCGAGTAGCAAACAAAATCCACGAGGATCGTGTACAGGCTAAGAAAATGAGTGGTTTCTTCACTTAGTATTTTGCAACCCCTGCCCAAGTACCTGTAGCAGGCTTACAATCGGCTTTGGTGCTAAATCTCTTTACCGCAATATGTGTGTCCACCTCATTTCCATGTATCACCTTGACATTATGGAGTACTGGTGAATCCGGTTACGAGGGGAGGTGTCTTAGGCACCTGCGCCCTCGTACGTAAAACTTACGTGCAAGACGTGGAACGGTGTCGCCCAAGGATCACATACTGACTGTTCTTTTAACAAGCGAGAAGAAAATCGAAGGGGGGCTTTAATCGCTAGGCAAAGCCCCAGTTGAGGACACTTTGCATTTTCCATTTATCTATACTATCAAAGTATCCTCACAGCGGGACTTCATAAGTTATGACCAGCAGCCGACAATCATTTTATAGGCCCGAAAGGCTTTCCTGAACAGTCATCTGCGCCGACCCTCTGCATGAATTACCCCCACTTTCAAGTATAGCTAAGTTTCTATAGAGAAGAGAAGGGAGACAACGCTATAAAATTCACTGTCTCACTTCCATATTATTTCCCTCTCTGCCACACACGTTTCCGTTGTTCTCGCCAGTCTTGTTGCAGCCGATGTTCACGCTATGAAACACTGCACAAAACTGTTCTGCGCATGTGCGAAGTGAATGAAAATTGTGTTAGCCTTACAACGAGGTGTTTGTCTACTGCGCATCGAGACCCAAGTGTTCAATTTACATCGTCCTGCCTCTACAAAGTTTTCGTGTCACAGTCGGACCGGCGGGTAATGGAAACAGTTGGCCCACACGAGCGGATGTTTTCTTAGGCGTCTAAGTGTGGGTACATCAGTTGAGCCCAAGGTCAGGGTGAACAGCTAGA
This sequence comes from Magicicada septendecula, assembly GCA_034769895.1. Taxonomy (NCBI): domain Eukaryota; kingdom Metazoa; phylum Arthropoda; class Insecta; order Hemiptera; family Cicadidae; genus Magicicada; species Magicicada septendecula. The sequence goes on from CM068370.1 coordinate 368,409,191, forward strand.
CACTTGATTTGGTCGTTCGCAAAGAGGGGTATCTGGAATCCAGGCTGCCTGAGTACGTCACCAACGGTAGACAGAGAACATAAGGGGGCCGAGAACGCTTCCTTGAGGGTCACGTCTCTCGGAATAGAAGTAGTCGTCTAGTCTCACCCAGAAGGTCTTCTACATCAGAAAGAGGGTAGGTACCTATCGGATGAAGGTAACAGTCTGGAAGTTGGAATTACCGTGCTTTTTAGAAAATTCTATAATTTCTAACGCCGTCGAAGGCTTCCTCATATCCAAGAAACAATCTAGGGATATCTTTATCTAAGAAAGAGCAGCCTCCTGACACCCTACGCTCCTTCTGCATTAACCCAGTCTCATCAGCTGACGAGTGGTGGAACGGCCTGCACGAAAGCAAAACTCTTCGGCGATCAGACAGTCAAAGTATTGCAGAATACAACGATCTCGTACGCGTCGTTGTTTGAATCACTCAAGCAACTTTGATGTAGGAGACTTTGATGGGCTGGAGGTTGTCGGCACACGGGGTACGGAAAGCATCGTTTCCCTGCTTCGGTGTCATTCAGACAGTATCCTTCCGTCATTCTTTGGAAACGTAGGTCAATCTGAGACACGCGTTGAACAATTTGACCAAGGGAAGAATCACTTGCTCGGGAAGACGATGAAGGGCGGTGATCAAACACTGTCAGTGGATTTGCTTGCTCGGAGTTCCGCGAGCCGATTTGAAATTTCCGACCTGCCTAGAAAGATGAGGTCTGAGGTGCCGGTAAAAGAATGTGAGAGAAAGTTCTCTACATTGATTCGACTTGCACCGCGGGCGGGTTTAGGGTGAATGCCGCTTATAACACAAGCCATTGGGACTGAGCCTTGACTTCCTCCGCACGATCTGACGATGGCGGGAATTTGAGGTCGACGCCTCATCCCCGTCAATCAGATGGGATGTTGTACTGGCAACGAGACAGACCTGTTATAGAGGCACTTCTTTGTATAAAAGTTTTCAATAGTGCCTGACTAGTCAATACTTCAAGCTACAACATCATCACCTCTTCTAATTAGGTCGGTTACTTTGGCATCTCTACTTTGGCTCTCTAGTGAGGTAATTAATGCTTTCTCATTAACTGCTCCTTGCCCCACCCTGAATGAAAGAATCAGTGTTAAGCACAAAGTTTGTTATTCTGTCGCCAAAAAATTGCCTTCGCGTTTCTAAACCGCCGTAGAATGTCAACAAAATATGTTACGCCATTACAGAGCAGTCTACGTGTAGCCCGGCTATAACTTGTGTGTGCGTGCGTGCGCGCGCGCCTACATATTGCTGCTACTTTGAGATGAAGGACAATTACGCGACACTTGTCACGCGTCCGCAGCCGAGACTGTTCCAGGCTTCACCGGTCCGCACGCACTGTGTTCAAGGCGGCAAGCTATTACGCTCTACTGTTTTCTAGTAGTGTTGACGCGTATTGTGGATTATTCTGGAACACTTGTGCTATATATTTAAACAAAGATAGCTGCCGCTTAGTTTCAGTTTTAGTGGCGATTTATTCCAGTGAGTTTCTAAGTTATTGTCGGGCGATTTAATTAGTGCGTCTTAAGTGGTGATACAGTGCAGAATTCTTTATAGCTGACATTATTATTTGTATGGACACATTAACGTAAATTATTGTACTAGTATAATCTTGTTGAATAACTTGTTGATTGCAAACTGTTAATTGTGATAATTAAAGCTGGTTTTTAGTGACTTCTTGTATTTTGTTTTCCGCCATACGACGATAAGTTAGACCGTTGTAACAATATGTATGCGTAAATAAACATAGGCCTACCTGCTAAAAAACATGTCAGTTTTCAATACAAAAGCACATAGAACTTGTATACATAAAACTCAAGTGCCAGTAGTGATAAACCCACTTTGCCACTGAACTATCGCCTTTCTCTGATAACAGTCGAAATCAGCGTCGTACACAACCTGTTCACGGACGGTATCCGCAATCACGGCCAGCGCTAGGGAAATGTTGTTGGCAGTTAATCTTGGTCCAGTCATAAAATACTGGCGGCTTATCTAGACTCACATAAAGGGGAGGAAATTTCACTTTTATGGATACCTATAAATCAAGAGGAGTGTGAATTTGATACTTTGCAGCTTTAAAATGTTTGAAGCGCAGATTGCGCGGTTTTTCTCACAATATTCTGTGCATTACGTGTCCAGCTGAGGAATGACGTATGGTCTGTACGACGTAGGCCTTAAACATAACTCACTAGCGCAAGTTTACAAGATTGAATCTACCGCGTTTAATATATAGAGGCTGAGCGGATACCATGAAGTCTAACCCTTTAGCGAGTATTTTTTTAACTCGCAATGCATGTTTTATTTATATAATTGCATTTACTGAAGTACAATAATTGACAATAAAAGTCAGCAAGTTTAAAAGTCTTTCTGAATCCTTACTATTTACTTTGGTTGGACGAAATCAAGTTTAATATCAAGACGCTTGTGTATAAAACTATCGATGAATCAATAATTATATGCGGCAACGTTCGTTAAGACACAGACAAATTCTGAAGCAATGGAAATTAATTGCCCGAGGTTAATCAGAACGTCTAACTTAGAGAATATCCGAATAAAGATTTAATCGGAAGATATAGCCAATCGGAAGGTGAAGGTAGTCCGATTTAGTAAAGTCCGATTTGTAGGAACAGAATACTTCTGGATATTTCTATTTTATAAATATGCAGTGATTCTGTGAAGAAGGCACAAGCACTGCGAATTCAGCATTGTTTATAGCTAAGGCTTTTTGTGCTATGCGAATGTGTGTGTGTGTGTGTGTGTGTGTGTGTGTGTGTGTGTGTGTGTGTGTGTGAGAGAGAGAGAGAGAGAGAGAGAGAGAGAGAGAGAGAGAGAGAGAGAGAGAGAGAGAGAGAGAGCGAGAGAGAGTCCGTCTCTCTAACCATCTGTCTGTTTAGTAACGTCAGGCTTCTTCTTCTTCTTCTTCTTCTTCTTCTTCTCTTCAATCCAGATGTTTGTGGGCTTGCCTTCCCTTCCCTTCTTACCCTTCACGTATACTCTACCTTATTCCAATGCGCTCGAGTTAGATATTACTTGACTGATGAAGACTCAGACTCTGTTCTTCGTCTGTTGTAAGGTTATTCTTGGTATGTGGAATTCGGAGAGACACACGAAAATAAGAAAGTAAGACAGGATAATGTAAGTATTTAAGTCAAGTGACTCGATTGAAAACGTTACGTTAGAAAGTCTTAATACAATTAATATCGACACTTCTGTTCAAGAAAAACAACCAGAAAGTCTACGTGGGGGAACCAAAACGATATTTTAATGAATTAAGTGTGTGAATGGTTATCTTTTAAGAGACAAAATATCAAAATATAAAGGCCAAACAATTTATACAACGATTAAATAAAATACGAGAACCAGTGATTAAGCTAAAATATACAGTAGGCCTTAAGGTAATGTTAGAAAATCAAGGTAACAATAAAGATTAGGCCACGACGGAGATGAAAAACAAATAGATCAAATAGCTGTTAGAAAGTAAAGTGTCCGCACTGCGTTTTCCTTCCTTGTGTTCTGCAATTCGACAATAACTCATAATCGTTTCCACTGATAGGGTAGGACAGCTGACCACCCATGAAAAGGTTACGAACAGTTAACACTGACACTGTACTGACGTCGACCTATATTAAATTTGCTGAATTGAATCTGATAGAGTCAACAACGACAACGTCTCAATGTGACGTACGTTAGCTGTCTTTGTAACGTAATTATGATCGATGACTCTATCAATCTCTGTATAGAGACAATCTTATTGCGACATATGAATCTCGCACAACATCTGCAACACACACTGTTCCAATCGCCTATATTTCTACTCGTTGAAAGCACTGGCTCCTCTAGTGATCAAAAGCTTTCGATGTGTATCTGGTTCTTTACATTACTAGTTACCTTTCGATTTGGAACTTCAATACTATTTAGTTAGAAAAATACCACCTACTGCCCGTCCGTCGAGGAGTAAACACTACGTGACTATTAACAGACGTCACAGGTGCAGATATTCTCATGTGCTCGTGCGCGAGAATGAGTGTCTGGGGAGATATCTTCCCGCTCTGAGTTCTACGCAGCTAGTGAGATCCCGTTTCCGCATCACTGACAATGCCAGGTGAAAACCATAACAGAAAATTATGTAAATCAGATGAAAGGAACATCAGGTTTGTAAGAGAAACATTCACTGATGATTCTCCTTATAGAAAAGTGATTTTAAGGATCTAGCAAATCTTGAGACCAAATTCTGCGTAGCCTTCTTTCGTCGGGACTATTTGTGCACAGCTGCTCTATCAGCCCATTTTTGTGGTCTACTATTTTAAAGCTGTATTTTGTTACAGTCCTCCGGATTTCGTCCTTTATGAGAGGCATTTTCGGGTCGGTGTGAAGTGCCTGATTGTTGAGGTACCATGGGGAGTGTACTAGAGCTCGCACCACTTTTGATTAAAATCTTGAAGGATTTCATTCTACAAGATCTTGTAGGTTTGGCGATGGAGCCCGAAGGACCAGACATTATAGGCTTGAGCAAGGATTTTTAAAGTAGCAGTTTGTTATTTAGTGACAGCTTAGATTCTCACCCAAGGATCCAGGATATCTGTCTGATCTTGAGACCTGACTGCCTTCGTTTGATTTGGATGTGCTTCATGCTTCATCAACAGAAGCCAGATGAGTCGCTGATCAAGGTTAAGTCTAAGTTACTTAGTTTCAGTCTTCACTGGTACAGGTGTGTTATTAATTGTTACAGATAGACAGAAGTCACGTTCAATACTAAATGTGACCTGTGCAGATTTTGTTTCGTTGATTTTTGTCCCTCATTTCTTGTACCACTCGTTGAATAGATTTAGATGTATTTGTAGGTTGTCAGAAGAAACTTGCGGATTTTCGATAGCATTGAAAAATCGTCGGCAAAAAATGCAATGGTGGTGGGTTTGTTTCAGGTAAGTCGGCTGTAGGCCTATAGATAAGGAGGAGTAGAGGTCCGAGGACGCTGCCTTGAGGAATACCTGATTCAACATGGTAGTAGGTGGATTTGAAACGTTGTATTTGACTGAGAAAGTTGTATTAGGTACAGATTTAGCAGAAAGTAGTAGTTGGTAACGCCACTCGATAACTCCAACAGGTCCACAGGATAGATAATGAAAAGAAGGAAGAAAACAACAGGGTCTGGAAGAAAAGAAGTTCTACAGCGCAGTGATCGTTGACATCTCAAGTTTTCATTTTTAATGTTATCTTGATCTGCTCTTCAAATTCAAAAACACGCAGTTCTCCAACTACTACCTTTTTCTGAAGTCGCAGTATCTGAAATGGCCAGTCGGCAAAGCATTTCAGTAGTAGCTTGAGGTTTACGTTTTCTTTGGCGTAAGTTTTGAATTTGTTCCAGTCTGTATGTCTTGAGATAAGATTTGGTGACGGCAGTTTGTTGATGACGGTTGTGCTTATGGAGTATTGAGCAACAACCGGAGTATGGTCAGAGATGAGCTCAAAGCAGACAAACCAAGATTCGACTAGATAGTTGGTTCTAGGTATGCCGCTGGTTACGAAGAAGTCTAGAACATCAGGAATCTTTCTAGGGTCGGTTGGCCAATATGTATTTTTGCCGTTGGTAAGAAAATCAAAGTTGTTTTTCAACACTACGCATCGGAGTATCAATGGGATTGAAAGATTAAATTGACGATAAGCTAGACGTTATGCTTAGCAGGAAAATGCCAGATGGAAAATGCCAGGGTTGCTAGACTGAAAACGCAGTGGCACAAAGAAGTTTCCAGCAAAACACTTTTCAAGATGAAAGCATGAACTGGAGACGAACTTTTTACAGAAGAAATCATTGAAGAACTATTGGGGTGTCATTCGTTGTAAAACTGGACAGACAAGTATTATTAATGATAACGATGATGATAATGATGTTGACGGCGACTACGACGTTGACGATGATGATGATGGTAATGTCGATGATGATGAGGATAATAATTGAAATACGACATAATGGTTTCTATTTTTGAAGACATTCTGGAATTCTATGGACAACGTCCTCGCTGCTGTTTTGGTGAATCTGTAATAGGCACTGTTCGGATCGTGTTTACCCGGGTTCTCAACTCAGACACTCTGCACAGTATATTGATGTGCAGTGGAACCATTATCGCAGGTTCCAAATCCACGAAACTCCTCTTCGTCCTAACGATCTTTTGCCTTACATTTTGTCCTGTAAGCCTACTATGAGTTGTACGTAGAAGTTCACATTTCAGTCTTCGCAAACGTAGCCAAAATCTATTTTTCTGAGAGATGTTTTTTTTTTATTAAAAAAAAAAGAGAAAGGTGGTACACATTTACACTAAACTAAACGCATGCCAGAAGGATGATTCGCCGTTACAACCGCTCGACTTTTGTTGATGATGACCGCTCGACTTCTAGCCACAAACCTCGAGCGCCAAGTGGCCGCGGAATGGCTTCAGCACCGTTAAAACATACAAGCAACTTGGCGAATAAGCATCAACCAAACTAATTGAGCTCATTTCATCTTCGCGACTCGCTTTTTCTTTAGTGAAACATTTTGCTAACTTCTGTTCAACATGAGCCCCGTTGTCTAGTGAAGAATTCGTGCTTTGATTGGACATCACTGTTGTTGGTTGTCAATAGAATGGCATTGTTGTTTGAATGCTGTGATTGGGTCTGGGTGAGTATTATTGTTTTCTAAGCATTCCCAGTGTTCAATGTTTTAAAAAATTGTCTTTTATTTTGCGCTGATTTTGAATTTGGTCATGTTAATTTTCTTATGATTGTTGATATATAATATATCTAAGTGTATGTTGATATCCAAGTTTCATTATAGTGCTTTCGCATGTATCCATAAATAATAAAGAAAGAGACACATACAAATGATAATTATTAGCATAGACATAGATGGTTATTGTAAACACTGTGCGGGATATCAGACCGTAGCCCTATGTTAGAAACTTCAAACGTTTCAACCACTCCGTTGGTGCCCATCTTCAGTGCTGGAAGGACTGACAACGGTCTCCGTCAGTAAAACCACAGTACTATGGCTAAGGCGTTGGTCTCCAACACTGAAGATGGCCACCAATGGAGTGTTTATGATAGCTACGACACCAACAGTTAGCTTGAGGCAACAGTCAGCATAGACACTCCTGCAACTATATTTTTCATATTTGTTATCATTATATTTGTATTTGACGCATGTTTCACAAATTCAGTCTGTATCTGTATGCCACTAAGTGAAAAAGAAAGACGCAGAGTAAGAAGTATTGTCAAACAGATAGCAATAGATAATGGATGAAATAAAGCTATCAATAAACTACAAATTGAAATAAAACATAAACCTAGTAATCAAAAATAAACCTCTGAAAATTTACCTAATATGGTGATACAAAATATCCAAACTTAACGTACTACGTAAATGTGACACAAAAATTAAATGAGCTGTGTAAACATACAAATTATAAAATATTTTATAAGTCAAATAATAAAATTAATTTAATAAAATTAAACACAGAACTAAATATAACGTTTACAATGATAATTGAATATACAAAATAAAAGAGAATCTCCAGATTCCAATAAATTTTACATAGGCCAGACCAAGAAAAGGTACTCGATAGATAGGCCTGCCTTCAACAGCGCAATTCGTTTTTAAAGCCGAATATATACAAGTCCATTTTAGTCACACACTCTCTAAATAATGAACATCGACCCCCACATCCTGAAAAGGTTAAATAAATTAAAAACATACAAAATGTATATTTAGAAAATCTCAATATATACAATCACAATAAGAATAATTCGTTAATTAAATAACATATTTAAATAGAAACAGAAAAAGTCAATTTATTTAAATTTAAAACAGCTGATTACGTAATCAAAACAAAAGTTACAACAATGGAAAAATTTTAATCAAAACAAACTTGCCAATTTATTATTTTCTTTTATTCCATTAATATCGTTAAACATCATAAGATGCAGATTGAATTTGTCGGACGTATAAATACAGTAACAAAAGATTAAAAAGTACACATGTAGAAGTAATTATGATTTGCTAATAATGATAATATATATAGTGTGTGTGTTTGTGAGTGTGCGTTGTTATTTGAAGCCGAAATTAAATAGTGTAAATAAAGTAACATTGGAAAAAGCGTAAGCCAAACCGACAGAACTGTTAGAGGAGTAGAGACTTACTGTCTTGGGTGAAAATGCCACCGGAGCTAAGAAAATGAGGTAACAGAACGATCCGTCACGTTGTCAGCCAATGGAGTGTTAGGGGTACCGGTCACTGGGGCGAAAACAAATGACGTCTAGTGGATCCACTAGCGGACGCGTGATTGATGATCTTCGCAATGACTCAATACTAGCCGTCAGAATAACATGTGGTCTCATCAGCATATATTAATGAAGCTCTGGATTGATTGATGACTACAAGTACTGAACTGGTACGTCACCGCTCTCTCTCTTTCTTTGTGGGAGACGAATTTTTAAAAACGTTCAGTCATAACATAAAATACAAACATGCTAAGGCCTGTAGAGGTATGTCTATCAGAACATAGGAAAACATTAAAGAAGGGAAGTCTAACATATGTAAATTAGCTGAACATGTATGGGGTGAGCAACAGAAAATACTGTGGGATCATATAGGTATCGTTCGACGGGAATTTTGTTAAATTTAAATTAAAATATGTGTGTGTGTGTGTGTGTGTGTGTGTTTACGTATAGACCTACGAATATCTGTAGGGCACACATACGAATATGTGGAAAGGGTGTACGATTACCCTATGTATATTGTAGCATGACAGATAATGCCCCTAGTTCTGAATGGAAAGAAAGATCATAAAATAAAATAAAAACAAATTTAAATCCAAGAAAGCAAAATTAAAAATTAATTAAGAACCACCGTAAAGCACAATCATAGTTTGAAGTAAGAATTTCATTAAAACCAGATATACAATGAATGATGAGTAAGAAAAATAAACCAAAAAACTGAAAATAAAGTAAGGAAATACCCAGGTAGGATAGGAGAAAGTAAGGAAGAAACTAGAACAAGACAACATCCACGATAAGAAGGAATGCTCTTAAAAGAAATCAAAACGAAACCCCAAAAGAAAGTAAAAATAACCAATGAAAGTATAACAAAAACCCAAATTTAGAAAACCATGTAAAATAGATATAAACAAAAGTGTATAAAGTAGAATTAAAAGTGAACCAATGGGAATTAGTTATATAATGGAAAAACAAACCTTCATTACCCTCTATAAATAAAATTCTTGATTTTAATAAGACTATAAAACTGATTAGAAATAAAATCAAAGAATTAAAGGGGATCAGTGCAAGTTATTATATTATATCAAATAAACTTAATGTGTCAATGTTTAAGTTCATAAACTAAGTAAATTGTGCATTTATACAACTTTAAAGTTTTTATATTGTGTCGAGAAATAATATTTAATAGAATAATATTTAATAGAATATTATAATGACAAATAGGATACAAGTGTTTCTAAATAACTGACACTCTTTAGCTAACAGCATTCATTAGAATGACAGCGTTAAAACAAGAGCAGGCCATAAAAAAGTGAAGTGACCAAGAATAAATACCCAAAAATCAAACAAAAACAGCTAAGACTGCAAATAAAATTAGTTATAAGAAATAGTTTAAATGATGGAAGGACAGATATGTTTTATTTATAATAAGTTCAAATAACTCAAGACTGAAATGTCAGAGTTGAGTACAATTCTTTTAGTATAAAATTTTTATTATGTGTTAATAGTATTCATCAAGGCTGAAATGTCTGGGCTTGAATACCATTTTATGTTATAAAATATTTGTTATGAGTTAATCGAATTAATCAATGTTAAATGTTAATATAACTAAGTAAGGGAATTGTAATTAAGCTTGTATAAGAAAAGGAAGTCAGAAAGGGTATAAGCAGGCTGTAATATTCAAAAACCAAGTATATAAAAACATGTGAAATCTAGGCCAAATTGCAAATCTCAACAACATTAAAATTAATAAATAAGAGAAGTAAATTGATAAACCGGATGAAATTTGTATAATATAGATCCAACACAGAGTATTACTTACAACTATACCAATACTTTATAAAGATAGTGAAGCAACATATGAAGTATTAATAGAAAAATTGTAAATGTATTAACAGTAGAACATAAGGGGAATTATTTAAATTAAGGATAATAATTAATTTAGACAACCAATTCATAAAATTAAAAGGAATTAAGAGAAAATAAACATTTTATTTTAATCAAAGATTTTGTTCAATCATAATTATGACATAATAAAAATGGCAAACAGTTTAATGACAGGAAGTAAAATTTTAGAGCCTACATTTTCAAAGTACAGTAAATATGGCATTTTGAGATAAAAACATTGTAAGAATATATTATTTGGTATCAAATCACGCAGAAGTAACTAAGGAAAAAGATTATGTAACTATTATTTGATAAAATCAAATAATAATAAAAATGTATTAAGTAACATAATGTACAGTAAGTGTCGACCATGTAACGGAAACGATAAAATTTTAAAACAATGTCTTGCTAATATTAACTGGGCTAAGACGTTTTCGAATGAAGAAGAAAAGAAAAGAGTTGATTATTATACGTTGAGCAGTACACATCAAACGAGCTCTCGCCAAAATATTAATATATAGTGAAGGAAGAAGCATGGCGTACATCAGCCCAAACCTATAAAATTTAAACTCGCGAATTTTGGAAAAAACGTTCAATAACGATTAAAGTAAGTGATTTAAACCAGTTAAACAATAAAAGTGAACCACTATTGAACAGTAAACCGATAATAACCATTTAAACACTTATAAACGATAATTCCTAATATCGAGACGAACGTGCCATTCTCTACCTTATTGACGGGAGTGAAATAAAACGTTAACCAACACAGTTTATCGAAGGGAATCACTAACAACTGATCCAGGACAACCACACTAACACTAGAGGAACGAATCACTATCGCTGGGACGAAAAACCATTGGAAAATCAACATTTATTTGAAGCAGATTCTTCGAGGTGCAGTTGTCTACTACATCTGAATACGAAGCGGCCATCTTTGAGTTCCCACAATTCTATGCGCCACAGCCAACATGCCTTCGAATGGTTCGAAACATTTTCTTTACTAACCATTATATATTGAATAATATGTTTGTATTTTAATTACTTAGCTTGTAATTTGTAATGTTATGCTTTCTATACTTTGCCCTTTCTCTGACTATATAAAATAACAGTTCAAAGAACCCGAGAATTAATAATTTGTATAATCTATTAATTTGCCCTGAGAGAGTCGATTTATCAATCGATATAAAATCGATTATTTTACTAATTGTCAATAAAAACCATTGAATATTATAATTTTGAATCCTATTTATTCCTAACTTATAAATAGAATAATATAACACAATGGTTGAGACATAACTACCAGAACAGCTGGGTTCAACAACTTTAAAGGAGGACAAACTTCAAATAAGGAAAGATCACAAATCGATTGTTCCTGGAGACAATCCTATTAACATAATACAAGAATTCTAATTACACAAAAGGATATAATTTGACAAAAACAATCAATAAGAAATTCCAAATACAACAAAACAGTCTAAAATAATTAATACTAAATTAATTAAAAATAAAAAAAGGAAAAAAATAATATAATAAATAATAAAAAAATTTTTTTTTTTACCAAACAACAAAGAATTTTTTTATTAGTTTACAAAAAACATTTATTTGTTACAATATACATGCATACAAATATGGGTATTTATTTATACTTCTTCTTTTTTCAGTTTCCAGCTTACATTACACCTAAAATGGTAATTTGATGGTTAGTCCCAAGAGGTAAGGTGTAAGTCGATTCTGCTATCGAATCTTCTGAACCTTCTGGTCGTCCGATGGTCTGGTAGGATCATAACTGGATCTATTATCATGGTCTGGTCGGATCATGGTCTAGTAGGTTCTATTATGATCATAACTGGATATCGTACAGCGTAAGAGAATTGACGGAAATTGTGCTACACAACATACCTTTCCAGGACCGATGAACACACAAATGAAGGTACATACAAAAGAAAGAAACTTTTTATTTGCGAAGTCTTTGAACAACACCATGTTTTCTTGCTCGTATGATCCCAACCTGAACATATGGTTTTGTGGGGCAAAGTAATACTTTAGTAACTGTGATACCATTTTCTGAGTATTTATGAGAGATATAAGGAAAAATATTTTTCGCCATACTTACAGATGTTCCTTAATAGAAGTTAATTTTCATTATAATTTTACTCACATTTTTTATAAGTGTACGATAGCAACAACATTTATATATTTTTCAAATTATTCAGTAATTTGTTAGTTGTTAAAGCTTCGGGGCTTGTCTGTTGTTAACAGTCTTTTTGGCACGTACTAAAAAAGGCTTTGTTAGCAGATTTTGGGACATTTATACTAGTGATTCCTACTGGCAGCGTGCGGGCGTCATGCGGCCATTGGCAATATTTTATGCAGCAAACCAGCCATGCTATTTAATATTTACTCAATATTTACTTACTAAAAATTGCTTAACATTAATTACTTTAAAATTACTTTAAATATTTTCAAATATACTTTGGGAAAAAAAATGAATTCGCCCATATAACAAGCTGTCGACAACTATCAGAAAAGTTTAAAAATGCAAAAATAAATGATTTTTCGGAATTTGATGCAAATATTCAAGAAATCATAGGCGAGTTCAACATATGATCAAAGGATTGAAATGCCGAAAAGCAGTTTAAATTGTTTGATAATTCTCTTGATACCGTCCCTGAACGTATGCCTACTTGTACGTTTTTTTAATTTATTACGAATTTGTAACCTGTTCCTCATGCGAACAATAAATAAATTGAATTATAAAAACGTATGTGATTCGAAGAACTGTCAACTGGCAGCTCTTCTTATGATTGTCCACATTATACACACAATAATTAAATGTCAAAATGTCTGAACATCTAAACAAAATGATACTACCACTTACTGCTGGCATAAACTAAGGACTTACATTAAAATATGAAACACTAAGCCTCAAGGGCAGAAATATCAGTTGATAAGTAACAATTAGTGTTGACACGAACACAAATAAAACAGCGAATACAGTTCAGATCAGCTGATACAGACGGTTAATGCGTTATTTATTGAACCTGTAGGGCTACGACACTACAGCTTACTGTAAGACATTACTGTACTATGAGACAGCGACAAATCAGCTCGCAAACACACCGAAGACTTTTTCCTTACAGTATACTGTTTGGTGTCGCAGAGGAGAGAAGCGAACGTTTGGTTTTCTCTCTATATATTTTAAAAAAATGTATATATTTTACTTGTTATAATATGTATGTGTATGTAACGTATTTAATTGGTTGACTTAAATATACTCTTTAAACTATAACTGATAATGTTATCTGACGATAGTGACAGTGACGACACGTATATGTCTTTTTGTATAAAATGGTGTTAATACGCGCGCGCGCGAGAAAGAGAAAGAGAGAGAGTGTGTGAGAGAGTGAGGAGGGATATAGCAGAGAAGAGAAGAAAACAAATTACGTATGCACACAGACACAAACGTCCTCTCTTTGTATTTCTCTACCTCACTCCCCCTCTCTTTCTGTTTTACACGTACACGCTTGTGTCTTCTCTTCGTCTCTCTCCTAAAACTGCCGATATAGCGCCCATCCCATAAATCAGGGGAAACAAGATGTGACGATTTTAAAATAGGAAACGTAATATGGAGTAAAATTTATTTTTAAATCGCACATTAAAGTTAATATTACCTCCCTTGTTTAACTCAAAATAATATTTAATAAAAAGTTTAATGACAAAAGGAACGCGAGTGTAAAGATAGGGAAACTAGTTAATAATTTACCATGCACTGACATGCATTAACTGGAATTAACCTGCATACAGATTCTTTTACTAAACAAATAATACTGGTAAAACTTGAAATTATTCAAATAAATAAACAATGATACAGTAGTATACTATTTAATTCTGAAGTGAAGCATAGCTTTGGATAATAAAAAAGGTCAAACTTTAATACCGTAAATAGCGAATAAAGGTGGAACTATTTTGTTGTGATGCGTAAACTCCGCGCAGTTAACTTGCCTGTCCTGACATAATAATGCAGTCGAGATGGAGCGCTCTCGTAGTAAACACTACACTCTTGAACCATGCCCCGAGTACTAAGATATTTTAATTTAAAAGTGCAGATATAACTAAGTGTAGAGGAAAGTATCAGTAAAGTAGTGTTTTATAAAGAAAAATGTAATCTATTAAATTAAATGGAATAAATAAGTGAAAGGGATGACATCTCTGTTGACTATGTATAAGATCTACGATGTCTGTTTAAATTAAAAAGGGTACAATGTACCAAAAGTGAGAACATATCATAAATAACCATGTGACGTGCATTTCTGTGGGAAACAAGAACTTTCACTCGAGTTGTACTACTAAAGATGCTTAGCTACCAGACTTCATAGAACATCATAACAGCTTCATAATTACCAGGATCTCTTCAGCCGTTTCACCCGGAAAGTAAACTACCACAACCTTCAACCATTTGTGGACACCCCAAGGACCAAGGATCAGGACACGAGTAAGCTTCACAATATCACAGGTGACACGGAGACTTGTCTTCCATGGTTAAATGTCATTAAAACAAATGCTTACAAAAGACAGTTTAATAAACTATATAAAAGTCTTTAATTATTGTCAAGTTGTAAATTGTATTATGTCATACGACTAAAATTATTTGTAATAGTAATTAGAGCTTGTAGTATAAAGCTTTTCAGATACTAGAGTTTAAATTAAGTCCATTCTTCAAATGGCCCCCCTTTTTAAATAGTATAATAACTTAACTTACGAACCAATTTAATATCCCGGATCCGTGGAAAAAGCTGGCACATAACAATACTTTTGTTGTGGCCACCTTTTCAGAAAATATTTTGGTTAACTTTTATTTAGAAAACCTTATGGTAAAAAATCCATGTAGAACTATAAAGGATAGCACCTAATAAAGAGATGTCATTACTTAACACAAAATACTGAGTGAATAAATCATCAAACACCCCAACAAACATTCCTTTCATTCTAACTACTACTGCTTGTTAAGAAGTTGATTAAGACTATGGCAGCCTGTGCAATTGATCTGAAGCAATTACGCACTGGTTCCCGACGTTATAACGTAGGTAAGACGTTATAAAATGCGCCACTCTGCTTTTAGTTAAAATAGTTGTGTGCATCGTGGTACACATAACATAACCAAAATTAATAATTGTGCATCTATGTTGATCTATTCACTCAGTTACTTTAAAATATTTCAGTAATTTAAAATAAAATTAAAAAATAATTATTATTAGAATAGAATAGTATATAGGTAACTTTAATTGTGAATTTAATATGTGTAAACTCATATTAATATGTTGACACACGTATACAAAACCATGTACGTACTTGTTCAAAAATTTCATTCATCAACGTGTCGGTTTGTCAACAAACTCAGACCTGTAAATATCATGTACGGAATTGTATTTGCCACCCTCTGCAAAGTCCAGATAGACAATACCCCACCTCCTCTATTGTTCTATTGTTATAACAAGCGTGCATTATCTTGTGCCTAGTAACTAGGTATTTCCCCCTTAGTTGAAAGTAAATTGACGCCTGTGTAAGATTTCTCTTTCTCTGAGATTTAATTCTCGCACAACCAATGTAAATTTTAATGCGAACTAAAATCGTTTATTTGAGTAAACAAGAAAGAGTAGTATAGGATTTAGTATTAATAGTAGAATAAGTATTTTTAGTGATTGATATTAAAAAAAAAAAATGGCTTTATTTAACCCCGATCTATTATTAAAAGATGAATTGTGCTACGAAGCTATTTTACGCGGTTTACCTCACGCGAACGTAACAGTCTCTGAATTGCGCAAATCGTTACGCGAAAGTAGATCAGATACACCCTCGCAGTTAGGTAGATTACGCGAACTCGATTATGACAGCGAAAGAGAAACGTGTTATGCGAAGTATAGGGAACTGACGTTATTATCTCAAACCCTTCACGACGAAAAATCACCTGCAGTAATATTGCGGATCACGCAAAGAATAGAACATTTAACCCGCCGGTTGAAGAATTTATTGAACTTGCCCGACGTCACCGTAATCCCTCCCGATGTGCAAAAATTTGCGGATGAGGCATTACATCAATTACCCACAATTATCAACGAATTGCGAAGAATGTCCGACTCTGTTCGAATGGAAGAAATAGAACAATATCTGAAGAAATTAAATATTTCCCCAGTTCATTCAATGACTTTAGAACACCCTCCATCCACCGCGAATCAAGAATCACCCAGAGTATCGAAGATACAACCGACTCATGAACAGCTATCAGATAGAGAGTTAAATACCCTAACGATATCGGAACCCCCACAGCCTAGTGGTCACCATAATCGCCCCAGTAAGTATGCGATTACGACGCCTAACGCAGCAACAGGTCCTTCTAGAAGTATACCACATGTAAATTTTAATGTAGACCTCTACGGAAAGATCACGCGCCCAGTAGAAAAAATCATTACAGAAATTCCATACACTGATGGCTTAAGTATTACGAAACTGTTAAATTTCATCAGATACCTCCTACAAATAAAAGATTTATAGCAACTGAATGATTGGCAAATCTTGCAAGTCCTCCTACCCAAATGTAAACCACCATTAAGGGATCGTGTACTGGAATCATTAAGCTCCACTCTTCCAGTAGAAGAACGTCATACTACCATTATAAAACATTTTATTCCCACGGGAATTTATGAGGAGATCAAAAGAAACACCGTACTTCGAGTACAAAAAGCCCATGAGAGACTGGCCCACTATATTGCAGACATCAGAGAGTCTTCCCGACTACTGCAAGTCAACTGGAGTGAGAAACAATTGGTCGATACCATTCTAGTAGGATTATCTCCGGAAGAAAGATCTCTATTAGCATTAATAAATAGGCCCCATACTTTCGCAGATCTAGAACAATGCAGTATTCACTCGTCAAACGTATGGTACGCCGACCAGAACAGACATGCATTGCTATCCACTGCACCACGTAGATATGAAACGCAAGCCCTGGTAACAGATGGAAGAAAACAGCGCGAAAGACGTCCATTTCGTAGACCTACCAATTTTCACGACCATAGTAAATCTAAAGAGCCTCAACTTCGACAGGAAACCAGTGATACCCCTCGTAAAGAAAATATATGTTATAACTGCGGGAAACTTGGACGCATCAGCAGAAACTGTAAACGGAGACAGCACTATCAGAAAACCCCTTATCCAAAAAACATGTAAGGCAGGGAGATCCGAAATCCTGTGTCTTCCGCAGCATTGTGACAACAGGTAAACCTCTAAAAGTCAACAATTTCAAAAAAAATAACCCAAGAAAATTAGACCCCTATATTAAGAAGTTCATTGATAAATGTAATGTTATTAATAAATGTAATTTCAGTAAGTGTCGATTACCATATATACAAGTAGACCTCGGTGTTACATCCACCCTCGAATTAATTGATTCCGGATCAACACGAAGTTTAATTAGTCAACAGCTAGCCGATAAATTATTTGAACACAACTTAGTTAAACGCAGTCAATCGGTGAATATTAGATGTGCTACTGCTAATAAACAAAATTTAATGATAAAACTTATCATCACGTTTAAAGTAAAAATTAAAAATCTAACGTGGTATTTTCCAATGTTGGTATGCGACGAGTTAGGACCCGACTTAATATTGTGAGCTGATTTTATCAGTAAAACAGGAATAATTCTTGACATTCACGATAAGAAGTATTATTTTGGATTTGATCGTTCACAAAAATATAACTTTGAAGATAATACAAATAACAGGGAAAGTACTGGAACAGCTTCTACACATCTAGAACACCACGAGTCTGAATTAGATCATCTGGAAAGTAAAGATAGACGGAAAATCCAGACACTAATAGAACAGTTTTCCAACGTCCTCACTCCGAAGTTAGGACTAACGAACCTGATAGAGTACAAAATCAATTTGAGCGACGATAAAGTAATAGCCTACCCCCATACAAATTATCACCGCCAAAAATGGAAGTAATGAGGAATCAAATCAACAAATTATTAGAACAAGGAGTCATCGAACCCTCTACTTCACCTTACTCATCACCCGCGTTTTTAGTACCAAAAGGTCACGACAAACATAGACTAGTTGTGGACTACAGGCAATTACATAAACGGATAGAATTCGAGTCTATACCACTTCTCGACATCCACAGTGCTTTTCATTATTTTACGAAAGCGAAAGTTTTTACTATCATGGATTTAATCAGGCATTTCATCAAATACCCCTTTCTGAAGAATCCAAACGTCTAACCGCATTTGCCGTCCCTTTCAACCTGTACCAATTTACGAGAGTACTCTTTGGAATATCCCAAGGTACTTCTGTATGTAGCCGATTATTAGAGAAATTATTCCATGATATAAAATTTAAATATGTGTATCACTACCTAGATGACATCGTTATCTGTAGCGAATCAATGGACCAACATCTTAATCATCTACGTGAAGTACTATCCCGATTAGAGAAAGCTGGATTAACCGTAAACCCCAGTAAAGTAAAATTTGCAGTCACACAATTTTCATTTTTAGGTCACATCGTAAAGGCCAACGGAAAAGTAAGCATAGACCCCGAGCGAACCCGTGCGATCAGAGAATTTTTACCACCGCGGGATGCGAAAGGAATAGCCCGATTTTTGGGAATGATAAATTATTTCCACAAGTATATTCCTCATCTAGCCGAAATTGCAGCACCGCTGAATGCTTTAAGAAAGAATGGAGCTAAATTTGAGTGGAATGTGCAACACCAAGCTGCATTCGAAAAACTAAAAGAAAGCATAATATCACCCCCAGTATTGCAATTAGCCGATTTTACAAAACCGTTTGTAGTGCAGACAGACAGTTCAAGTGTAGCCCTAGGTGCAGTAATATATCAGGAAGTAGACAACTCTAGACTACCCTAGTCTACCCTAGTAGGTTCTATTAGTTACGCTTCACGTACCCTGACCGACAAAGAAAAGAAATACTCAGCATACAAATTAGAATGTTTAGCTATCGTTTTCGCATTTGAGAAGTTCAAACCCTTTTTAGAACATAAAGAGTTCCTGTTAGAAACGGATAATCAAGCATTATCTTGGTTACTAAATCACCCAAAACAGTTAGGTCGTATTGGAAGATGGGTATTAAGGTTAAATTGTTACAAATTTAAAGTACAACATATTAGAGGTACCCAAAATGTAGTTGCCGATACACTGTCACGTATGTTCCAGCCGACTAGTAAAACATCTGAAAACAAGGAGAGTAGAGAAACGCCGTTTATCAATACTTTAATTACCGAGTTTCCTCTTGCATTTACAGACATAGCTCAGTACCAACAACAAGACCCCCTTTTAAGACCAATTATAGAACAACTCGATAAAGGAAATAAGTCAGAAAAATACATATTGAGTGAGAGAGCATTATGTTATAGAATAGCAAACGGAAAATATTTACGAATAATCGCCCCTGATATTATTAAACCTATGCTGATGGAATACTATCTTTCTTCCACCATTGGAGCACATATGGGAATAAATAAAACAATACATCGAATTCGTAAAGAATATCACTGGGAAAATATGAACCGTGAGATAGCTAATTTCGTGAAAAGGTGTAAGTTATGTCCACTCAGCAAGCCAGTGAGAAACAGCCAAATAAGTCAATTAATCTCAGAAATTCCTGCTACCCCGTTCTCCAAAATTTATTTAGACTTTTCAGGACCCTACCCTCGTTCTAAATAAGGAAATACCATGCTACTCATTTGCGTAGATTCATTCACCAAATTTGTCTGGATGTATCCCATGCGGCGAGCGTTAGCTTCGACCACCGTAAGTATATTGCAGGATAGATTATTTAAAGATTTCGGTACACCCGTACATCTAGTGTCAGATAACGGACCCCAGTTTAAGTCAAAGGAATTCAAGAATATGTGTTTCAAACTAGGGATAGACCACATTACCACTACAGAGTATCGTCCGCAAGGTAATATAGCTGAAAGGTATTTGCGAAAACTAAAATCTGCTTTAATAGCCTACCATGCAAACGACCATACGTCTTGGGACCAGAACCTATCCTGGATACAATTCTGCTTCAATTCAGCCTATCATGAAGGACATAAGTATACACCATTTGAATTATTGTTTAAATACAAACCTAACCACCCATTATCCACAAAGTGGAAAATACATGAGTTACTACCCTACGAAATTAGGGATAAAAATATAAAGAAAATCTGGAATGAAGCTCGCGCTAATTTAAGAGCAAACTTAAAGAAATCGCGAAAATATCATGAGAGGATTAATAATAACAATGTAGTAAAGTACCAAATCGGTGACTTAGTAATGTGTAGAACACACCCGACGAGTAGTGCAA